>LPNX010845726.1:97542-118609 GCA_001517045.1 Pseudotsuga menziesii
GCACACACACACACACACACACACACACACACACATATATATATATATATGTCTACAGTGCCCTCGACGTACCGAAGTACCCTGTTTCAAAAAGTGGCGTCCCCGTCCCGGTCCCCGTACCAGTACCCGTCCTCATACCCACATTTTCTGGCAACTTAGATAAATCCTATACAGGATGGCAAAGGGGACAGGGAAATAAAGCTGTGACCTACGAAAACCCTAGCCTCCAAAAGATGGACGGTTGTCACGCCGGTTAAGGATTCCTTCGCTTTATGCTACTAGAGAAGCCCAAGTGACAAAGGGGGAGACCTGGACCAATCCCGAAAGGAAAGATCCAAGACAAATCACCAAATCGGAGCCCTGTCAGAGAATTCGTAAGGTGAGTGTCCGAAACCCTAGATTTAAGGAAGAGCCACAAATTAACGATACCTGAGGGGGTGGTTATTTGAGATTGGAAATTTCACTTAGATGATTGAAACATGTGGCTTGCAAAGATTGAAATCAAATCTAGGATTTTAGTGTGTTGGTTCAAATGATCAAACTTGGACCCTAGGGGAATTTAAGCAGATGATTGAGAGATCCTAGGACGAAGTTGATATTGACAATTATGGCTTCCTGCACACTAGCTGGGATGAAAGATTCGACAATGAAAAATACCCAAATGAAACCGGACAAAAAACAAAGGGAAAATGACTGACTTGCTGAAGAAATGGCGTTTTCTCCCAGACAGAGACCAGTGCCTAGAGGGGGGCAAAGGAGTCCAAGATTGACGTTTTGGAAGGAGAGGGGTTTTTTTAGTATGCCACACAAAACACAGATCACCAAATTTGTAGATTCCCAGTGCAAATTGGTTCAGTGATTTTTCCCAATGCTAAATGAGGGTTTTTCAATGAAAATGATTGATGGGCAAAGCATGAAAATCAAAAGATAGAGAACTTACTTGAGAAATGTACCTGAATCATTGTTGATAACCTCCTGGATGATGAAGAATGCCTTTCTTAAAATCAAATAAGATTTATGAGCAAACTTTTGATGGAGTGTTGCTTCAGCCAGTGTCCCTAGCGCCCCTGTTTGCCTGTCAGACCAAGGAAAATCAATCAATATGGAAAATAAACCAAAAATGAAAACTAAAAGAAGTACAAGAAGAAGGAATCATAAAGAAGTTCAACTCCCTAATAACCAATTGCTGAGATCGAAGAACAGGTTGAGTCCCCCCACCAATGCGAATGCCCCTTTCTCAGAATCGCCTCCTTCAACCTACAAGTAACGGGTACAAGGAAAGATACAAAAACTATGCCGTATGTTACCACCTAAAGGGTAACTTGATGTTTAGAGGTGATTTGAGGTATGCTACAGGTTACTGCTTTCTTTTTCCAGCGAAGCACAGTCCTCCGCATCAAGCTGCCGGTGTTTTGATCCTATTCTTGGTGAGGGGAAGCCAAAAAATCAGAATCATGCCATTTGTTTTCACTCGTGAAGAAGATGCTCAAATAGCTTGTGGGATTGACATTTTATGTAGAGCTGAAGAGAACCCAGACTATCCACTGTTTACTCATTGTGAATTTAATCCATCTTTTCTATTAACCCTCAATGCTGGCCTAATCCCATTTGGATTGATCACAATCTTGCCACAAGAGCACTGTATCAATCAGGTGCAATTCTATAACGGTCAAAACCGCATTGTTGTTGTTAAGGTTCATTATGGATATAACCGGGAAGATTCTTTGGTAACTAACCATGCTTCAATAGACCATGGGCTATTCCAATCGATGCATTTTCATACCTTTGTATCTGAGACAGACCATGATGAGAATCGCTCTAGCAATGCTTCTTCATCACAATTACGAGTAGATTTTGGGAAACCTCGGCCAGGAAATTTGAAAGTAGCAGATAAGCTTGATACAAGTGGACCTTCGTTCATTGCTTCAGATCTTTACAGTGGTGATATTTTGATTGAGAAGGTGGTCTCACAGCCATCTGATGCAAATTTCAACTTGAAATTACAGGTTGCAGAAAGAGGAGGGTGGATCAGGTTATAATGGCCCCAATGATTGTCAAAGATTTGAAGTTGAGAAGCCTTCAGAACAGCATGAGAAGCAATCCAAAAGCAAAGCAAAATTGATCCTCAACGAAGCCAAGCCTGCCATAGATAATAATATGATGATTGTTACAGAAGCATCGGTCGTTCCCAAAAGAAAAGCAAGGCCCTATAAACAAGCAGAGTTTGATATAATATTTGGTGAAGGTGTAAGCAGTTTGGGATACATTTTGGATTTGTTCAGAAATGTTGGATATTGTTTCTAAAAAACGCTCAAAATACACTAAGTAAAGGCTGTCCCGTGAAATAAAAAGAGTGATGGACCTGACGGTGAATCAAGCATGCAAAGTTTGACATTCAAACACTTCAAGAAAGAAGACACCATTCCTGAAAATGGTCATGAGCTAAGAAACCAGAGGATTGCCTTTTCAACGTCCCGCGTAGTGTTTGCAGTAGACAGAGCATGCCAATCTCCAGGATCAGATCCTTTCCAATTCAGCGTTTTCAGCTTGTTGTCATCACCTGCACACTCACGCTTTTTCTGATCAGCCCGTGAAGCCAGCCAAATCGTGGACAGAGTGTATGTGTTTTAAACTATCAGTCGTCGGGTGCTCAGGTCCGCGTTTTCCTCTGACAACCGAACGTTGGAGCAGTGGATAACCCTTATCATCATCATTGGCAGCTGATTACAAGGGATAGTTTCACGCTATATCAGTCTTCACTCATGTTGTTCGTGGTTGATGCGTGACGATGGCAGGAGCTCGGGGTTTGTTTTACCATGCTACCTGGAGTTTTAGAGTTTTAAAGACAATGATCAGGTCTAGATTGAACTCCGTTTTTTTTATACATGGCACCAATCGTGACAAATTGGAGGAGTACCCAGTGTCATCGAGGATGCCGAATTCGATGAAGTCGTAGTCACCAAAAAAACGTTTGACTTGGAGCTCAAATTAGTCGTCGATTTTGCCATGCTCATGCCATGATTTGTTTCATCGCCACATGATCCTGCAACATTTCACTACATAGGAAGCCGATAACACTGATTGCTTTTCACATCTGGCAGTTGACAGCAGTTTTGGGAAGCGCCACAAGTTGCTAAATCCATCCACCTGGAGGTGCCAACTCAAAACTTGTTCGATTGCCCCATTTAATATCTATTGCAGGCAGCCGCTCAGGATAAAAATCATGATGTCGAGGGGTTTCTTGTGGAACATTTCACAGGGTCGATGGTATCAGTCTTGATGCCACATTGAAATTTAGAGCGTTTGTTTGAGCCATCGAATAACCCACGATTATGATGAGTCATCATATAGCTCATTAGCGCCAAGATAACCCACTTCATTTTTAAGAGTCATTTTGTTATGTGAGGACTGGAACTTTGGTTAACCGTTAAAGTATGAGTCACTTTAACTAAAGTTTTAGTAAAGTTTGGTCCCCTTAGATATAGGTGGAGAGAAAAGGTGATTTTTTTACCTTTTTTATTATTATTTAATTTTCTTTTTTAGAAAAAGTGAGAATGGCTCTTTTTGGGTCTATAAAAGGAACCTGCCTTCTCTTTTGTAAGAGGGAATTTTTGGGCTGGGAGGATTTTTCCCCAAGTTAATAAAGAAAATCAAGTTGAGTTTTTGGATATGTTGGGTTTCTCTGTCGTAGTTTTGTGTTTTCATGAGTTGTAGACCAAGCCAGCATAGAGGGCTAACAATCTAGCACGTTGGGCAAGCATTTGCAGATGCCAAGTTGCTTGTCGCCGTTATGTTCTTGGAGGTTTGGGAGTAATGGAAAGTAGTCAGTTATACTTCCATTCTCCTGGCCTCTGATTATGGAACGGACCAGCCTAGTCTCCCTTCTGCAAAACGCAAAGCCTTTCTGAGTCCCCTTCTGACTCCATTCACCCTTTTGGTACTGGCACTGGCACTGGCCTTCTCTCGAGGACTGATCCTCCCTTCCCTTCCTGCCCATTAATCCGACTCATTTTCCTTTTTTGCTACCCGTGTTTCTTTAAGGAAGCCTCTTTAGATCACCTTGCCCTCAGCCGCACCTGCCTCAGCGATCCTAACTTAGGGAAACCCCCCTAGAGTTGGAGAAGAGCCAGCCTGAAGCGAGGAGAGGGGGGTGTGGTGACATTGGCCTCTCTCTCGAGAGTTGTCGCCGGGCCGGCGCGCCCGCAGTTTGGGCTTTCAGCACTCGCGTGCCAATTTTGGGCGACAACACCGGATATATCTTAATGTAGAAGAAAAGCAGTGCCAGTCATCAACTCATTCATTCATCAAGCAAGTAGACAAGAGTGTAGTCCCAAACAAAATCTCTTTATTTCAATTCTGGTGCTAGAGCTCATGAATTACAATGGGGGGGGGGTCACCTCTCTTAAATAGTTTGAGAGAGACATAAACCCTTACTCACTTTATAATCTAACGGTTGAGATTAAAACATCATCAACGATGGAGATCATCAATACATCAATCAATACATGGATCAAGTGACTAAGTCAAAGAGGGGGCACATTTTGCTCAAGGACGCCTCTCTAAAGTGAAATGTCACAACATAACATAATATATGACATGATACATCATAGGAAGGAGTCACTAGGGGCTTAATTCACCCTAGGCCCGTTTACAACTTCATATCATAAGATATAACAATGAAATACATCAATAGCCAATTAGAGGGGGCGCCTCTTAGGCAGATTTCCTCACTGGCTGAGCCACAATAAAATAATCCGAACATCTGTTGACTGAAAACTGCTAGAAGACCGCCCGAGATGCTAAGAAACATCATCTGTCGAAATTCCAAGTCATTTCATTGACCCAGGAGGCCAAATCGACTTTTTCAGTGATTTTCTGGTTAAATTTTTGCTGGTACAATCCCTAGAAACTATAAATCCATCATAACTCTCACTAGGATGCAAACTGGGGAAAACTGACTGCTCTGGATGATCTGGAGACAGAAGAATGATATAAGTGACTACTTATACCCTCTGGAACACTGCCCTGCTCTAGGTGAACCAATCATACTGCCATTTGGAATAAAAAATGATCATCTAACCAATAATTAAGTGATAATAATCACTTATCTGGAGAATCGAGGCCAAACTCTCAAAACTGAGAATACAGTATTGGTCTTGGGCATGTCTCGAACAAATATAGACGATGTTGTATTTTTAAGTCACTGCCTTGGGAATCGTGATTGACTTGGTCAACTAGGTTGACCAAGTCAAAGTACCCAAAATCAAGGTGAGATAATGTACCAGTATGATCCTGCAACATTCCAAGGTAAGACATGCTCCAATGGTGTATATCAAAACCCAACTTAAATCAGTTAATCATAATCATGGTGACCATCAATCATAATAATAATAAAGTATACCTTTGCTTCTAAAAAATCTTAGAGTCCTCTGGAAATCTGCTTGTACATGCCATACTTACAAAGTGTAAAAGATGTGCTATAGATGGGTGAGGGTGGAATAACAAAGCTAAGGCAAGGGGAAATGGCTCTTGATTGGCTTTGACTTAGTGATCTATCTGAATGATAACCAATACACTCAACCAAGGTGACATATGCATGCTAGATGAACAATAGGGAATGGTGGTGTCTCACAGGTGGATGAGCTGATCTGAACAGTGTCCATTCAACCTTGGCAATCATGTCTACGACTCACATCCAAGCTAAGCACAAGCTCCATGAGGATCTTTTCTAGGACCCTTGCGTTGAGTACACAAGAAACTGTAGTAAAGAGATCCTAGGGAACACTTAGAATTACCTGTCCCTTACTCCATCTCACATCAAAACTCTTTGGCTCCATGAGGAATTAATCATTACATTTCAACAATAGGTCAACAATCTTTAGATTTAGCATTTGTTTATCTACTGCTTTATTTTGGCCTTTCACAATTTCATTTCATAGCCTTTCTGATTTGTGTTTAAAAGCACAGTTTGCAATTTCATTTGCAGGCTTTTATTTCATAATATATATAGCATATAATTCATAATGCATGTAATGATGGTAGACATACTGCTTCAGGTTTTAGCTAACAACTTCTCGGGCAACTAGGGGGAATATACACAATCAGGACCAAACATCGGGGGCAACCGACCACAGAGGTCAAGGCTTCAAAACTCAACTCACCTAAGCTCATGAACCAACACCAGTGGGTTCTCCTCACCCAGAAGGATCAAGGCTTTGACAAGTTTCGTTGTACAACTCATAGCCGAGACACAAAACAACATGGGATCCAACATGCACAAGGGTCAGAATGGGGAAAGGATCTTTAATCTCACAAGTTTCCATCAGTCTGAGTCATGGGATAAAAACAAAAATGAATGAATGAATATGAATGGACGAGTACAGATGACATGGAACCAAGCTAGCACTAAGGTTTACGCTTTGTTTAAGCATGGCATGGGCAACAGTCTTCACATTGAATTCTTCGATAAATCATAACACATGTTAGAGCAATATATAACATATAAGCATATGTCACTATGATCATCCTAACATGACAAGCACAGGTGTCTGAGATACATCACAGAGCAAAACTAAACCAAGGAAATATACATGATCTCACCATGTATACCTGTCTCCAACTAATAAGCCCCTGTGTGACTCCGTGTACCAACTCCTGATCTGCTGCTATGCTCTAATGAACTAGATCATCACCAAAATCATCTCAATGGATTCCTGAATCTCAGTCTTTGCAAGGAACATATGATGAACAAGGCTCTGAAGTGGAATTAAGTTGTAGAGATCTATGCTGATACCCCATGTAAAAGTAGCTTGGAAAAGAAAAAGAGACAAGTCTGCATGCTTCATCCTGGAAGCCTGGTTGAAAATGTATATGTGATAACAGTGCTGTCCGAAAATCGATTTTTGGGCCATCCGGAGACTCCTAGGGGTTTCGCCATCTTTCGTGTTAACTTTTGGACTGTTTTGTAAGCCCTTGGATTTGTCCTGTATAATAACCAAGTGGTGTTTTCTATCAAGTTGTAATCGAGTATGTAACAATAATAATAAATACATTAAATATTAACTAGTGATATGTAATACTAGGTTAAGGGACGTGGACCTTCATTCATGGCTGTCCACACAATATATAAGGGTGGCTACAAATTGTAATCTATCATACATCTTATTTTACATTACTTGCCCTTTATGGCATTTATACGTTACTTATACTGGTTATTCAATTATTGAGGAACTTTGTTCCTTTCAAGTGGTATCAGAGCCTCGTTTGGCTGATCTGGGCCTTTGGCCTTAATTCTCAGACCTTGTCTGATTTTTGGCTTATAGCCTTATTTTAGGGTTTCCTTAAAATATTGGACATTGTCCAAAAGAAAAAGAAAAACGTAAAAAAAGATAAAAGAAAAAAAAAGGAAAAAAACAAAAGAAAGGAAAAAGAAAAGTTAAAAAAAGAAAAGATAAAGTAAAACAAGCACATGGTTTTGCTTTTAAAGTAAAACAAACACATGGTTTTGCTTTCCAGCTTCAACCAGGTTTTACTTTGATTTGAATTATTATAATATATTTATAATAGTTCAATTTTTTGTTTTATTATATAAAATAATAAAATAAAGATTTTTATGATATAATAATTAATTATTATTTAAAAAAACTATATATTAAAATATATATATATATATATAGTTTATAAAAACATGAATATAATTATTAATTAATTAATTAATAATTATTATTATAATAGAAAAAGGGAAGAAACAAAAAAAAAGAAATACAAAGAAATAATATTATTGAATATTATTTTTGGAAAAAAAGAAAAAAAAGGAGGTTATTTAACCTAATCAAAGAAGATCTTCTATCATTGAAAAAGCAAAAGAAAAGAAGGCTAGACAATAAACCAAAATCCGCTATCAAACAAGAAGACCAATTCGAAAAATTGGAATTCAAGAAGTCATGGCGACTATGATACCAAAATTACAATCACAGTTACGGGCAATTTCAAATGAGCTAAAAGAGTGCGAAATTGCCAATAATAGTCTACTATTCGAAATCGACAAACATAAACTAAGGATTACTACCTCGGAAATGAATATTGGATTTTTGGAAGATAGTAAAAGAAAACTCATGGAAAGGCTAGCAGATAAATATGAGAAAATATCATGTCTGGAAGGCATCATTCAAAAACTTGACGCTTGACGACCAGATAATAAAGTAAAAAAAAGTCGAAGAACATCCGTATTGGAATATTATCGAATTGGAAGAAGAAATTAGTCGTCGTAACAAAGTCGTCATCGACAAAGAAGATGAATTGGCGCAAGCACATGAAAAGTTAGGAAATCAGGAAACAGAATTATCAATTATGTCATCATCAACAACAAAAAGAAAGACTCCAACAACAACATGACGACAGTAAGAAGACACATAAGTTGGAATTGACAAAAGTCAACAAGGTATTATCAAGCAATACCGAAGAGATTTTTCGACTACGAAATCATAACAAAACACTGATTACAAAGATAAAAAAATTGAAAAACAGTAGCAAGAGAGAACACTCCGGTGAAGACCTCGAAGGAAAAATACTAGAAAAGCAAGAAGAAAAGCAATTTTTAAATAATCATAATCAGGAACTATAGAATCAAATCAAGGAGTTAGAAATTGAAAAAATGTCGCAAGATGAAAGAATCGAAAAGATTCAGAATGATAACAAACTACTAGAGAACCAAGAAGCACAAATCCAGGAAAATGCACCTAAAAATCAAATCGAGGAAGTGAAGACAGTCCTTGCCGCAGTCCAAAAGAAAGAAGAACAAACAACACCTACACCTTACAGACATCCTAATTATAATCGTCATTTTGACCAATGACAGGGTCAAAATGAATATTCACAGAAGACTTATGTGGACTTGCGAAAATATCGACATACTAAGCAACAATTGAGACGAATCGTCCCACAATATGATCTCAGAGCTTCGATAAAAATAGATCTGGGATGGACCACATCAGATACGATGCAACAATTCGCCTGGGGAATCCATAACTCGTATCGGCTCATTTCTTCAAATGTCGCAAATACAAAAAGGAAAGGATCCCAAGACGATCATTGAAAGGAAATCAGACATTGCTATCAATACGGCTTTGAGGACAAAGCTTCCCTTAAGGGGAATGCAATGTAACAATAATAATAAATACATTAAATATTAACTAGTGATATGTAATACTAGGTTAAGGGACGTGGACCTTCATTCATGGTTGTCCACATAATATATAAGGGTGGCTACAAATTGTAATCTATCATACATCTTATTTTACATCACTTGCCCTTTATGGCATTTATACGTTACTTATATTGGTTATTCTATTATTGAGGAACTTTGTTCCTTTCAGAGTATAATAAAAAACAACTCGAGTAGGTTCTTTTGAGCCCACTCCCCATCCAGCTACAGAGCACAATTGATTCACTAGTCAAAGTGGAGGTGAATTTCCTGAGCAGAGGGGCGCATTCACTGAGGAGGACGAGCTCTGAGAGAGAGCTCTTCCAGATCTGGGACAGGGCATCACTGAGAGTGATCCACAGGTAGGAGGGTGAGAGGTCCTAATCCAATAGCAGTTAAGAGAGACATATGCAGTTAGAGAAGAGGGGCACAATTAGTTGAGGGGTGCATTAATTCAAAGTGGGGCGTAATTAGCTAGAGAGAGGCACATTACCCAACTTCGATCAATCAGACTTAGAGCCTTTGTGGCTCAGAGCCATTATGGATTACTCTGTTGTATCTATTGTACTTGCTTAAGATTATAAAAGTTGCTTCCATCTTTCTCACTGGGTTTCCTACAAGGGATTTTCCAAGATCATTTGACCAAAAACATTGTGTCATTTATGTGTGATTGCTATTGTTAGAAGTTGCAAAGACCTTATGTGTTGCTTATTATGATTCATGGTTGTATGGTTATATGTTATCTAGGATTGAGATAATTATCAGTATACTGCTTGGGATTAGAGAGATTTGTGATCGCGTTGAGATCATTTTTCAATGTGGTCTAAATATCTAAAAAATCTACAGAAATGATACTTTGAGTGGAACCTGGTCTTGACTGGGAATGCCGTTGGAGGGTGAAGGTGCAAAACTGCAAGTATAAAGCGAGACATCTCTGATCAGGGTATTTGAAGAATCTAGTCAAAGTTTGGAGCCCCGTGAGAAGAAGATCCTAAGAAGAGAATGAAACCGCCAGTGGATCTCGTAGTAAATAGGACATTGAAAGATGAAGTGCTCCTCGATCTCAACCTCTCGAAGGTGATATACTTGGCAAATCCTATTTGATCGGTCGATTAGGTGATATGTCTCTACCCAGAGATGGTGAGAGCCCATTCTAAACTGGCATAAAGGAACATGAAGAGCATGTGCTTAAATGCTGAATGTGTAAGGGGCCCGAACAATGAGAATCTTGGGAGATCATTCAAGGTAGTCATCATGATCTCTCCAACATTTTTCTTCAATGGCCTCAAGTTGCTCCTTGATTTGTGAGACCCTTGTGAAATAAGACTGGATGGTTTCTGAGAGTCGGATCTTCACATTCTTGAGTTGATTCCTCAAAGTCATCTTCCAGTTGATGTTCTTCCCTTCGTATAGCTTGGTCAAAGCTTCGAACATCTGCTTGGGAGTCTTTAATGATGAGACATGAGGGATGACATGATCTTTGATGGAGTCCGCAATAATCTTCTTGGCTCTAATTATGTTCTTTTTGTGAGTAGCCTTGGCCTCTTCTCCTTCTGGTTCTGGAACATCCATGCTGACATACTTATCCAAGTCATTCTCTTCTAAGATAAGAGAAATTCTATACTTCCATGCTCGAAAGTTGTCAGCTCCTTCAAGCTTGTCCTTGAGCTTGGTATGATTCATCATCTGGATATGAGAACCTCAAATGGAAATAACAAAGAAATAGATCTTACCAATTTGAGATGCCCAAATTGTTCCTTGACCTGGCTAACCTAGGGTGTGATAGAGAAGCCCAAACTTTTCAAACTTGGAATCTCGATCTTTTGCCTGGATAGAAAGATGTGCCTCCTTAAGCCGAATTGTCTAGTGGTGTCCTTTTTCAAATTCTGTAGAGGGAAGCTCCAAAAACTTGATGCCCTAGTTCCTTCTTGCAGTAAAAAATTGAAATTTCTTCAAATTGGAATCTTTCTCCACTGAAAGATGCGCCTCCTTGAGGCGAGTTCGCTTGGCCTTCTTTTCTGGAAAAATTGTGGAGAAAAGTGCTAGAACTTGGAAGCCCTAGTTTTTGCAATTGTATAGTGTCTTCTTTCAGGGTGCCTCTGATACCATGTTAGAGTTTGCACTTTAATTCAAATATGTTAGATCTTTAATCTAATGCAATAGGATCACTGAAAGATAGACAAGCACAACATAAAAGAAAAACACAAAGATTTTATCCTGGAAAACCACAAGGGAGAAAACCCAACAACTTCTTCTGTATAGATTCGTCACTTAGTACAATGTCAGACAAATTTGTCTTTCTCTCTCTTGGAGCGAACTTGCTTGTATTTGTAGTGTGTCCAAATGAGGGAGGGTGCCTCCCTATTTATATTCTTCATGTGGGTGACCTAAAACCCCAACAAGGCCGACTTCGCCTAGGGAGACTTGAAAAATACATTTTACACTTGTTCTTTTGGGGACTATTGCCCCGATTTACAATGGAGTTTTTACCTCGAAATTCTTACATGACCAAGTATAATAATATCTCCAAACGAAGGAAGAAACATCTCCAAAGGAGGTACAACAATACTAGATAATAATAAAATAATAATACAACAAAATGAAGAATATCTTCCGAAGTTACATTTACAACAACAGAGCATTCTACCCTCTCCTATTCTTTGATCACCAAAATCTTCTCTTGTTTCACTTATGACCCCATGCCCTTTCCTTAAGCAACTAGGCACTAGTCAAGAAGTCTCATTTTTTCTTGCAGTCATCTAAATTTTGTTTCATCACTTTATTATAATTTTGTTTAAATCTGGAAATTAATCTTCGCTTTTAGTTCATAACGTTCAAGTTTAATGAAATAACCCACTAAAACGCTCTTCTAGAGGGATGCACTTAACTTATTACTTTGTTGTACCATTCTTGTTGGTTTTTCACCTTAAATTTAATCTTTAGAACAACATTTGGTATGTTTTAATTTAACATAAGTTCTTAAAGTGAATATACTTCTGTATCTAATGTTATTTAACCCTCTTTGAGCACATTTCTTTACATTTAAGTTGGGTTGGAGAGCTAACTAACTATTTTCTGAGTTGTTTATGCTTCAAGTCACATCAATTTACAACACTCTTTTAACAGTCATTTAACAACATTAAACTTTATCCATTTAAGCTGCTGGAATTTCTTTTCATTGCTATTAACCACATTCTCATAAGATCCATCATTAAAGTTAATTAACAATTCCATTTTTGTGGTAAGGTATTTTGAATATGGTATAATTTTATTCCATTGGCAATCCCAGCAATAGAATCAGAATTGTGTTTTATTATGTTACATTTTTTATGATCTTTTTCATATTTACTTGCAAACTACCTTAATGCTTTAGAACCTTCCACTTATTGCTTACACAATTTCATAATTGGTTTAAAGTAATTATTTCAATTGGTGGTTATTCATCACTTGTAACAACAATCTTAACAAGATCACTAATGTTTGATGGGATATGTTGCAATGGTTATGTTGGTCTAGTATTTGGCAACAAGTTCATCACTTTTTCATTTGGCAAAGCACTTAAAGGTTTTGGGTTGCCCATTTTACTTTCTTTATTTCAATTCAAGCAACTTAATGGATTCGTAGATGTTGCTTTGAGTTACACCTCTTGACACTTAGTCGCTATAGGGATTTCCCCATATCCCTTGATATTCATTTATGAATTGAAGAGAAGGGAAGTAATTGTAGAGGTGACAGTAGCGTTACTTCCATAGTTGCACTTGGCTAGAACCTTTTGAGTACTTGCATTTAGGGTGCTAGTTTCTGTGACCACTTCCTAAAGTGAATACTTCTTTATGGTGACCAACATATTTTTCTAGTATTATTTTTTCTAGTTTGAGTGATAAATGCATTTAGTTTATTGGGTTGGATATATGGTCTTAACAACTATTATGGCCAATGTATTTCATATTATCACCCTTTTTTTATATTTACATGCACTGAAAACATGATAACTTGATATAACAAATCTTATAGTAAGGTTGGGAAAGACTAATCCTAAATATGTTAGAAAAATGCCCACCCTTTTTTCTATTTGCATGCACTGAAAACATGATAACTTGATATACCAAATCTTACAGTAAGGTCGGGAAAGACTAATCCCAAATTTGTTAGAAAAATGCCCAATAATGATGGCAACCCTTCCTAAAGTGAATTCTTTTCATGGTGACCAAATCGTTTCTCTAGTGCTAGTTATTTTCAGCATTTAAGTGCACTTAGATTTTTGGTTTGAATATGGCTTTAAAAATCAATACTTCCAAGTTATTGCATGGTATAACTCTTTTTTTCATTTATGTGCATTGAAAACATGATAAATTGGTATATCAAATCTCATAGTTAGATTAGAATGTCTAATTGCCATATATGCTAGAAAAATTCCTAGGTTTTGTGTTCATCTATTTGAGAAGAAATAAAAACACACATGATATGGGTTTTGCATGTTGTTTATCTCATGATTTGACGATGGTATGGAAATTGGCTGTTCTTTCCACCCTAGGAAGGGCTAAATACAAGTTTGCATCCTTTTGGAATCGAAACCATGCACATAAGGCTCTCCAGAGGGCAGTGAAAAATTTCCAGGCAATGGAGGAAGCTGAAAAAGAGGTATTCATATATTGTTTACCTTTTGCTTGTTTTTAATTATTATGTTACAATATGGGTGCTAATTCATTTAGCTAGAATAGTGGATCTGTAATGTCCAAAAAAGTAGAAATTGGATACCAAATATAATTTGTCGGTGCTATGTCATTCATGCCTAATTGTTTACACTTCTCTTTGAACTTAATCTATGGCATAAACAAATGATGTTATACTAGTGACATCAGGATTTACTTTGAACTACGCTCAATGAATATGCCATATGTTCGTAGGCAATGTAGGTTTGCTAATGATATTTACTAAGATCAGAAGATGTTGACCTCGATTATGAAATGGTCAGTGTGATCAAGCTTGATAGAAATGCATCCTACTGCCAATACCTTTCAACTTTAAAACTATGTTCATATAAAAAAGTATTATTAAGGAAAAAATTCCAAATTAATCATTTTGAAAATATAATGTGACATAAGGTGAATTTTCTTCAAAAAATGTGCAATTAAAATAATTGAATTTCGCCTCATATATCGTAGGAAATTTGATATTGCTCGGCATTATGCTTACTAGTCAATGTCTTCAATAAAATGAGTAATTAGACTATGGGTTAAGTAAAGCTCCATATTCCAGTGCGAAAAAATTCCAAGGCCTTAGTTAAAGATCTAGCTGAAGCAAGCAAAGTTAAGTTGATTTTTATATTTGAGGTATATCATTTGTTTCGTCTTTCATGGCTGAATTTGATTCCTGAAATTGCCTTTATAAATCTGCTGTAAGGATCTTTTGAAGAACAATTGGATGAAGATCGCTTGTGTTACATAAAAAAAATTATATAACATAACATAAATTAATAATTATAAATATCAATATTAACTAAATTAATATTAATAATTATTAGTTATTAAATAAGAAATAATTAATTAAATAACTATGAAAAGTCAAAAGACATGACTTATATTAAAAAGGTGCAAAATGGCTTATAAAGCCCAAGGCAATGTAGTTGTAAAATATATCATAATCTTAACAATTTTATATTCTATTATTTATCAGTTCATGGATTATTTGATGCTGGTTATTTTTATAAGAAGCATATTGTTTTGTTTCATTGGTATCAGAGCCAGCCCTTCTTCGGGCTTTTGTTGATCTCCGGCTTGTAGCCCACTTTCAAGGTTTCCTTGAACCTAGATCTTTGATCTGACCCAGGATTTTAACCATCCATACTCAGATCTTTTGAAGAAAACCTTTGCTACAAATCTCACCTTCTGCAGCCCCTCTACCCTCCCATGCAACTGTTCCATCCTCCCACAAGCCCACGACCTGCCTAGTTCTCCAGCAACAACCATTGTTTCCACACATCACCTTGCTCAACACTCCACGTCGACCACACACCCTTGCTTCCACGCATCGCTCTCACCCTCGTCTATTTCCCACTCACGGCAACATTCACGCTCTCCCCACCTACTTCATCCTCCTATGCTCCTACACCATCCACCTCTTCTCGCGTCCACCTCACTGTAATTCTCGTGACACCGCATGCCTACACGCCCTCCTACGCACTCTAAACTCCATTGCACAGCTCCACGTGCACCATCCCACCAATTCCCTTAGGCTTTTGCTCCATTCCCCCACGACATGCCATCCCTAAATCCAAAACGCTTCACGCCTACTTCCCCACGCTGCAATGCCATTTTCTCCACCTCCACACCGCCCTCAACACTCCATACGCTCTCCCATACTTCTCACTTCTCATCCTCCACTACAATCCCTTCTCTCCACGCGTCCACACCGCCTGCGGGCACCTTCTACCAGCCTTACTATTGTTCCCACACATTCCTTCACATGGCTCTCCATCGAACTCTCCCTTCTCTCTCAACACTCATGCTCACTCATCACTCCAACCGTAGCTCCACACTCTTCCACACCATTCAGTTTAAACCCTAGTTCAATTTCAAACAAAAAATTATAAGATCATTATTTAAAAAACAATAATTATAATTATAATTTTTTATAGCCCCTCTTCATAAATTTTAAAAAAATATACTATTAAAACTATATAATAATTATTATTATTATTATTATTGGAGTTACTATTCTGAAAGGAAAATATTTTGGAAAAAGGGAAGAGAAGAAATACCAAAAGGTCAAAGAATATATTGAAAAGAGCGGAAATCTAGCCTCGGAAGATATTGAAGAGTCATTGAAGTCAATTGTGGATTTGTTGAAGAAATTATGTATTCCATATATAAATCTAAATTTTGGACTAAGTGTCCTTATTGCGAAATGGAATTCCAATATCCAACACTTTTAAGAATGGCAATCACTCCTGTGCAATATGTGGTAAATATTTTATTATGAAAGACGATCAAGGTAACTCACAGATACAATCACAGAAACTGGAAAGAAAATTAGGATACTACAAAGAAAGCAATAAAAATCTACAATTTGAAATGAGTAAACAGATCATTCTTCATAAGTTGATAGAACAAGAGAATCATCGCTCAAAAGATCAAAATAAAAATTGGGAAAAAGCTAATGAAGATATCAAGAAACGATTATCAGCTAAGAATGAAGAATCTCGATTAAAAAATCACAACCAAGACCTTAAAAACAAAATCAAAAAGTTCGAAGAGAACGATTTAGAAGAAGACATAAAGCGTTTAAACAAGTTGATCATGGACAAAGATGATGAATTAGCGCAAATCCAAAGAAAGCTAAAAAGTCAAGAATCAGAGATATGTCTACATCAGCAATAGAAGGAAGAACTCCAGCAAAAGTATAACGACACTAAAAAGAAGAACAAGTTAGAAATTGCGAAAATCAATGGCAAATTAGCAAGCAATACTGAAAAACAATTTCAACTAAGAATTCATAACAAGACATTACTTACGAAAAATCAAGAAACTAAAAAATAGTCAGAAGATGAAACTTTCCAATGAAGACCTCGAAGGAATAATACTAAAACAGCAAGAAGAAAACCATTGTTTGAGAAATCTTAATCAAGAACTAGAGGAACAAATCAAGAAGTTAAAAGATGACAAACAGTGGCAAGACGAAAGGTTCGAGAAGATTCAGAATAATAATAATCTATTAGAGAACAAATTAGTTCAAATCCAGAAAGAAGCATCTAGACTCTCTGGAAAGCAAATTCAAGTTGAGAAAGAAGAAACAAATACAAATTCGGTCCCCGTCACAATTCAAAAGGAAGTCAATCCAGCAAAAAAACAAACAACAAGAACTCCTTATCAACACCCAAATTACAAAAAGCATTTTGACCAACGATAGGGTCAAAATGGACATAAACAGAGGACTTATAATTTCAGACGTGAAAGAACACAAAATCTGCAACCTAAGCAGAAAACGAGAAGATTTATCCAACAAGGCAATCAACAATCATCTCCGATGAAGAAAGATCTCAGATGGACCACATCACAAACGATGCGACATTTTTTCTTTGGAATTCGTAACTCGTATCGTCTCATTTCGCCAAATGTCGCAAGTACTAAAAGAAAGGACCGAGAGATGACATTACAAGTAAGAAATCAGATGTAAACCTTGTCTTCAATAAGCTTTAAGGACAACGCTCCTTTTAAGGGGAAGACAATTTTATATAAAAAAATATTATATAACATAACATAAATTAATAATAATAAATATCAATATTAACTAAATTAATATTAATAATTAATAATTATTAAATAAAAAATAATTATGAAAAGTCAAAAACATGACTTACATTGAAAAGGTGCAAAATGGCTTATAAATCCCAAGGCAATGTGATTGTAAAATATATCATATCTTAACAATTTTATATTCTATTATTTATCCATTTATCGATTGTTTGGCATACTTATGCTGGTTATTTTTATAAGAAGCAGATTTTTCTGTTTCAGCTTGTGGGAATTTTTGCAAGATCAAGGCCTTCTTCTCTTCACTGTCCTAGCTGAATTATCCTCGGACACCTAGAACTGGTAAGGGTTGAAGATGAGAGAGTATCCCTCAATAGTGATGCTTACCTCAAGCATGGTGGTAAGGGGTTCGCCTCCTTTTGCCCACAGAGCCACCACACTCGCTTATTTCTATGCACCTCTAATGCTGGAAGCAGAGTACCCATCTTGTCTTTTTCTTGCTCAAAGTAATGGCCGCTCTATGATTGATTGTTTGTTATAAATGATTAACCATTGATTAAACAAATTTCTAATATTTTCAAAATTTAAACATAGTATATTTTTCAATATATGGGGCAGGGTCCTCTATGTCGTGCCCCCTAATGTACCCTAGCATCCCATGAAATTTCGCAGGGGAACTCTCCAAACTTACTGAGTACACATCCCCCCACATACTGGAGACTTGATGATATTGCTCCCAAGTCTTTTTGGGCATGTTCACAAGCAGAATTTAGCTACCTCTTGATAGCCCCTTTCTCTTGGCAAGGTCCCCTCTTAGGAGACATTTGGATGATCAGATTTTGTTGAGAATTATGGCATACAATACGACTGTCTGCTATTTCTTTCCTGGGAAAAGAAGATCCCAACCACCTTTCAAGGAGAAAATGCCCAACTACAATTGGGAGAAATAAAACAAATGATCCAGCAATCCATTAAATGACGCTTTGCTATGCATATGTTTACTTTTATGTTAATCTAAGAGTATTATTAAAATTTTATTTAGTCACTACTCCAAAGTCCATACTGTGATAACTCATTTTTCAATTTTTATTATTATCTAGATAGTTTAATCATGTCCCATAAGTACTAATACTCACTACTTTCAGGGTCCAAATAAAAACCTTAAAAGATCATTTCTGATAGTCTTAGTGCTGAAAAAGTTCCACATCCTAAAACAAATCCTATTTGACGTATCCACTTCAGAGAAACTCCTTGGAAATGTTCTAGTGTTTCAATTATTTGCAGTGTATTCACCAAACTTCAAAGTTTTCTTCTCTTTTCATTTATAAATATTATTCAAATTTTATAATTGTTATGTTACTACCAAATTATTACTTTTGTTTTTGAACTTCTAATTTCTATGTTAACACCGGGCAAGTTGAGATTTATCGAGATCCAAGTATCCATAGTTATATCCTTTTTCAGGTTGCTTACTGTTAATCAAATAGTATAAATGATATTTTATAGTTGGTAGAAGTTGCACATCTTCCATGATTTTATAAAGAATACATTTTCATTTTTCTGAGTATCAGCCCCTTAACATTGGACTGTGGTTATAAATTACAGGAAAAAGAACAGGCTGCTTTACGTGCACATAGCAGCTCAACTAAGGCTTCCCATAAAATCAGTGAGTTGATGGCAGCCTCCCAAGATGACACCGTGCTTCAAGACGTTGATAAAACATTCCAACCTTTCATTAAGGAAGATGTTTTGGTTCCTATAATCACCAAGGTGAGTTTCTCCAGTTGGGTTGTCCAGTATTTTTTACTTGTTTATATCAGCCATAAATTAACTGATTTTGTAAGTTGGATACCTATATTTATCACAGGAAGATTTCCCTTGTACAGCAGAGCAGTTTTTCAACAAGCTCCTGAATGATGATTCTATGTTTACCCATCAATACCGTGCTGAGCGTAAAGATACAGACATTAAGGTAAGAGAGTAAAAGATTTGGATATAGTCGAAGGCCATAGTTAAGGTTCAAAAATTATTCTATTGTCACCCTTGTATTGAGTTATTGGCTGTTTTTTTTTTCCTTTCCCTGAATATTCAGGAAAACTGGCATTGAAACCAGCAGTAATAGAATGAACAGTCACAAAAAGAGGTACAATTATTGAAATTTTTGAGGCACCAGAAGGAGAATCTGGATGACTATAGAGGTGAAAACAGGGATCAGAACAGAGTGGGCATTAAACTTTAGTCAGATAGAAAATAAATTAAATAATGGTAATAAGAAAAGAAGCCATAGAAAAATTTAATTGAATTTACAAATNATTGTTAGTGGGTTATCAGAACAGAGTGGGCATTAAACTTTAGTCAGATAGAAAATAAATTAAATAATGGTAATAAGAAAAGAAGCCATAGAAAAATTTAATTGAATTTACAAATAGATGTGTGATGTGGGGATGAGAAGAAACATACAACATCAATAAGCAAGGAAGAGTAAAATATTATGCCAGAAGTTGGAAAAGCTTCTTGATATTGCCATGCATGGACTGCAATTTGGACCCTTAGGTAAAGATTCAGAATCATGGGAAACTTGCTGAAATTTAAAACATTCAAGAAAACTAATGCCTACATAGCANTGACTGCAATTTGGACCCTTAGGTAAAGATTCAGAATCATGGGAAACTTGCTGAAATTTAAAACATTCAAGAAAACTAATGCCTACATAGCATTAAGAAAATTAGTANACCCTTGGGTAAAGATTCAGAATCATGGGAAACTTGCTGAAATTTAAAACATTCAAGAAAACTAATGCCTACATAGCATTAAGAAAATTAGTAAACTCCAAATATTTTATAGGGACAGAAACTTATAGTCCACCTATTGATTTATTTATCTATAAAAAATGAAATCTTTTAGGTTAATAAGTGCAGTCGAACTTGTAAATTTTCTTGAAATTCATTAAGAAAATTAGCAAACTCCAAATATTTTATAGTGACAGAAACTTATAGTCCACCTATTGATTTATTTATCTATAAAAAATGAAATCTTTTAGGTTAATAAGTGCAGTCGAACTTGTAAATTTTCTTGAAATTCTCCAACCCGGTTTCATGCCACCATTTTCATTGTTTAATGCCCAACCCAATTTACTTTCAGCTGCAAATTAGTTGATGTTTCTCATAAACAATTTGACAGAAACACATAAATTTTTACAGCTTCAATGAGCAGAAACAAAACAGTCACACATAAAATTTCAGACAGTTATTTTTTGTCAAATTGACCCAGGCAAAACCCCAACCTCCACGGAAAACCTATTTTTGAGAGAGAATTTTATTTCTCCTATAAAATTGAAGTACAGCAATTTCAAAACAGAGATAAATTTATCTCATCCACAGTGCTCAGCATTGACTGAAAACGGAAATTTACAGCCTGAAATTTTCTGCTACCAAGCTGCCTCGAAAACCGTGCCACAATCTGACTGTACGGTCTTCATTTTCTGTTCCCACAGCTGTACAGTCTTCAAATTCTGTTCCCTCTGCTGTACAGACTCACCTCTAATTTCGTGCCCCAGAACTGTACGGGATGCCTTGTAAAATTTGCCCACTATTATACGGAACTGTCTCGAATT
>LPNX010845731.1:1222-22833 GCA_001517045.1 Pseudotsuga menziesii
GCATGATTTATGCTAGATTTGGATGCTTCCTTATGCATTCTATTTGCCCATGTATTCTATATATTCAGCAGCCTATGATATTATAGGGTTGGCTATTGTACACTCAGTTAATATAATTTTGTGTTACAGCTCCATATTCAGTCTCCATTGTTGATAATTTTGCATGATCAATTGTTAATTGTTGTGGGTGAAATTAATCTACTGCAGGCCTGAATTTCTACAAAATTTAACTTAAAATGTACCAAGAGGCAATCGCAAAACATTCACTCCAAGCACATGCAAGTGTATTGATCTTATTGTTTGACTCCATTCTAAGGCACTGGTTATTTTCTTGCTTTATATAAATATTGTGTCTCATCATTGTGCTTTCGTGTGTTTATTTTCATATCTTATCATCTTTGATTTTCTATAGTTAATTTCCAAACTCCTAAGTAACTCATTTCAGTTTAACATCACCATATTAAGTAATCTAGCCTTAGTAAATTAATAGGGTCTACCCCCCTTGGCTCCGTTAGGAGTTGAGCCTAAACGCAGGAGTCAAGAACAAGGTGACAGCCTTGACTCGAGACTTGCCCCCAAGGACACACCGAGTGGCTTGAATATTTCTGCCATATGACCCAGGTGTGTGTAAGGCTGCAACAATGTCCAGAAAAGTGAGGAAAGAGATAAACCCACATGGGGCAAATCCTACCTCAAGAAAGGACAAGGAACAAAATTTGAACAAAATGTCTTCAATGTGTCTTTATATTCACTTCAAGTTGAATGAAACTGCTTCTGGTGAAATACCTGATGAAGAATTTTGTAGCCTCCATGGTCATGCGCTAGAGTGTAGAATCTACAAGAAGGAAGAGGAGAGACTCCTTGTATCTCATCATCTGATGAATTAGAAGAATTATATAAATTCCTCTTTCTGTTTTCATACTCTAATATGCAAACACAATCTGAAAATGAAAATATATCTATGCATACTCCTTCCCAAAGAGTACAAAAATTAAGACAATCAGTTACACACTTAGTTCCTTGTATAGCTACAAAATGGTGATGTGGATTACATATCTTTCTTCCAAACTGATGCATAACCTTCCCAAGTCTGAAATGAGACTTAAAATACTATTATAAATCATAAATATTATCATATTGAAGATCAAGGACCATAGGTTCAGCGTCTCCATGAGGATATAGGTCTAAGGTAGGAAAAGGATGAGCAACTGGGGAAAGCTGATGGATGTAAAAATATGAATGATGGTTGGAATTGAGATATGAACTATTGGTTTTTTGAACATACACAAACATGTATAATATAATTCCATTTATGACTAAGGTCATGTATAACCAACCAGTGAAAAATAGACAACACTCAAAACCATTAGATATAAGTAACATTGCATAGGAAACCAATGAGGAATCAACTAGTGAAGTTGGGGTTTGTATAGTCTTAGGAGTATTCATAGGCATGGTAGATCATATGGATGGTGTCGTAACATGCATATCAGCCTGAAAACATTCTTCTAAATCATAATTATAATCATTTGAACGAAGTTAGGAAGAACTTCTTAAAGACAAGTCATGATCTAGTGAAAAAATCACAACCATTAGGATATGGATCTAGTCGATTGATAGGTGGATTATTCAAGAAAGACACTGAGATTTATGATTCTGATATATAATAAAATGAATCTATATTAGATATATGATGAAAGTATTTCACTTTGGAACTCAATTCATATTTCATATTACCTTCGAAAGATTCAGTAGGCTTCTCTAGATCATGGAATTTCAATGTTATCTTCCTCAAGTAACTGAGATATGATGTCCACTTTCTTCTTGAAACATTTCTTCTCAGGATGAAATTCCTTCCTAAAATAAGAACACTTGTATGTGCTACATTATTTCTTTACTGTCTTTATTGAACCTTCATTAGTAGACTTCAAACTTTCATCTTCATTATCTGACTTTGGCTTCTTCTCTTTCACTATTTGCTTTCTTTTGATTTTACATTCTTACTTCCTTGAACTATAAGATCATGATCCTTTCCATTGAAGGATATAAGAGAACCCATATGGATCAATTTATATTTCCCCTTTTTTATTTAATCAAAGAATGTATTCAAAGAAGGCATTTCCCTATTCAAATGGAAAGAATCAATTGATATTCCTTCTTCTAAATCCCGCATTTCTTGAGAAATAGAACAAGTGACTTGAATTTGGTGAAGAAACCCTCAATAGAATAAAAATTTATTGTACTCAATGAGAATAACTCATTCTCCAACTGATGCACACTTATCTCATATTGAACTCCAAAGAGAGACGCAAGTTTGGTCCATACTTGGTTTGGAGTGGTCAAACCATCTAGATGAAAGAGTAGATAAGGAGAAATATAGAGGCAAAGCAATCCATAGGCTTCATCCAACCTATTATTCCACTTATCACTCTAAACAACAACATTAGACTCATTCTTCAAGGCTATAGTAACTCTATGTAGTCCCTTACTGTGCAATAGAATGTCAATCTTGGATTTCCATTCATGATATTTGAAGGGATTCGGGATCATAGTTGAAGAAGAATCCATACTAAGATGTTGATGTGATCAAGAAGATACTCTCTACAACCTACATAATTAAAAACTTGGATAAAATATTGTAAGTGTAATTCAATCTCTTCTTCAGAGAGGGATATGCGCTCTAATGTAGAGAACCGATAGCTCCTCAAGTCTGTTGAACTTGAACAACCTTTCTCTCTCATACCATGTAGGAGATATCTGATACCATGTAGAAATAACAACTCTAATGCTTTGAATAAATAGATCATTGATGATAAGAAGAAGCACGGGATGTATATCTAGCTACAAGATCATTCTCAGAAGCATGCACAAGGGAAATAGAGAGAAGAATAAAGAGACTGAGTCACATGAAGAAGTGAACAATCAATAATTGATCGATTATTATAATAGTAATACATCCTTATAAAGGAAAACTGAGTTGGTGGAATACACCTCATGCTAGCTCATATATCAAGCTTACTAAATATGATAAACCCCCATATCTGACTAAAGAAATTTCTAATTCTATCAAGCACCTCATGAATTATCCAAAGCATGAGTGAGTTGTCATAAGTGATGGGAAAACATGTTAATCCAAGAATCTAGAGAGATAATCATGGAGGATGGGTTGGAAACAAATTATAGCGGTTTCTTAGTGTTATCTCCCAAATAAAATAAATTTATTTTTGATAGTATGAAGAATTTAAATGATGTAATGAAGGATATGAAGATCACTAATAGTGTTGAAGACCTCTATTATTTATGAAAATTTCACAAAGTTGTGGGTTCGGTGGATTGGGCGAGGATCAAAACATCTCATTAGCCACCGAAAGATGGAAGATAATTAGCAGGTGGAAGACCCCTTCAGAAGATAGGCATATTGCTGTAACTTTTTTACACCATCGTAGCATTTTAAAAATAGCAGTCGAAACTTTAAAGGACTAACGATCGGTAGGATATTCCCTTAAGGAGCCACAACTATGGCAAACATTCAGGCTTGGAGTGCCAATGGGCTAGAGGAAAGAGATTTCGAGCAGCGACAATGGCGGGAGGAACTAAAGACAATGTAGCGGTGATTTTAAAGCTGAAAATTTCCGTTGTGTCGGCGTCAAAACTTGAAGACACTAGCCATCGACGAAATAGACTACTAAGGAGCTGAAATGGTGGAAGGAAGACTGACAAGGCCTCCGATAAATTAACAGAAAAGATTTTGATAGCGCAATAGTAGAAAATCAACGGTGATTGGAAGGACTAAAGACAATGGATCAGCGAGTTAGCTTGCTAAAGAGCCGCAACTATGGGAAACAAACTGACTACCAGTTCCGCCATAACAGGAAATCATCGGCGACTGGAGGAATAAAAGACTAATCATCGGAGATTTTAGAACCAAGAAGCTTCGTGGTGATCGGCAGAAATAAAGACTAGTTGTCAGCACAATAGTCCATTAAGGAGCCGCAAGTGCGGCAAACAGTCAGACTTGGGGCATCGATGTAACAGAGAAAAAAGCCTCCAATCAGTGACCGCAGCTGAAAAATATGAAAGAATTGAGGCTTGGAGCGACGAAACTGCGGAAGTAGTCAGGCCTGGAGTACTGATATGATAAAGGAAACAACGTCTAATCAGCGATTGCAACAACAAAGAAAAAGTTTTGAGAAGATTGAACGAGACGGGGCACTTCAGTTAAATGCCAATACACTGGCTGTTGGCGGCAATTTCACAACAAACTAGCAGTGGTGGCTGTCAGCTACCACTTCAGTCATTAAAAGATCACCCAGTGAACTAGATCTTCACAATGAATAAACAAATTGTTCGCAATGTTTTGAAGCCCTAATCGGGAAAAAAAACTATGAATTTCATTTATTTTTGATATAAACAGATTGGATTTTCAGGATCTGTAAATTTTGTAAAAGGCTATAAAGCCCATGATTATTTCATTAATAAGGGTTCGACTCTGGGGATTTATGAGCCAATAATACTTTCAAGCTTCTCATTTTACTTATTCATGGTATCAGCTCTTTTGTTGTGATCTATTCAGCCAACATCTCTTTCTTTGTTGTGTTTATTTCCTGAATGTGCATTCAGGTTAATTTTAAATTTATTGGAAAACCAATAGTTGTCATCCTATTGGTATATTAGTGATATTTGATTTATAAATACCATCCTCAATAGGATTTAGCCATTTATATGCATGTGTTATGTGTTTCAGTCTGCCAGCCTGGTGAGTTTTCCATCCCTGCACCTTATAGTCGATTTTTTTAGTAAATTGCAACTAAAAGCCTTGTAAACGAGTGAGTCTGATGCATATCTTGAGAGTGGAAAGGTTACATAGGTTATCCGGCTTGATCCAATTCAGAAAAACCCTAAAAAAAAAACAATGTAAGTTACCAGGCATCCTCGAGCTACAACCTAGAGGAGTTTCCTGGAGTGATAACAAAGTGGCGCCGTTGCCGGGGACCAGAAGATTGAAGCTCAGCTTCCCTGGGAGACGACATAGATCCATGCTTTGATGATAGACAAAGCTTGGACATTATTACAATTGTAATCATCTATTTGTCGATTCCATTGATAAAAGGTGGCTTCAAGAAGACCAAGTACTAGAGCAAACCCAAAGGGGCCACCAGCAACACTAGTTTTAGATCCATGAGAAATCTTGAGGAAAGCTAGGGATTTACTAAGACAGGCCAGCAGTGCTGCACAAAATGCTACATCAGGTATTCCAAGAAATATTTTTGCTGATATTTCTTCTGCTGAAACTTTTAAGTCCCAAAAAATTTTAGATACATCAGAAAAATCTAGGGCTTGGGCATATTCAAGCACTTCTTCTTGTGAAGATCCAATCCCTAGTGAATCCATTGGGATAAGTATACCATTGCCTTCTCAGCAAATTTCCTCATCAGTGCTGCCTTCCACCTCCATCTCCATACCCATTTCCAATATGGCTACCCCTCAATTGTCCAAGATGGAAAGGATCCTAGTAGCTAGTTATGCACCCCTAGTTTTGCCAAATCCTCTCGCCACCATGCCTACCGGGGATTACCTCAAGTATATGCCTAAGTTTACAGGGGAAGGGGATTTCACTGCTGAAGAACATCTAGAGGCTTTTTATAGCTATGCTGAAAATATAAATNGTCTTTGTGCAAAGCCTAGATGGCCAGGCTAGAAAGTGGTTTAAGGAACTGCCTGTTGGGTCAGTGGCAGGCATAGAGGCCCTAGATTACATTTTCCTAAAGCATTGGGTAGAGAGGAGAGACCACCTCTACTACATCACAGAGTTCAGCAACCTGAGAAGAGAAAATGGTGATTCTGTCTCCAACTTTACCAAAACACTCAACAACATGTATAGCAAGATCCCCACTGAGATTAATCCCACCGGTACCTTAGCTATGATAACTTATGCAAATTCCTTTGACTCTGACTTCTTCCTACTTCTCAGAGAAAGGAGGTCTACCTCCTTATCACTTATGCAGGATGCTACCCTAGGGTATAGTCAAACATTCTGGCATCTCAAAAGGTCAAAGGGAAGGTAGACAGGAGAAAGCAGCCAGCAGACTATAGTGGAGCTTCGGCATCAGAGAACAAGATTGAAAAACTAACCAAACTCTTAGATAACCTGATTGCTGAAATGTAAAAATTGAAGGATCAAGGACATATGCCGGTGAGGGGTAAGGGGCCAAGTGAATTTGCTCCTCAAAACCGAAATTTTGTTCCTTATAGAAGAGGAAACCCCCCTGTTCAGATTCTCAGAAGGGAGAGAAATCAAGGGGAATACCAAAGGATAAGAGCTCCGTTTCAAAACATTGTATTAGAAGAAGAGCTGGAATTCATTGAAGATGAAGGAGAAGCTGAAGACAATATCCACTGCATGGAGGATGAGGTGGACTATTCTTTTCTGACCCAGGAAGAATATGAAGAAGCCCTGATTGATGAGAATATCATTGAAGAGGTTGTCTATCAGGATGATAGTTAGGAAGGTTAACAACTGAGGTATAGGTTGGTTTCTCCCCTCAAGAAGAATGTTGCACTTGTCAAGCAACTTTCTACACCTACTATAAAAGCTACTATTTTACCAAAGAAAGTGGTTGTTTCATCAAAAACATTGCTTAAACCAGCACCTTCAGCCACACCTGGTCAAGTCCAACTCAAACCTATAGCTCATGAGGTAAGGTTTTCAGATAAGCTACATTATGCTTTCAACCTTGAGTTTGAAATTCAAAAATTCAAAATCCCTTTCCCTTTAATTGAGTTGATGAAGAATGATGCATTTAAAACCTCCATTCTGAATTCCCTTCAGCCCAAGGTGCACATCGACACTGACTTCGTGAACCTACAAGATGACAAGCCTGTGTAACCCTGGGCCCCGTGATTGAAGACCTAAAGGACTCTTGCCCACCATTCTATATATCCTTAAACATCCATGATAAAATCCTCCATAACTATTTGTTGGATTCAGGAGCCTCTCATAACTTAATGCCAAGGGCTGTGATGGATGAGATCGGCCTCAGCATCACCAAGCCCTACCATGATTTATTCTCCTTTGACTCTAGGAAGGTCAAGTGCTTGGGCCTTATCAAAGATCTTGTTGTAAACTTAACCCAGCTGCCTTCGAAAAGTGTAATGATGGACATTGTAGTGGCTGATATTCCTCCAAAATTTGGCCTTTTGCTGTCACGATCATGGAGCAAAATATTGGGCGGCACCCTTCAGATGGATCTCACATACGTCACCATTCCCATGTTCGAAGGAGAAACTAAGAGACTATACAGGGAAAATCAGCTAGCATGCATTATAATCAAGGAGAGTCGCCCAGTAAATCACCCCATCTACGCTGTGGAGACCAATTTTGGATCTTGCATCTTGCAAATAGATGATAATGAATAGACATCATTTCAGCTCATTGAGCCCATGTGTCCGCAGCCCAAAGAAGTCACAATAGCGATCTGGACCATCTATTTCAATGGGGCTAGTGCTCAAAGCTCAGCAGGCACAGGGGTCGTGTTGATCTCCCCATCTAAGGAGAACATTCACCTATCATATAAGGTCAATTTCAAAACCTCAAACAACGTAGTAGAGTATGAAGCCTTGCTACTGGGAGTTAAAGCGACCAAGGAGATTGGGATCATGTGCATGAAATTTTTTGGGGATGCAGACCTCATCATACAACAGGTCAACAACACTTTTCAGACGAAAAATATCAAAATGAAGGCCTACAGGGATGAGGTACAGAAACTCAAAGACTCATTTATGTTTTTTTAACTATCATATATTCCTAGAGATTTGAATCACCTGGCTGATTCCTTGGCTATCTCTACAAGTCTGTTTGTTCCTCCTTTACCCCCTAGGCTCAGCTATGATGTTCAGGTCAAGTACAGACCCTCTCTGCCAGACAATGTAAAATTTTGGACGGTGTTTGAAAATGATGGGGAGCTTAGTAAATTCCTTCAGTTAGTGGATGAATTCTCTGACATACACATAGACCTGGAAAACCTTAACCTAGAGGAATCCAAGCAGCTCAAGCTAAAAGATAAAGTGACTGAGCACGATATTGTCCAATTGCCCAGCAACCACATACCCCGAGGTCTAGTACCACTGGAAAAACTGTTCGATCACAATGATATCCCTTTCAAGCCTGCCAAAGGGGAGCTAGATCCTGCTATACAAGAGCACAACATAGGCAGCCAGAGCCATCCAAAACTGATAAATCTATCCACTGGGCTGACTGCTAAACAAAATTCTGAATATTGCAGCTTGATAAAAGATTTTGCTGATGTCTTTGCATGGGAGTATAGTGACCTAAAAATGTATGACACCAACATCATCCGGCACAGGATTCCTTTGGAGAAGGACACCATTCCTTTCAAACAGAAGCTGAGACCCATCAGCCCTCTTCTATTACTAGTGATCGAGAGAGAGATACACAAACTCCTCAAAGCCAAGATCATAATCCCCATCAGGTATTCCCAGTGGATTGTAAATATAGTAGTGGTAAGAAAGAAAAATGGAGAAATCAGGTTGTGTGTGGATTTTAGAAACCTAAACAAATGTTCCAAGAAAGACAACTATCCACTGCCCAAGATGGAACATCTGCTACAGAGAGTCTCAGGGGCCAGGGTCATGTCCTTCCTTGATGGCTTCTTTGGATACAACCAAGTGGCTATGCACCCAGATGACCAAGAGAAGACTGCCTTTGCCACCCCCTGGGGCACCTTCATGTATGCTAAAATGCCATTTGGGCTAATGAATGTTGGGGCTACTTTTCAGAGAGACATGGACCTAGCTTTTGTATGGCTAAAAGATAAATATGTGCTGATATATTTGGATGAATTAATAGTTTACTCTCGCAGCCATCATTACCACTTGCAGCATTTGAGAAAGGTATTTCTGAAGTGCAGAAGGTATGGAATATCACTGAACCCCAAGAAATCCTAGTTTGCACTCAATGAAGGAAAACTCCTAGGCCACATAGTCTCAGCTGAAGGTTTAAAGATCGATCCAATAAGAGTGGAGGCAATTCAGTAGCTATCAATACCAAGGTCAAAAAGAGACGTTCAGTCCTTTTTAGGCAAGATAAACTTTGTTAGGAGATTCATTCCAAATTTCTTCGAGCTAGTAAAGCATATAACAGTCATGCTAAAAAAGGATGCAGAAATCAAGTGGACAAACCAGGCAAGAAATTATTTTGAAGACATTAAGAAAGCCATCATGGAGGCCCCAACCCTGATTAGTCCCGACTACACCAAGGGTTTTTACATTTTCTCTTTTTCATCTTATGACACAATGGAAGTTGTACTATTACAAAAGAATGATGAAGGTCTTGATCATCCAATTTCTTTTTTCAGCAGGACCCTGAGAGATGCTGAGATGAAGTATGACCCAATGGAGAAGCAGGCTTATGCCCTCATAAAATCTTTGAAGAACTTCAGAATCTACATTCTCCATGCAAAGGTCATTGCATATGTCCCTTCAGTTGTAGTGAAGGATATTTTGACTCAGCCTAAAATTGATGGGAACAGAGCTAAGTGGATTGCCAAACTCATTGAGTTTGATGTAGAGGTGAAACCCAACAAGTTGGTAAAAGGATTAGGTCTGGAAAAACTCATGGCCAAAGAAAACTGTGAACCACTGGGAATGAATTTCACATATGTCAGATTAGCAAAGGTGTAGACCATGGTAGCAGCTGAAACAGAAGTAAATCAAGATCAAGATAGCAGTCCACCAGTAGCTGAGAACATATCTTCCTATGAGTGGTACTCAGGTATCATTCAATTTTTGATAAAATTAGAAGTTTCTCCTGATCTTACTCCTAACCAAGCACGAGCTCTAAAATTGAAATATGTTAAGTTTTGCATAATTGACAAACTGTTGTACTAGAGGGATTAGTCTGGGATTTTGTTAAGGTGTCTAGATAAAGAGGAAGCAGAGCAGGTCATGCATCACTTTCATTCCATTACATGTGGAGGCCACCACTACTGGAAAACCACAGCCCAGAAGATATTAAAAGAAGGGTACTATTGGCTAGTCATTTTTGCTGATGTATGCACTTTTGTAAGGGCATGTGACCAATGTCAAAGATTTGAAGGGAAGCAGCAGCTTAAATACTTGCCCCTTAGGCCTGTTACAGTGAATGGGCCTTTCCAGCAATGGGGTGTGGATTTCATAGGTGAAATAAATCCATCTTCCAATGGACAGCATAAATGGATCTTAGTAGCCCCTAACTATTTTTCCAAATGGATAGAAGCAATACCCATCAAAAATCCCACTCATCAAGTCATCGTGAGATTCTTTTATGAGAACATATTCAGCAGGTTTGGTTTCCCGGCAACGCTAGTAACTGATAATGCATAATCCTTTAAAGCTGGGGCATTGGTTAAATTGTGTGAATCAATGGGTATTCAACTGGTGCACTCCACATCCTATTACCCACAAGGCAATGGCTTGGCTGAGTCATCCAACAAAAGCTTAGTCCAGATCATTAGGAAATTGCTAGAGACAAATCAGAAAAGTTCGGATTCAAAGATTAAGTTTTTCTTATGGGCTGATAGGGTGGCAAATAAAAGATCCATAGGGACTTCTCCATTCAAACTAGTTTATGGCACTGAGGCCATCTTTCCTATCCAGCTCACCCTTCCAGTGGCAAATTTCTTTTAGGAAGAGGAAGATGAACCAAATGATATGATGAGAAGGATGATAGATTTGGTGGAGTTATAGCAGATCAGGGAGCAAGTTGTAGGAAAATCAGAGGCTCATCAATAGAGGATAAAGGGCTTGTTTAACAAAAGAGAAAAGGCAGACAACTTCCAGGTCGGGGACTGGGTCCTCAAGTGGGATGCTGTCAGACAGGACAAGGGTAAACATGGAAAATTTGACTCTTTATGGATTAGCCCTTTTGTTATAGACCAGGTATATAATAATAACACCTTCAAATTGCTGAATCTTGAAGGAGAAGAGGTATTTGATGGCCCAGTAAATGAGCAGTTCCTAAAACTCTATTTTATTTGAGGCTCTGAGACCTTATGATTGTAAATTAGTAGATTATAGGTTGTTTTTGCTTTCAAAATAAGACTCCATGCCCAATGGAACAGTAGAGAATAGTGTTAAGTTACTTAGTTGCTTTTAGGGAAAGGCATTTTGGCCTGGGGTTCTTGCGACCTCACAAGGAGGTTCCCATCCCCGAGTAGGAGCCATATGTTATCTCCCAAATAAAATAAATTTATTTTTTATAGTATGAAGAATTTAAATGATGTAATGAAGGATATGAAGATCACTAACAGTGTTGAAGACCTCTATTATTTATGAAAATTTCACAAAGTTGTGGCTTCAGTGGCTTGGGCGAGGATCAAAACATCTCATTAGCCACCGAAAGATGGAAGATAATTGGCAGGTGGAAGACCCATTTGGTAGATAGGCATATTGCTATAACTTTTTTACACCATCAGAGCATTTTAAAAATAGCAGTCAAAACTTTAAAGGACTAACAATCGGCAGGATAGTCCCTTAAGGAGTTGCAACTGCGGCAAACATTTAGGCTTGAAGTGTTGATGGGCTAGAAGGAACAGATTTCAATCGACGACAGTGGCGGGAGGAACTAAAGACAACGTAGCGGCAATTTTAAAGCTGAAAATTTTCGCAGTGTCGACATCGAAACTTGAAGACACTAGGCATCGGCGAAATAGAGTACTAAGGAGCCGGAACGACGGAAGGCAGACTCACAAGGCCTCCGATAAATTAATAGAAAAGCTTTCGATAGGGCAACAATAGAAAATCATCGGTGATCGAAAGGACTAAAGACAATGGATCAACGAGTTAGCTCACTAAGGAGCCGCAACTGCGGCAAACAAACTGACTATCGGTTCCGCTATAATAGGAAATCGCCGACGACTAGAGGAATAAAAGACTAATCATCAGAGAGTTTAGAACCAAGCAGCTCTGTGGAAATTGGCAGAAATACAGACTAGTTGTCGTCACAATAGTCCATTAAGGAGCCGCAAGTGCGACAAACATTCAAACTTGGGGTGCCAATGGAACAAAGGAAAAAACCTCCGATCAGCGATTGTGGCTGAAAAATACAGAAGAATTGAAGCCTGGAGCGCCAAAACTGCGGCAACAGTCAGGCTTGGAGCACTGATATAATAAAGGAAACAGCATCCAATTGGTGATTGCAGCAATAAAGAAAAAGTTTTGGGTGGATTGAACAAGACGAGGCACTTCAGTTAAATGCCAATACACTGGTTGTTGACGGCAATTTCACAGCAAACCAGCAGTGGTGGTTATCAACTACCACTTCAATCATTAAAATATTGCCCAGTGAACTAGATATTCACAATGAATAAACAAATTGTTAGCAAGGGTTTGAATCCCTAATTGAGAAAAAAAAACTATGACTTTCATTTATTTTTGATATAAACAGATCGTATTTTCAGGATCTGTAAATTTTGTAAAAGGCTATAAAGCCCATGATTATTTCATTAATAAGGGTTCAAATCTGGGGATTTATGAGCCAATAATACTTTCAAGCTTCTCATTTTACTTATTCATGGTATAAGCTCTTTTGTTGTGATTTGTTCAACCATCATCTCTTTCTTTGTTGTGTTTATTGCCTGAATGTGCATTCAGGTTAATTTCAGATTTATTGAAAAACTGATAGATGTCATCCTATTGGTCTATTAGTGATATTTGATTTATAAATACCATACTCGGCAGGATTTATCCATTTATATGCATGTGTTATGTGTGTGAGTCTTCCATCCTGGTGAGTTCTCCATCCCTGCACCTTATAGTCAAATTTTTGAGCAAATTGCAACTAAAATCCTTGTAAATGAGTGAGTCTGATGCATGTCTTGAGAGCAGAAAGGTTACATAGGTTATCCAGCTTGATCCAATTCAGAAAAACCCTAAAAAAAAACATTGTAAGTTACCAGGCATGCTTGAGCTACAACCTAGAGGAGTTTCCTGGAGTGATAACACTTAGTTGACTAGCTTTACCTTATCCACTGAAAAGATGGAATAAAGAAGGATAAAGACATAATCTGTAGGAATGTGCAGTTTTTAATTCTGGTAGTTAATAAAGTGGAAAGGATCAAACCAGAATCGAGATAAAGGAGCTCTAGGGGTTTATATGGCAAGTCTTGACTAAGTGGTGCAAGCGGATGCCAACTATATAGGCTAGTTGATAGAAAATTAACTATAAATGATTAATATTTATTATCCTAAGTATGGAGTGGGTTTATAATATCAAAAAATATGAAAGCCTCCAAAGCATGGAATTCAAAGTTGAACTCTTCCATATTGTCATAGAAGTTTGAAAGATGCAAGTCTGGCTACAAAAGTAGCAACATTTATTCTCTTATATGGCATAAGATTGGAAGAATGTGTAGTGGTTCACATGCACTGTATCAAGGATTTAGTGCACACAAGGACCATCACACTACATTATTTCTCCACAAAGGTGCAAACTGCAGAAGTTTGTCACAAAGTTTTTACTCAAGAGAAATCTGGCTCTTGGTGTGAAATCTTGATTTAGTTCCTTTGTTATTCATTTTTTAGGGGGGGGGGTTCCCCAAGAGGTTTTCCCATTTCCTTGGTTTATTGAGTAGTTATGTTTTGCATCATATTTTATAGGAGACCTTTAGACTTATTTTCCAAGGCCCAAGTTGTTCAAGTTTAGATAAATGGGGTGTTAGGATTATTTGTAATGCTCCCATGTCCACCATAGTCTAAATGTCATATTCCTAGCTTAGGAGTATGTTCCACTCCATTAGTTCCCTAGAGAAGTTATATGGGGCCCACCTACAACTTGATGTGCCAGTATGCATGATTTTAGGATCTCCAGAGGCCAATCCCTTTATTTTAGGAACCCACACTGAGTCAAGGGAGTCCCACCATGATTTCACCTTAGTATGTGTTGAGTTATGCTCTGATGGGCCATAGTCAGTTCATCTTCAGTTAGTCTAGTGCCAAAATTGGATGATTTAAGGAGATTGGGAACACTTTCTCACCTACCTTGATCAGTTAACTAATTATGAGGTGTTTCAGTTGTCTATAGTTACACTAGTGAGACTCCAGTGGTGATTTTTCCACAGTTATTGATATTTGGAGTTAGTCCAAGTCATGAAATTCAAATCACTACTATAGGATTTGAATCCTTATGATTGTATCATGGATGTATTACATACATGTTATGATTATCATATTATTGTTATGCTATCAATTTTTTTCCTTTTGTCTGAATAATTTCACCATGATTGTTTGATCATTCTAGCACTGAAATTCTTCTTCCTCATTCATTCTTCTTTCACGGTGAGGTTCAATTCATCCTAATGATCCTATATCTGTGATAATTTTATAGAATTATGGTCACTCTCTCCAATCATCACAAGTATTGTCACTCTCTCCAACCTTCATAGGAATGGCCATGCTCTTTATTCCTTGCAAGTATGGCCACTCTCTCCAACCCTTGCAACTATGGTCACTCTCTCCAATCCTCATAAGTTGGTTAGGATCTCCAGTTCATTGGATACATGGTTATATTTGATACGCATACTCAGTTGGATATGCATACAAAAGTATGTCCATTCTCTCCATTCATCACAAGTATGGTCACTCTATCCAATCATCATGATTTGGTCACTCTCTATAGTGTCAACACACATACTATCTCTAACTAGATATGCAGCTCGACTAGATACACATAAAAAAGTATATCCACTCTCTCCACTCATCACAAGTATGGTAACTCTCTCCAATCATCATGAGTTGGTCACTCTCTCTGGTTATCATAGAGACTAGTAATACATGCTTGTAAATGACCACCCACTGTTATCACACCATCAGTGACATCCCTAGAATCATGTATTAGAATCATCCCTCCCTCTTACATGGGAAATTTATCTCCATGACACAAATATTTTCCTTGAAGTACTCAAACTTTAATCTCGTCAGAGGCTTGGTCAACACATTGGTTTACTCATATAACGCAATATACCGGAGCTTCACTACTCCATTCTATACCACATCTATAATATAATGGTACTCGATATCGATACAATTGGAATTGTCATGAAACATTGGGTTATCATATAGCTTCACACAACTCTGGTTGTCATAGAAAATACAAGTCATCTCTAAATCGAGATCGAACATCCCTACAAGTAACTTTCGAAGCCACATTTCTTGACTGCTAGTTGAACACAATGCAATATACTCTGGCTCAGTTGTATTGAGTGCCACACTAATATGCTACCTACTGAAACAATAAATCATGATTGATCCCAAACTAAACCAACATCCTGAAATGCTCTTCTTGTTTGTGACACTACTGACTGAATATAAATCAACATAGCCTTACAAGATAATATTCTGATCTGAATCATACTTGATTCCATACTGAAGTGTACCCTTCAGGTACCTCATCACATGCTTTGTCATAATTAGGTGAGCATGTACTGACTCAAAATGTTCATCGCAAAGCATATATCTATCATATTCTTCATCAAGTACAACAACGGACCAATTATCTTTCTGTATAATGTGGCATCCACTATCTCTTAAGAAGTATCACACAACAAATTCAAGTTTGATTCCATCGGTGTATCCATGGCCTTGCAATCCAATATATTGAATCTCTTTAGGATATTGACAACATAGTTTCCTTTCCTAAGGAAAATATCATCTACACTCTTCCACACCTCTAGACCTAAGAAATAGTGCATCATACCTAAGTGTTTCATATTGAACTCTGCTGCAAGATATTACTTAGTTTCTGTAATGAGCTCCTCTTATCCTGTTCGAAGCAGGTCATCTACACATAGTTTCAGTACCATTGGTCTCTCATTCTCAACCTTATAGTAAAAGTTGGAAATTGCTTTACTCTTGGTAAATCCCAAGCTTGTCAAAAAACTATCAATCTTGTTTTACCATGTCCTTGGTTCCCACTTCAATCTGTATAATTCATTATTAAACTTGCACACATGTGTCTTCTTGTCATGTGTTTCAAATCCTAGTGGTTGCTCCACATACACTTATTCTTCTACCACACCATTCAGGAAAGTTGTCTTTACATCCATCTGGTGTACCTTCCACTTCATCACAGCAGTTATCACAAGTATAGCTCTAATTGAAGTGTATCTTTCTTTAGGATAAAATGCCTCTTCATGTTCAATTCCTTCTTTTTGGGAGAATCCACGAGCCACAAATATTACCTTGTATTTATAAACACTCTCATCTCCTAAATTTTTTAATTTGTAGATTCATTTGGAGTACACTACTGAATTCCCTTCTGATCTCAGAACCACATTCCAAACATCATTCTTCATTATCAACTCATACTAATTTGATCATCACTTCCTTCCATACTTTCTTCTGCATCAATAATATCACATAGTAAAGCCACGTAGATGGAATATGTTCGAGGCCTCTTTCTTTCTCTAGAGGTACCCTCTAGAGACGTATTTATATGCATATTGAATAGCCTCTCATTCCCAATATGGTATTTTCTTGTGTGTATTCACCTCTTAGGGTATATATATAGGCCTCTATGGTTCTGTCATATCATGGCTGTCTAGATTCTTATCTTCTAGAACTATATATTCTTTTAGGACCATAACTCTACGAGCTTCAAGATCTACATTAATTTATTCGTAATAAATCTTCCTTGATCTATGTTAGTGGAGTTTATACAACTGAAGCTATATCCTATTCTCCTATTTCTATGCGGTGGTTGAATCCCAATCAACAGAAAACAAATCAATTATCACAATAATCTTAAGATCTTAATCCTTATTTCATGGAGTTTGAGAAGGGGAGGAAGGGAGGAGAATACCTCTTATATCCTTTAAGTTTGATGGAGTTCTTTGATCATTGGCATTGTATCTCCTTAAATCTTCTTTACACCTGAAAATATCACCACAAAATTCTTTCTACTATCCTACCAAACTATCTTTAAGAAATACAGGTTAGATCTAATTTCGTACCAATTCTACATCAACATAAAACTTAAAGGGAAAACATTGAACAAGAATTGGGAAGAAAACTGAATTGATTCATAATATATGAACATGGAGAAATAATTACAACCCTTGAAGGTTCATTCCTTCTCTGTAGTCTATATCTACTCCTTTTGCATCCATGTCTTTGATTCCCAAAAACCTTTGTAGTAAAAAAGTCATTTCTAGCCCTAAATTCCTCCAACATGCCTTTACTTTCAATTTTTTCTCTTCCAATTCACCTCATATTCCTTCCTTATATAGAATTGGGGTTTTTGTACCCAATCACTTGACCATGAATGTGGGATTCAACTTTTTGAATATTTGTTTTTTTATTTTCTTCAAAAAAACAAATACTTTACCTAGTTTTTTAGGCATCAAACTTGATTTTCAATATTTCCACGATAATAAATACACATGTTAGGTCATTTTTCCATTGTATGAGTTATAGGAACTGAGTTTTGACCCTTAAGTGGTCATGAACATGGCCTCTTTAGAGAAACCCTTGTCTTCAATCATTTCTATATTTATGGAAGCAGTGGTCAAATGAGAGATTAAAGCTCCCAATTGTTCCAAAATTTTGATATTCATGTTGCGGGGTGAAATAGAAATATGTTTTCAAACCAACAATCTCAAGGATATTAAATTTATTGTTAACATATGTCCCGTAATGTGTGAGGTCCGAAATACATTGATAGTCTTTTTATTCTGATACTATTCAAACTAATACTCTTTAATGATGAAGGTAGGATGGTAAAATGAGTAGTATATTGAGCGCAAGAGTTGAAAAGAACCTGCAAGTCAAACAAGGAAAGAAACCAAATATACAATATGTTCTCAAGGAGGGTATACCCATTCTTAGAATTAAGAAAGCATGGACACGAATAATACACATTGGATCCATGTCAAAATAAAAAAATGTATACATGCACTTTTTTATAAGTGCAAAATATCTAGGTCTTTATGGTGCTTTGATGTGGCAGTCTAATATTGCGCAACTTGATCAGTACATCGATGAGTGATAAAACTGTCTTTCCCAATGTCTTCAAACAAACCAATGAAGTATGAGTTTATACCATGTGAATAAATGAGACTATGTAGAGAATAATTAAATAACATATGATTACCAGTCATTGATGTATACTGTTAAAAAATGTGAGGAGGCCCGTCGATAATGATGATGGAATCCAATGTACTTGAGGGAAAACTCACAAGTGTGAATAGATGTTCTGATGTTGAACAATTGTAGAATCAAACAATCAGGGGTCATTGATGTATACCCACTTTCATTTGCAAGGAACCTGTCACTAATGACTGTAAGATCGAAGGTACTCACTAGAGTTCCTAGATGACGATTTGGTGTCGATAGGAATAGATCCATTGGGAGGAGGGAATTAATGCATCCCACATCAACTGGCATGAAACTGAGATATATAGGCTGATATAATTTGGTATATTTGGGAGATCCAATATTATATACTGACACAAGAAAGGTTGACATGATTGGTCAGGAATATTTGAGGAATGGTCGACACTGGTTTGAATTCACTTGAACACATAACATGACGCATAGTGACACTTGGAAACATAAGACTCGAGTAACAAACCATTTTGAAAATTTCCAATTCCAAGTGAATTAATGAAAAGGTCCATAGATGAAAGGAAGGGTAACCTATCGATGTAGATATGTTGAAATTACGGGTACATATTCCTAAGGAAAATGTAAATGGTGCACTTATAATTGATGCAGGGATATGTGTCATGTTCAAGGGTGATGAGGACTTCCTGTTTCCATTTTATCCATGATGAATTATGAATAGATTCAATAATCTTCCTTTTTATTTTTTGTGTTTTTATTTTCATTTCCAGTACCTTTTTCATTTATTAGCTCGAAAAATAATAAAGAATGCTATGGTACATGGGAGGGAACGTGTGTTTCATGGGCATACTCCATTTTTCAAGAGTATGGGTTAGGCCAAGGAAAATATACATATTGCGAACAAGGACTGAGCTAGTTGTGCACACTATTATAGATGTTTCGTCTATGGGTTGGATACCTAGAGGAGGATTATGTGTCAATGGAAAGCTAATAAGAACCATGTAGCTGTGATTATACAATCTGGTGCAATGTGGTTTACTTCATGCGAATTCATGTGACAACACAAAAATCATAAATCACTTCGAATTGTGGTCTATCAAAAACTACCTGAATCAAATAGTTTTCACATGTATATGTCACCTAAAAAGAAGCAATGTTTTACATGCATCTTGAGAAAAAATTGATTGCAAAGGTAGATACACAACATATGCAATAAGCATTGAAGCATTAAGCACAAATGTTCATGCATATATTTTAACACATGCTTATGTAAACTGACATGAAATAGGGAACCCATTGGGAAATGGTTAGAACTGTATCAAAGAGAAGTATACGGTCTCAAAATCCAATTCATGAAGGGACTAATTGGGCTCCTAGGCCTATGAGAATAACTAAATATGGGCACCAAAACGGAAATATGGTCCTGACCAAGGTGTCCCATATTCAATATGATCTTCTGTTGGAATGGTGGAAAATACAAATATGATGGGCTGACCGACCAATTTCCAACAGGTTTGACCTTGTGGAAATTTTAGGTTGCAAAAGGTTTAAATGCATCTTCACAAAGGATAACATAAACCTATATGCATTCTTCCAAATATACCTGATAATGTTCATACCTTGTTCTGAAGGTTGTCTTATGAATGTCTTCATCCTTGATTCTCACCTAATGGTAACTAGACCTCAAGTCAATCTTTGAAAATACCTTTTCTCCTCTCATTTGATCAAAGAGGTCATCAATTCTAGGAAATGGATATTTGTTCTGCACAGTGATTTTGTTCAGCTGTCTGTAATCAATACACAACCTGAGTGTACCATATTTCTTCTTCAAAAATAGAACCGGTGCTCCCCAAGGAGACACATTTGGCATGATATACTTCTTTTCCAACAAATTTTGCACCTGCATCTTCGGCTCTAGCATTTCCAGTGTGCTCATTCTGTAGGGTGGCTTGTACACTGTTGGGCCCTGGAATCATCCATTTTTCCATCACTTATCGACATGCCTTTTATCCATTTTCTTACCATTATTGCCCATTTATCATTCCATTTTCCATCCATTTGTTGTAGCTGCGCGTAAAATAACATGTTACTTTTATTAATGTTTTAAGTGGTTAATAATGATTATTTTCCTTTATCTTTGATGAATTGAAGACTATTATGCATAATTTTAAAAATTATGGTTTGTGGAGTGAGTTGTCACATACAGGATGCTCATATAGCCAGTTGTTACAGCCTTAATAAAAAATGCATGACACATAAGAACACCTTGATTCGTCTCTTGATTTGCAGGTAGATGAAAATGAATCTCAAAACTCTGAGACATGGGTTTTGTGCGTAACATCCTCATTTACCTGACTCATGCTGAAATTTCCAAACAAAGCTACGGTTTGCGATATGCAGTTGGTTCTTTGAGAGGGTATTTTCCAAATTTGGTGTTGCAGCCGGTTCCAAAGTTGCCAGCAGTTACGACCGTGTTTCAACTGTTACAGATCACAAGTTGGGGGTTCATTTCTTCATTTCCATGAGATAATTTTATGTATAAATATGTAATCAATCTCATTGAGAGGGGGATGATAGATGGAGGATTAGGCATGGTAGGATTAGGCAGTATAGGAGATGTAAGATAGGGGATGCAGGATAGGAGAGAAAATAATGTAATGATGTAGTATTTGATCCAAATCCATTGTAATAATTTCATTATGATAATACATGCTAGAAATTTCTTAATTCTGGAGTTGTAGACGTTTATTGTGGAGATCCAGCTTTGTTCAATGGAGGAAGGGCCCTCTTCCCTGAGAAGATGCTGGTAGTGTTGATTGTAAGTGTTTTATTTTGTAGATCTGTTGTTTGTTAATTCATGCTTTCATTCAGTAGATTTATCATAGTTGTTTTATTATTCAGTTCATGTTTTCATTCATTAGATTTATCATAGATGTTTGATTATTTAGTTCATGTTTTTATTCATTAGATTTATCATAACATTCTCTTGTTAATTCATTTTGATAGATCGTTGGACAACACAAGACTTATTTTAGATTTATGCAATTAGATCTTGTTTCATAGGAATAGATCTTGTTTGAAGTGTGTTCAATTTACAGTTTGATTTACGAATAGGTTTGAGGTTTGATTTACTTTCAAGAAGTTGTGACTTAGTTTACAAATAGTTTCGATTGCATACCAATAGATAACAATGTCAGGTAGAAATTGTGCTTGCATAGATCTTGCACGATAACTTTGAAATAAAAGACTTCCTCAAGTTGATAATTTATGTCTAGCACTCTGCATGTTAAGTTTTAATTAACTGGCATATAGTGGGCATGACATTTTGGCGCCGTTGCCGGGGAAGTTATCAATTGTGCAAAAGTACATCTGATATTGTTTTGTAGATGCATTATTAAAGTAGGGCATGTAGGTTGCATGATTACATTTCAGTTTATTGAATTTATTTTGAGTGTTAATTTTCTGTCTTTACATTCAGTTTTATTTCATTTTCAATC
>LPNX010845731.1:22876-42910 GCA_001517045.1 Pseudotsuga menziesii
TTATCAGTTCCCTTAGTGGTGTTGTAAGCACCACCCATTCTACTAACAAGTTGACAGGAACATTCGAAGGAGGAGCCTCAAGATAGCACACGAAGAATCTAATGAAGAGATGGCAGGTAAGAAAGATGCAGAAGTTGTTACCTTCAAATTTCCCATCGGAGATTCAAGAGGAGTGGCACCAACAAAAAGAATTCCCCCACATGTTCTACCAAATTTTCACGGTTTGGAAAACGACGACCCTCATTAGAGGAATTTTGGGGTCTAAAATGGGCCTCCTAAGGAAAATAATAAAATAATAGTTAAAATAATAAAATAATAGTTAAAATAATAAAATAATATTGATTAATTTTGGAGGAAGAAAGAAAAAAACTACTTTTTGTGTTCGTATTTTTGACATATCTCCCTGTGTTTTTACTCAAATTTTGATCGGGAGAGCTCCTTGGATGTGGAATTTGATTCCACGTCCAACGAGTACCCACACTACATACTTTTGACGGACCCCGCTACCCGAAAAACAAGAAATACCTGAAAAAACGTGATGATGATGTCATCATCACATTTTTTCAGGTATTTCTTGTTTTTGGGGTAGCGGGGTATATCAAAAGTATGCAGTGTGGGTACTCGTTGGATGCAGAATCAAATTCCACATCCAACGAGCTCTCTCGATTGAAATTTGAGTAAAAATACAATGAGATATGTCGAAAATACGAACAAAAAAAGTAGTTTTTTTTAATGACAAATATGTCAATTCAACCATTATGGTTGACTTATTTTATTGAAATTCTATTGGTTCTTGAATTCCAACTCACAAAAACTTATTTTGGCACGTTTTCTTATAAGGCCCATTTTAGACCCCAAATTTCCTCTAATGGATGTATTTTTATTTCAATTTGAAGTACTTTGTAGAGGATTTGGTTATTGTGCTAATGATCAAAAGTTGAATGTGTTTCCCCTTACTCTAAAAGAAACAACCCTCCGATGGTTCATGAGCCTTGGTGGGAATTGTATACAAACTTGGGAAGACATGAAACATGTATTCTTGAAAAGGTACCAAGATTATTGCAGGGTCAATGAAGAAATATTTGAAATGACACAAGGAGAAGAAGAGAGTCTGGAGGAATACATAGAACGCTTTCAATATAACCTACAAATATCCAAACAGAGGAAATTGGGGAAGGAGATCTTAAAAACACTTCTACTTAAGGGAATCCAAGCTGAATGTTTAGAAATATTGAATCTGATCGGAACAGGTAATGTATATCAGTTAGCATATGATGATATTTGTGAGCTATGTAGAAGGTATTCAAGAGGAAACTTCAAGACTGGTAAGAATTCTAAGAAACTTTTATCTCTATTTTTGAAATCTGCTGCAAAAACAGGAGTTTTACAAGCTGAAATCAGTAATTTATTTGAAATTTTGAAAGCTGATTCACAATCGGGTGTTTTGCAGGATAAGAAAAAGTAGGAGGAAGTAAGAGAAGCAAGGGATTTCCCTTTGGATAGTCTTGAAAGTTGCGGTATATGTGACTTGAATCATTCCACAGATCATTGTCCCTCCTTACCAAAGATGAAAGAAACATATCATAGAGTTGCAACCAACTCGTTGCAACAGTCATGTCAACCATGGCCTACATCTATGGTTCAAAATTCTATCCCTCCATTTCCTTACTCTCATACTCAGCCATTGAATACTCTTCCACCATGGAAGTTGTTGCAGCCTCAATTTAACTCTTACCTACCTTATCCACAATGTTGGAATGGCCTATCTTATGATCACATGGCCACTCTCTCTCATGCTGGAACACAAGTTGATCCTTCAATATCAACCTCACAAATCAATCATCTACATCAGCCACATCTATCTTCTCATCAAACTCCTTGGTACCGAACACAATTTCCTGTCCAATCCACCCTCCACCCTAACCATAATAAAGCGGTACAGTATGCTTATAGTGCTGAAATGCAAAATGTTTCTACATTTCCCTCTTGTTCTACCTCATCTACACGATTGCAAAGAGGTTGTGCGTTGTTGCAGCAAATCCATATGAGGCCTGAACATGTTTTAAATCCAAGTTTTGCAGATGGAGTTTCTTCTAGTCCTCATAAGCAAGCAGACAAGATCAACAAGACACATGTGATATTTGATGGAGAACAACCATTGGAACCAAAAGCATCATCCACATCAATAGATCCGAAACTCTTATGCATTGAGGAAGATTAGTTTACTGAGGATGTTCATGGTGTAACATCCATGAGCAATCAAGGGAACAAAGACTATATTGAAGCTTGGTTACAATCTGTCATCGGTCTGCAGCATCATTCAATACCTCACCAATTATTGGCACCATCATTTCAAGGGAAGTTGATCTCTCATATCCTAGCATTCATAAAGTTATATTTTTCTGTTGGGAGTATGAGCATACTTGAGTCACTTCTTCGAAAGTGGCTCCATTGGAAATATGCATACACTTGAAATTTTTTTATATTTCCAAGTAGAATAGGGTAGGATAGAGTAACAAAATAAAACCATGCTTTTGTTTGTTTAAGTTTTTTATTTTTGAATAAGTATGCTCTCTTCTTGAGCCTCGTTGCGATCTAGAAGATCAGAAAGTAGAAAGATAAGGAATGGGTATGAGATGTTTTCATGAATGCTTTGGAATTGTTGACTATTTGAACAAAAATGCTTAAGTCATTTTTATCATCAATTTATCAATTTCAATTTGTCTCTATTTGTTACAAATAAAAATAAAAATATCATGAAAAAAAAATTACAGTAATTCGGGAAAGTGAATGAAGGATCCACAGGAAAATGAGCCCATGATTATGGAACCCTTCAAGCTTGAAATTTGACATGAATTTGTTAGCTGCAACACCGAGTTGTGAGTGATTACTGTCAGCTATGACAGTGAGCTACAAAACTAGCTGTGACAGGGAGCTGCAACACCCAGTTTTGACTGTGCTACATGTAAAAATTTATGAGTTTGAGATATGTGTGTGTTGCACATCACGATATGTCTTTAGTTTTTATTTTCCATAAAAATACACATGCTTTGTTTCAACATTATGTCATTTTTTAAGAGTTGCAGCTGTGGCTGCAACAAACTGTGTAAGTCAATCTAGGTGCTCAATGATTGAAATTTTTTTTGTATGGATGTGTGTTATATTTAATTTTACATCATTAAAAATATTCACACCTATTCCAATCACTTTTTGGGGTCAAATTTCATTTATTAAATTTTTGGTGACATTTTGGCTTGAAAATTTTACTGGAACACAGTCGAGACAGTCCATTTTTGGGAGACCAAATGAACTTATTTTTAAAACTTGTTTACATCCCAAATATCCATTTGAATATAGTTTCCAAAACAATTTAAATTTTTACGATTGGGTGTCAAACAAAAATTTTATGGCCAAAATACTAACAGGGTGTCAAGCTGGCAGCTTAGGAATAGAGCTGGGACAGTCAATTTTTGGATGCCTTATTGGACATATATTGAAAAAATGTTTCATTGATATATTTCCCTATGAATCTAGTTTACAAATCAATTTGAATCACTCCATTCCGATATCGTATGCAAATTTTATGACCAAAATACTGACTGTCTATCACAAATCTGCATTCCTAAAACTCTATTTTCTAGACTGTTCATTGGCTTATTTGACCCATCAATTCTTGTTGGATTCAAAAAATGTTTCTAATGGAGATACCTACATGAATATACTTTCATCTCCAATTGGAATTACATCAATTTGTTATCAAATGAAAAATTTAAGCATAAAACCATGACTGTTGGTTTAGACCGGAATTCGAAAAAAAAACACCTTGTCATGCAGGATGTTACTGAGTGATTTGGAAGATTATTACATAAAATTTTAAAAACCTGTTTCTAATGAAAATATACCTATGAATTTAATTTCATTTGGATTTTGAATCACTCAAATTGGACAAGGAACGAAGGATCTATGATCAGAATACCGTTGGTGAGTCTAGATGGACATTGCTCCCGTGCAAGTATAAAATGGATTTTGCTTTGTTCATTTTTCTTTGGATTTTTTTTTTTTTATAAGTAATTGCTTGTTGTTTTCTTCATAAGTGTTGGGTGAAGAGAGACCAATCATATCTCTTCTTCCATCATCTCATGTTTTATTGCAGGCAAGTGCTAGGTTTTTGCAGGTCCTTGGAAGAAGAAGGTCAACGCATGCACAAGTGACTCTTGAAGACTTTTTCTCAATTTGCAAATGGATTGAGCACATAAAAAAAATGGAGATATTGATGTGCAAACCATACAGAGTCCAATGTTTCCAAAAGTCAATTCTCATTGCAACATGCCAAGAATCATTTTTAGACACCTATCATCACACTTGTTGCCGAAAGAAACCCCTCAAGAAGCCAATTGCCCTATGGTAGATTCATTCACCCTCCTCATTTAAAAACCCTAAAAATCCATTCATGTCGAAGTCCCATTTTCCATTGCTTATGTAGTCAACATAACCATTTTATTTCCCATCACTACTACATCATGACTTCACATATACTTTCCACTTCTGAGTTTCATGTTGGTTCTATTTTTCACTATGATTCTTCACAATCATTTATTTTGTACTCGTATTGGATGATGTGAAATTCATTAAGGTCCACCTTCCAATGGTATTGTCCCATCGACTTCGACACATCATCTAGGATCGAGATTAGAGTTTTATAGTGCCCTGGTATCTGCATGAATCAATGGCAGATTTCCTTGTTGTTAATCATGGGATTCATCAATGCCTCTTGATTGACAAATCTTGCAGGTGACTCGACTCCAGCACATCCATTCGTACCTGTCAAGATGCACTAAGGTACTTTAGATCTCACTGTCATCAAAGGTGATTTTCTTCACATTGGTTAACAGCATACATTAATGGCTAGTAATCCAATGATTTCTTTCCATGCTCGACTTCAGCACATTCATTCGCATGGAAAGAATTGTACCTCGGTTTTGTAGCATCTGAATATTATGTGATATAATGGTTTCAACAATGACTTGCAGCATCATTTGTTCAGTAGTTTTGCAATTCCTTTCCATTTTCAGTGCAGCAGTTGATTTTCAGAATAAGAGAAATGACTTTCTGCTTCTATGGTAGAATTTCTCCTCATTAATTGTCTCAGCAGTTAGTGTTACATGCGACCAACACAACATCATGGATCAAATTCAGTCTCATCAAGTTTCAGCTCTCATATACATATGTCTCAGCATCAGATCAGCCTACATAGCTCCAGCATACACCAGTCCATTCATGTCAACCAAGGCTTCCATGGAGGTAACACTTGAGGTAAAATAGCATGAGTTTTTTATTTATTAAAGATTTAGGGAAATATCATGAAGAACCACTAAGCATTAGCCATTTCCATTGTCTATATAGCATTTTATGTCCATCCATTTCCATCATTTCCCACTCAATTCTAACACTTCGCACATCCACTTCAAATTCCTACCCAACATCTCACCAACCCAACTGACCAAGCATAAAAAGGGATACCTTATTGTTTTCACACAAGAACCAACAATAGGAAGTCTTGCTGCTACCACACAAGAACCAGTAGTAAGAAAAGAAGTCTTGCTGCTGCCACACAAGAACCAGCAGTAAGAAAAGAATCATTGCTACTGCCACATAAAAACCAATAATGAGGAGAAATAAAGCAGTTGATACACTTATTGAAAGAAAAGGATAGGCTGGACACAAGTTAGTTCACTTCCACACAACTGTTGAGAAGTTAGAGTTGGCATCTTGATACTATGGTTTGATATACAGTCAAATTTGATTTACATATGCTCTCATAGAACTTAAATGCATGGGTTTTGTTGATTGGAATTTAGACATACATTCTCACTACCCAAACAAATCTCATCCTTGCTCATTAAAAATCACAGTCATTTTTTTATCCATTTGTATCAGTTCTGATTTTTATTAATGTAGCTATCTTCAGCAAGTATGCAACTCTCTTGGCATTTGAAAAAAAAAAGAACCATTAATTATCTTCTCAATCATATTGCATATGGGGTTTCTTCTGCCAAAAAGTTCCAGAAAGTTGTCATAAGAAAAAGCGTATCCAAGAGTATCAGATATAGGAAATTATGGTGTGCATCTTCAACATAGAATGGATAGCATGGGTTCCAAAATCTCTACTGTATATTCAGGATGCTACTACAGTCTTAGAAGGAAGTCTATGGCAGTGTTTGAAAAATGTTTGGCATTACTTGAAGTGTTACAAAGCACTCCACGATAAGGGCATAACCAAATAAAATTCTAGCAGCTTTCATTCAACCATGAGAATGGATGAAATTTACTGTGGTTTATTGCAATAGAATTTGCCATGAATTTGATGAGAAAATGGTTCTAAAACTCTTTTATTTCTCATGAATAATAATTCCTGTAGTAGAGTTTGGCTTGGGAAGATCATCGATATCCTTTTTGGCACTTGTGACATATGGAGGGTCTACAAATTCTGTGATTTTCAGATGATATTTGAGCATCTTGGGTCATCATAAAAAGAAATTTGCAAAAGTGCTCTCTTGCTGGTATGAAGATTTCCTGTGCATTGTCATTTTATTTTATTTTTGCAATACATTCTGAACACTTAAATACAACCATGTGGAATCAAAAATCGAGCTCACACAGTCAATTTCAAATAGCATACAGTCATTTTTCAGGAAGCCTATAGTCATTTTTGTAAGTCAAGTATGTGTTTCCAGCTAGCACATATATAAAAATTGGATGTTGGCAGTGATAGTGCAGATACAAGAAAACAAGAGTCCCAAAGTTCACTTGATTTAATGAATGGAAGGTAGAATACTCAGTTTGGGGGAGATGGTTGTTTACAACTAAGATGACAACTCTTCTTTTGCATAAGGACATGACAAATTATTCAGTTTGGGGGAGGCGCTACTATGCTTGCTGGTTTTCCATTCACATTCATATTTCTCATGCATATTGTTCCTCACATAAAATGCTGAATTTGAATTGAGCATATATCATAGACCACGAATTGGATACTTATGAAATTTGGACATGGAATGCATAACAACATGATGAACAACAGTGGCACGTTTCAGCTCAATCCAGTGCATGGTTTTCGAGAAAATGACCATCATCACCTACATCCAATTCACATTTTTCTATAAATCCGCGATGTGGGTTTGTCTAATTTTTGGTGAGGAGATGCACTATAATGATATTTATCTTCTTACAAAATTTAAGCACAACCCAGTTTGTATTTTTTGAAATATTGGTTCCGGACGTTCAGCTGCAACACATTTGTTTTCATGTTCAAAAGTGCAGAAATTGAAATGGGCATATCTTTCAAATGATAAGTTAGATTATCATGATTTTTGGACAGGAAGTGCATAATATTACGATGAAAAAACTTGGCAAGTTTCAGCTTAATCCAGTGCATGGTTTTTGAGAAAATGGCCATAATAATTTATATCCAATTTGCATTTTTCTTGAAATCCATGATGTGGGTTTCTCTAATTTTTTGCATGGATATGCATTAGAGTGGTAGTTACTTTCTTGAAAAATTTCATCCCAACCCAGTTCATCGTTTGGGAGAAAATGGATTTAGAAGTTTCCTGTTCAAAAGGCTGCAACACCGTAAAATATTGTCGTTTTCCATTTTCTGTCAGCTGCAACTCCATTTCCCATTTTCCGTTCCGTTAGCTGTAACTCTATTTTTCATTTTCCGGTAGTTGTGAGTTATTTTCCGGCAGGTGTGAGTTCTTTTCCGGCAGCTACGAGTTCTTTTCTGGTAGTCGTTTTTCGGCAGCTGTCCGTTTTCCAGCAACTGCAAGTTCTTTTCCGGCAGCTGTGAGTTCTTTTCTAGCAGCTGTGAGTCCTCCAAATTAGCCGCTAGATTTAGCATTGTTTCACCAAATTCACCGCTAAATTTAGCATTGTTCTGCCAAAATCTTCGCTAAAACCTTCGCCAAATTCTCTGCTAAAATAAGCTGTGACTCCGCCAAATTTCTACAAAAGAGCTGCGAATCCACAAAAATTTCTGCTAAATCCTCCGCTAAGTGACTTTGCTAATTTCTGTTAAACTCTCCATTTCTTCTAGGTGCAGCTGTGCGAATGGTAAAATGAAGGAACAAGTGAATGAGTTTTTCAAGTTGGATGCTACACAGGTTTTGGGTTGCATGAGGACATGCAACAAGTTCAGTTTGGGGGAGATGTTGGGCCCTGGAATTGTCCATTTTTCTATCACTTATCAACATACATTTTATCTATTTTCTTACCATTATTACCCATTTATCATTCCATTTTCCATCCATTTGTTGTAGCTGCGTGTAAAATAACATGCTACTTTCATTAATGTTTTAAGTGGTTAATAATGATTATTTTTCTTTATATTTGATGAATTGAAGACTATTATGCATAATTTTACTAATGATGGTTTTTGGAGTGAGTTGTCACGTACAGGACGCTCATAGCCAGTTGTTACAACCTTAATAAAAAATGCATGCCACATAAGAACACCTTGATTCGCATATTGATTTGCGGGCATATAAAAATGAATCTCAAAAATCTGAGACATGGTTTTTGTGCGTAACATCCTAATTTACCTAACTTGCAAGAAAATCACCAAACAAAGCTACATTTTGTGATATGCAGGTGGTTCTTCGAGAGGGTATTTTCCAGATTTGGTGTTGCGGCCAGTTCCAAAGTTGCCAGCAGTTACGGCCGTGTTTCAGCTGATGCAGATCACAAGTTGGGGGTTCATTTCTTCATTTCCATGAGATAATTTTATGTATAAATATGTAATCAATCTCATTGAGAGGGGGATGTTAGATGGAGGATTAGGCATGATAGGATTAGGCAGTATAGGAGATGTAAGATAGGGGATGCAGAATAGGAAAGAAAATAATGTAATGATGTAGGATTTGATCCAGATCCATTGTAATACTTTCATTATGATAATAAATGCTGGCAATTTCTTAATTCTGGAGTTGTAGACGTTTATTGTGGAGATCCAGCTCTGCTCAATGGAGGAAGGGCCCTCTTCCCTGAGCAGATGCTGGTAGTGTTGATTGTAAGTGTTTTATTTTGTAGATCTGTTATTTGTTAATTCATGCTTTCATTCAGTAGATTTATCATAGTTGTCTTATTATTCAGTTCATGTTTTCATTCTTTAGATTTATCATAGTTGTTTGATTATTCAGTTCATGTTTTTATTCATTAGATTTATCATAGCATTCTCATGTTAATTCATTTTGATAGATCATTGGACAACACAAGACTTATTTTAGATTTATGCAATCAGATCTTGTTTCATAGGAATAGATCTTGTTTGAAGTGTGCTCGATTTACATTTTGATTTACGAATAGGTTTGAGGTTTGATTTACTTTCAAGAAGTTGTGACTTAGTTTACAAATAGTTTCGATTGCATACCAATAGATAACAATGTCAGGTAGAAATTGTGCTTGCATAGATCTTGCACGATAACTTTGAAATAAAAGACTTTCTCAGGTTGATAATTTATGTTTAGCACTCTGCATGTTAAGTTTTAATTAACTGACATATAGTGGGCACGACAAACACTGGTGCTACTCCTGGCACAAGCTCAATTGTTAAATCAGTGTCTCTCTTTGGAGGAAGACCTGGAATCTCATCAGGAAAAACATCCCTGAATTCCTGCAACACATGAAATTCCTCCAGCCTAGGAGTTTCATTCTCTGTTGCCTCCAAAATATGAGCTGCCTACAATTGGTAACTTTTCCTACAAAACTTCTTCAACTGCATTGCTAAAATATGCCTCACAAAAATCACCTTTGGAATGCCTCTTACAACTATTGGGTTCGCTTCTTCATTGATGCATTCAAAAGTCTTATTATAGTAGTCGAGCTTTCCCCTGTGAGCTTCTAGCAAATCCATTCTAATGAGAATATCATAGGAACCAAGTGGTAGAAAATTCAGATCTACACAAGTGACTAATCCATTCATCACCAATGGACATTTCTCTACCACTTCACTAACCTTTCTCTTAGTTACAGTGGCTAACTGAACTAACCATGATTTGCTATGCTTTACATTCTTAAAAGCACAAATCTCCACTACTCTAGGAGTAATGTAATTGTGAGTAGAACTCGGTTCAATCAAAATAGAAATAGATTTCTCAACAATCTTACCTACAACTTCAACCATAGTTGACTGGTGATCTTCCTGGTGGTCCTCCAGTGCTGCATAAATTTTAGGGAAGGCCCTTGCTACTTGAACCATTGTTTCTGCCTCTTGATTGTTGTAAGTTGGCCTTGCATTCTCTTTCTCAAGTGGACAATTCCTGCACATGTGGGTTCCTCCACATCTCCAAAATTGGAGTGGTTCCATGTTCTGTTGTGGATCACTTGGCTTTTCTCCCACCACTCTAGATGGTTGTTTCTCAACTTGGGATGGATTCTTCTATTGATTCCTGAAGTTAGAAGGTTTGAAACCTTTCTTCCTTTGGTCAGACTTCTCATTCTTCTTGTCCTTCCATGTCTTATGATAACCATGTTTTCCTTTTATTTGCTCATAGCAATACTTATCTTTTCTTATCGCTTCTTCGAGAGGTCTAGGTTCATAAAAATCAATTTTGTCTTTGTAAGACTGAGGAAATCCACTCAAGAAACACTGGATTTTCACCCTTTCATATTTGATGTACCTGACATACCTTAAAATTTCTAGGAACTTGTTTGCATACTCTTCCATGGTCCGTTGTCCAAATATCAGGTCATGGAACTCTTTGATTTTATCGCCGTAGTACCTTTCAGAGAGATACTTTTGCTTGAAATACTTCTAGAAATATTTCCACACAATATTCCTTTCATTAATATTTTCCACTTGTCTGAAGTGCTCCCACCATATGGATTCTCTTCCAGTCAAATTGAAGATGGATACTCTAGCCTTCATATTTTCTGAATAGTCTTGGACTTGGAAATATTTCTTCATCCCAAGAATCCAAGCTTCAGCTTCTTGACCATTCTTTATCTCACCATTGAAGGTAGGCTGCCTTACCTTCTTAAATTCATCATGTGAATGGTTATGGTAGTGCCTCTTCCTCTCATTCCTGTAGGAAGAAAAACATGAACTACTAGTGGATCCTTCAAAGTCAGATGGCCCACTAGGGTATCTCTTTCTTCTTCTACCAGTGCTTTTACTGCCTTCTAGTCTAATTTTCCAATCCCTAGAGTTCATCCACCTCTGAACGTCTATCAAACTTTGCAACATGGATGCATTAAGCTGATTCTGATCCTCTTGAGCCTTAACCAGTCTTTCATTATCTGCCCTGTAACTTTGCATATCCACCCTTAGGCTTCTCATGGTGGCTGCAAAATCTGGGAGAGTATCTTGAAACCTCCTCGTATCAAACTCTGTCTCATCATTTCCAACCTAGACAATTCCCCCCATAGCATCTTCCTCATCCTCATAGGGATCCTATGCATCATTCATGCCATAGGTTCTCATGGATGAGCCAAAAAATCACTTTTTCAATATGCACTATGACTCTACAAAATGTGTTATCAAACACCATTTGTTAGCTACATAGAAATCTAAAATTAAAAAACCATTTACTTACTGTCACCTGGACCATCTAAGACCAATGATGTAACCAACAGCTATGTTAACTGTTTAACTTGATCCCTTTGGGCCCAACACTGCAACCCGCAGCTCTATTAAACCACAATCTAGGTGTTATTTTCACTTTTAATTGCTCGTTCTAGCCCTTCCAGGCCTAATGCTACAACCAGCAACTCTGATACCACTCTTTGACGTACCCATACCCTGATTATCATGCAGAATTAAAAATTTCTTAAAGAACATTTGTTCTTCTTTGAATCATCGAGCATGGCTATGAAAAACACTCTTCGACATTCATTCTCTGATACTATGTCGTTAGGTCCCCTCCCATTCGCCATAGAAAGAGAGCACGACCAAAAATAGATGGTCACAACCTGTTCTGCATCTACAAACAGATCGATGGCTGAGAATCAACCCACAAGAATCCATGGTGCGGAAAACTTAAGTTTGTAGAATCGAGGAATGTGGAAATTGCGATCCTGCATCCCGCATATGGAATAGAACATTGCGAAAAGAAAATTTGCGGAGATAGAGATATGCAAAGCCGCATCCTACATCCCACGAGTTGCTGAAAGGAGAGTTGTGGAAGGAAAACTGCAGAAAAACAAATTCACCAAAGGGCATTTCCGCATCCTGCAAGTTGCAGAACGAAGAATTGCGAAAAGAGATCTGTAGAAAGCAGACTTGGAAGAAATATGTTTCATGCATTCTGCATCCTGCCTACGAAATAGACCGTTGCAGAAGGAGATTTCTGTCTGGAAATTCAACCTGCTAATCGAAGTCTTGGACATATTTTTCCATTCAGGCCATCACAAATCTGGCAATCAAAGCCTTGCAACTTAATGTAAAAATGCATTGAAAGAACATACACATATACATACAATTGTAATTATACAATGGAACAATTCATCAATTCAACACATTAGCATGTTCATCATATTTCACTGAGCAATATGAATGCAGAGAATTAACATAGACAAGAACACTTATCTTTGGAAGAATTTTGTTTCGCAACCAGCTATGTCATTGCAACATTCCACCCAACCATAGGCCACTGCGCTCGTCAATCTCTCAGCAGCACTTCCATCACCGAGTTGGGCATGATTTCCACATGTAATAAGGAACACTAGCAGGCTCACACATAGACAAGGATACACAAGAACTTAGCCAAGCCAACAAAGTAGGGTTTATGAGGGTGCAATCAAACAAGCCAATATATGACTGGTTTTATCAGGCTAATCAGCCAAGCCAGCTAACATTTGGGTTTATTAGACTGCACATAGTCAAGACAACACTTACATAGAGGACCAACCAAGCAAATAGATGGGTTTATCAGGCTACACAGCCAAGCCATCTCACTACTAGTTTTATCAGGATACTCATCCAAGCCAGGATTCACAGTTGGGTTTATCATACTGTCCAGTCAAGGATCACACAAGGCCAAACACAACAAGACACAACCAAGACAACAGATTGGTTTATCAGGCTATTAGCCAAGCCATCCTTCAAGTTGGGTTTATCAGGCTTCTAAGGTAGTGGACAGGAAGAACTACTAAGCTAGTGAGCTCATCCACAGACCTAATGACACCTTCACAAGACCTATCTGGCCTGGCATCCATGTTTGTTACACACCCAACACAAGGAAGTGTCCCCTTCTTTGCTCCATAGTCCCTCAGGCTACACGTTCCCTTCCAGTGCTCTTCAGGATGTGCATAGAAGATTCACCAGCCACTCTTATCTTATTGTGAGGTTCCACACTAGGTTTATCAAGCACATTCTATGTCTCTCCCACTCCTAAGTCTTGTATAGAGTTCATACCAGAACCAGGGTGCACAACACAACAACCCTAGGGAAACACAGCAACACAGGATTCACTCTGATACATAAGTGACAGGGTCTCATAACACTCTGCAATTCAGGATAATGTTGCAACACAACAACCAGGGTCTCAAAAAAGGAAAAATACTTGCAAACACGCGTAGCAACGCTTGCTAGCTCTCGCTGCATGTTTCTGATTGGGAAGAATGACCAACACGTGGGTAATTCCTCGGGAATGAACAACCTCCCCTGTGAATGAAGGATGGATCCTCCCAAACGTCCCGCATCTCTCCCCAAAACATGAGGGAAGATGAAAACATTAATGCATGAGGGAATGGGTGTACCTTTTTGTGTGTTTTCTTTCTCATGGGGTCAAAACACGTTCTTCCAGAATGAGTTCTCTTCCCAATTCAATTTTTTTCCCATACTCGTCCCATCCCATGCAATAACTACCTCAACCAAATTCTGGTAGAAATAAATGGTTGGGGAAAAAACAAGAAAAGGGGTAGTTGACAGTTTTGATGGGTTTTACCTAATGGCTCAAGGTTAAACATTCCCCCTCCTCCCTATCCTTGGGAAACGATGCCCCCTTCTCATTATTTGTTGCACTAACATAGCTAGTTGTGGGTTTTTTTCATTAAATTGCATATTTACATGATGTTTACAAACGTGTTTGACTTAGCACATGAACCATAGGCATCAACCATGAACACCTATACACCAAAAATTAATCAATGACAGGGCTTTGGCCTTGAGCTCCTTGCCATTATTCCATATAATATTTACATCATATACATTTAATGCAAACAGGGTCAAAACCGGGGTGTTGCATTGTAGAGGTTGGAGCCAGAAATATTGATTACTTCCTAGAACCTGACCATTGGGTGGATTGCCTCCTGATGGCGTTGGATCCCAAGAATATTGGATACTTCCTAGCACCTGACCATTCCATTGATCCTATCATTGTTTTTGATTGGAATTCCAAGTTATGTTTCCTCTTTGTGAAGGTTGGATCTAGAAATATTGATTACTTACTATAACCTGGCCACTCCATTGCGGAATGGGGTTAATAGGTGGATTACCCCTAGGAATTGTGCTAAGATAAATCAGAGGATGACCCTCTATAGAATTTACTCCCATCAGTGAAGGATAATTCCAATTGGCATAAGTTTGTTCCAAGATGCATTATTTCTATCTAGAATATCAACATTCCATGGTAAAGAGTTTCCCCCATAAGCATAATCAAGAAAAATATTGTGCGTACCAAGAGGATTTTGATAACCTCCCACAACCATTTGAGGCTGCATTGATATGGTCCCTTGAACTCTTGACGAAGCCAAAGGGACAAGTGTAATTTTTTGCATATTATTCCAAATTTTAGAAAGACTAACCAGTGACTCGCTTCCCATAAGTATGATTAGGTTTAAAGGATGTGCTAAGGGTGGATTTACGTGAGAAAATGTGTGATATTCTATTTTTCAATTTCAACTAAAGTAAGATCGACATTTCTATCTATTTTTTTTCCATGATGTCACAAATTTTGAGAATCGATTTGATGTTATTCTTCTCTAGTAACATTTGATTGGGTTTACAAATAGTTCAGTTTCCAAGTCACAAAGATGTGGTTCATGTGTGTGCATCCACAATGTAGTGGGGCCCTCAAACATGGGTAGCTTTCCTCATTGTCTCCTTAACAGGTGGATCAGGATATTAGTCACTTTGAATTTAATAAAAGGATTTATTAATTAGAGAATATCAAAATACAGTCAAACAATCCTAAAGTAAACTAGACTCAACAAAAGTCAAAGAGTCCACACATGTAAAAAAATTCCTAAGATAATCAGCAAGCAAACTTCTTTCCAAAGAACTGGAGTTTAGTGAAAATATGGATTTTAGAGGGCCTTCCAAAACTAGTAGCTCCTGAGGGACATCATGCCTAAAAAAATTACTAAGTGAAGGTATGAGAAATTGTTAGATTATTCTTCAATCACCAAAGGTTCAAGTGTTAGCTCTTGGCTACTCACCCTACCAAGGAGATGAAACAACCTTGTGTTTGTCTTAGATATTGCAAGTGTCACCCAATCACAACAGCCTGTGTGATTCCCTAGGAAGATAAACTATGGTTACCACTTCACAATCGGTGGTCGGGAGGGATAGTCACATGTCTAGGATAACTCACATAGAATAGATATCTCAAGAAAGTGATGTCACCTTGAGGACTTGTCACTTAATTGAAATATTGTAATGTGTTCATATCCCACGAAATAAGTAAGAGGGGGGAGGGGGGGGTAGGGTACCACCCTTACTATTTTGGATTGAACTCATGCTTAATGTATATGTTAGAAGTGCTTCCCTGGCATGCACTCTTTGCTACTAATGGATTTTATCTCTCTCTGATCAATACTAGTTTCAAAATTATGTGGTCGAGGAGGTGTTAACTCTCCAATCTTATTCCAAGGCCCTGTCCTAATCTATGTTGGTGATATCAGAAATAATGTTGATATATTTTAGATTAAGCATTGATTTTAGGGTAGTTTTCTTTGTTTTTAGGAGTGATGGTGAAACTAGTGGTGTTTGTGACCCAAAATGTTGAACCAATCAAATGCACAATGCTCAATACTCTTTCATTCATTTCAATGAACTTCTATACTATAGAAGAGTAAGAGTTTGTTTGATATCCTTTAAACATGTGAATCTCAAAATAGAATCACCTTTACTAATTTGAAAAAGGAAGTTTTCAATTTATTTTAGTAAGGGTTCAAGAGGTTGGCTTCAAACATAAGATGTGTTCAATTTGCTTCAACTATCACTAATTGGAAATGTAAAATGTTTGAATGTTTAATGGTTTTCATATTTCTAATAAGTCTCTCAAACTGATGCTTAAATGTATTATAATTTGAATGTCATTTAGATATTCAAGCAGATAGTTATAATAATGTTTGCACTAAATGGAGAATGAATATACAAACTGAACAAAACAAACCACATAGGAAACATATGAGTATTGCTCTGGAATTTACAGTATCATTCACAATAATAAAATCTGGTGTTACAATAGTTTACATAGGAAAATAATTTGAATGCATTAGGTAGCAATTCGAATCTATCCACTGGATTTGACTATATCTAACTAATCATCTAACTCATGGTGTCTTAATCAATATCGAAGTCCAACAGATCAACTCCCCTATTTCCAACAACTCAATCAATCAGTGATAGCTAGTTAACTCAGTGCAACTGAGTGTAGTACGTGGGCAAAGGTGCATACTCCACATGCATCCATGCATTATCCATGCATAACTAGTGCTAGCTAACTAATTATGAACTAACTGGAAGTAACTGGCAAATAACTAAGGCTAACTAGTTCCAACTTCAACTAACTGAAGGAGGTTGGTGTTGGGACTCCTAGTGGCTCCTAAAATGTAGGGATTGGTCTAGGAGGCACCCAAACTGAGGCATGCACATGCAATAAGTGGTAGTTAACCTCTAGTATTGTCCCCCCAACTCTAGTAACTGGTACATGTGGCCCCATTAAGCCAAGTGGATCCAATGGTACTAGTGGACCCAAATAATTAATTAAGGTCCCTAAGTTAGGCTAAATTAATCTAATAGACATTTGACCAAGGGAGGATTAATAGTCCAAACACCCCCCCTGAATCCTAAATTGGACAACTATGGGCCCTAGTAATAATACCATAGATAACCCAAATACAATCTAAAATATAGTAAAAAATTCTTCTTACTACAACCAAGGAAACACAGGAAAACCTCATGGGAAAACCCCCCTCTCAAAATAAGCAGAAATACAAATTTAAAAAAAAACTTGTGAAAATGTTTTCTGCTATTTGCAACACTATGGAGCAGAAGTATCTTGGTTCTTCTGTGTAGGTGAACTCATGAATCCAAAAAAATTGCTTATCTCTGGAGGAATCTTCCTCTTTGGAATAATAATAATGTACTCAACTGAATCAGAAATATAAACCGTTGCACGGTGAAAACTGGACCCATGTAGAGCAGCTGAAATAAACTACAGAGAGAGTAAAATTTATTGAGAATTCGAACCATGTGAGGAACACCTAAGAATATGATATATTTCAGACTTGAATATAAAACCATGAGTGGTAAAATCAGCCCCAAGTGTTAGGAGCAAGTTTCTAGGAAAATGCAGAATGTCTTCCTCTTTACTAGTTCTGTGAGGGGATGAGCAAATGACCAAAGGTAGAGAGGCCCTGGGACTGTGAAGAGTGAATGCTTGAGATACATAATCTGATATAGCTTCATAAATAACCAATATTTAACAAAATTTAATATCATCAAACTCATAAGAGAGAACTAACATCGAATCCTCAACAATAAAATCGAAGGAGACTTGCGGTGCTTGAATTGTCACACCAAAATTGATGAAACCTGTTACAAGCAATACTGTAAGCTATTGAATCTTAAAACCTAAACCAAATATTATCATATTAGAAAATAAATCATATCTAAATCATTCCATATCAGATCCAAAACTATGAATTGAAATCAAATCCCCAGCACCAAATTTGAAGGAGACTTGTCGTACTTGTTTCTTCGCACCAAAATTGATGAGAAACGATACAAGGAGTATTGAAATCTCATGAACATGAAATATTGAAGAGTCAAACATAATCTAAAAATGAAAATATATATGTGTGCACTCCTTCCCAAAGAGTACAAAAATTAAGACAATCAGTTCCTTGTATAGCTGCAAAATGGTGATGTGGATCACATATGTTTCTTCCAAACTTATGTAGAAAAATCCCAAATATTAAATGAGGCTGAAAAGACTCTAATATATCATAAATATTATCATATGGAACAACAAGTACCAAATATTCAGTGTCTCCATGAGGATATAGTGCTAAGGTAGGAAAAGGATGAGCAACTGGGGAAAACTAATGGATGTAAAAATATGAATGATAGATGGACTTGATATATGAACCATAAGTGTTTAGAAAAGATCCAAAAATGTGTAATATAATTCCAATGATTACTAATTTCATGGATAACCAACCAGCAACCCAATCAATCAGTGGCAACTAGTTAACTCGATGCAACTGAGTGTGGTAGGTGGGAAAAGGCGCGTACTCAACATGCATCCATCCATTAGCCATGCAAAGCTTGCGCTAGCTAACTGATTGTGAACTAACTGAAATTAAATGGGGGCTAACTAATTTTGACTAGAACTAATTCCAACTAACTAAATTAGGTTGGTGTCGGGACTCCAAGTGGCTCCTAAAATGTACATATTGGTCTAGGAGGTGCACAAACTTATGCATGCACATGCAATAAGTGGCAGTTAACCTCTGTTATGGAGAGAAATTCCTATGGCTTGGGGTACCACAACAGACAGCTAGACTCCAGAACACCATCTTTCCCAATATGCAATAAAAATAATCCATTGAGCTTGAATTGATATAATCCTGCCTCAACAACAAGTGAACAATACAAGCATACTATAACATGGTGTTAGCATTATTCTAGCATATATAATATCAATAATGTAACAGCATTTGACATATTCCAATGGAAACAATATTCATCCAAATACACATTACTGGACAGGAAAAGATATTTCTATTAATATGAATCAGAGATTACAAGTGACAACCTCTGACGACACGTCTGCGAATCGAAGAAACTGAATCCCCCACTTGGGCCTCCACCACCTCAATCCTCCATCACTTCGATAGCAAGCTTACTAGCCAAGGGCAAGCTTGGGAAGAACACAATAGTGCTCCAAAGGGACAAAGGGATGCAGACTCAAGCATAAAGTTCTGGCAACAATGGAATATAGCTTCCTTGCTTCAATCTCTCTATATCTTCCCCCCTCTTCAATGTACCAATGGTTCCTTATATAGCTTCACAAGGGATAATGAAGGGTCGAATCCGAGCGATCTCAAGGTATATGGAAGGCCAAGAGTCATATGATTCGGATCCAAGTCAAGGAACGCTCCAAAAGGATTTGGATTATGCACACATCCCGATGTACGTGACTATAGGGGTCAAACCCGCGTATGTACGCGGTTATCGGGGGAAAATACGCGTATATCATAGTTTATATAGTTTTAGGGATGATAAAGGTAACATCAAAGGATAAAATGTGGTCCATTGGGTCTAATGAGTCTGCAGCAGGACAAGGGAAGGCCATACAAAGTGTGATTCACCTAGTGGGGTGAAAATCTCTATAACAGATGCCCCCTAATGTATGAGATCAGAGGGGATATACGATGGCCGAAATACATTATAAGTCCATCCCAAAAGTGAAGTGATGAGGGTACCCAAATGGAAGACCAGCCACCCAATCAGCATAATACCGTAATACAACTCTGCATACAATCTGCAAATACATCTAGCAGTCCCGGATACATAAGAGTACAATGGCCATGAATAGGAATGATACATGATAGAACATATGTGGTCATCGCCACGTACAATATACATAGATCAGAATCTCCATGATGAAGATATACAAAGGACCATGATCTCCACAAGGCTGAAGATATACAATAGATTAAGATCTCCATAGTGGCTGGAAATGTCTGACATACACTGGAACAAGTCACGAGAGCTGAAATCTCATGAACACTGGCACGATCAAG
>LPNX010845734.1:0-42108 GCA_001517045.1 Pseudotsuga menziesii
GGATGATGTTCAAAGGAAAATGCGGCTGAGAAATAGAGATGTCCCTATAAATAAGGGGAAGGCGAATCCAGATCAGCCTTCCTCTAGTTCTGCGAATGTAGGAAAGGGAAAGGGGCAACAGAAAGAAACTTCTATGAACAAGGAAGTTGAAAATGATGTACAGCAGGATAAAGTAATAAAAAAGGCGACTCCGGTTGAGGTAGAAAAGATTAGTGCTGGTTTTAACCTACAGAATGAGCTGTCTAAACTGAAGATCTCTGTTCCATTTAATGAGTTGTTGAGAAACACTGAATACAGAGAAACTATTTCAAAAATGGTCAAAGACCAAGGTGAAGGGCAGTCTGACATTCTAAATGTGAATGATGATAATCCTGCTATATCATTTGGATCAAAAGCTGAAAGTCTAGAGGGTGAAGAGGTGCCTCCCTTTTACCTAAGTTTGAAGGTGCTCGACAAAGTGGTCCACAATGCTATGTTGGACTCCGGGGCGTCACATAATCTGATGCCCAAAGGAGTGGTAGAGAGTCTAGGACTGGAGGTAACAAGGCCCTATAAAGATCTGTACTCTTTTGATTCCAAGAAGGTAAAATGCCTGGGACTAATTAAGGACATGGTGGTAACCCTGAACAAACTCCCTTCTAAGACCATAGTCATGGATGTAGTAGTGGCAGACATCCCACCCAAATTTGGGGTATTGCTATCAAGATCTTGGACTTCCAAATTGAAAGGCAGCTTGCAGATGGACATGTCATACGCTACCATCCCAGTCCCTGATGGGAGCAGAAGGCTGTATAGCGAGAAAAGAACTCCTTATGTGGTTAGCAGTCAGGATAAGCCCGAAGTCCATCATATATATGATGTTGACACTGATTTGGGATCTTCTATCTTTTTTAATGATATTGCCCCACATGATTTAGAAGCTGCATTGCGAGAGAAATCTGAAGAACAGGAGAAGTACCAGGTAAATAAAGGAAAAGAGGTTTTGGAACAGCAAGCTCTGGAAGCAAAACAGAAAAAAGAAGGCCAATGGATCATGTATTTTGATGGATCCGTGGCGAAGGTTGGTGCTGGGGCTGGTGTCTACATCATTTCTCCTATCCATGATTTCAAAGCTTTGTCATACAAATTGCTTTTTGAAAACTGCAGGACTTCAATGCACACAGAGTTTATTCGAGAAAACTGCTAAACTGGAAGAAGTTCTTTTAGCAACATAAATAGCAATGCACACAATCTGATACCCAAAAATGTTTATCAATCCCACAAATTTTGGTTGTTCCCCATGCAACCGTAGGTTTGCTTCCCCTTATTGAAATCAATAAAACTTAAACTAAAACAAACTGAAAAAAACATGACTCAAAAGACAGCCAAACAGCTTATTTATATACAAGACAGAAGAACTCAAAGAAAATTAGGAAAAATAAGGTTTGAGAACTAAACCATTTACTGGTAAGTTCTCTTCCCACCCCTGTAGATCTTGCAGCTTATAAGTAGAAGGGCCGAGCTTTGCTGCCACCTGAAAAGGGCCTACCCACAAATGCTGGAATTTAGTATGCTTTCCTTTCTCATCATGGGGGTGATCCCATTTGAGAACTAAGTCTCCCACTTCAAAGTCCTTTGTTCCAGCTTTATGTTTGTCGAACCATCTTTTTACTACTTCCTGTTGTTGCTTAAAACATTCTCTAGCCTTAGTCCTATCCTCCTCTGCTTTCAGAAGATTGCATATTCTCATCTGTAGAACTTCATTCTCCGACCCACTATACTCTTGAGCTAAAATAAAGATGGCAGCATGATGTTGGGTGGAAGAATGGCTTATTTACCATACACCAGGGTATAAGGTGACACTCCTATCGCAGACTTGGGGGTGACTCTATCAGCCCAAAGGGAATTTGGGAGTGCTGAGTGCCAACTCCTTTGGTTTTCTATTACAGTCTTCTTTAAAATTCTAATCAGATTTTTGTTAGAGGACTCAGCCAGGCCATTTCCTTGTGGATAGTAGTTAGCAGAATAATGCAATTTTATCCCTTTATCATGAGCAAAAGCAGTTCATTTAATTGATGAGAAGTACTTAGCATTATCAAAGACTAACGAAACTGGAACTCCAAACCTGGTCATGATATGATCTTGCAGGAAGCTGATGACTTCGTCTTCATTTATCTTGCACAGCGGGATAGCTTTGACCCAGCGGGTGAAATAATCAGTGGCGGTCAGAATGTACTTGTGCTGCAGAGAGGAATTTGGCTTTATTTCTCCAATTATATCCAGCCCCCATTGCTTGAATGGTTCTGTGATCATCACAGGCTTTAGGGGACTATTACTTTGGTTCGATTCTTTAATATATAAGGCCTGAATTGCTTTACCACCTTAAACACTACATAAGCTTGCTTATCAATGGCCGGGTAGTTTAATTCAGCCCCTTGCAGACCATTGCTCATGAAGGATATTGGGAATTCCTCCCCCCCATCACCCTTTTGCGTAAGCACGGCTGCTAGCGAATCATCGGATGCAAAAGTGTACAGAATAAAGTATTTATCGAAGTCTGGGCTTTTCAGGGAAGGTGCATGTGCAACAGCAGTCTTAATTTTGCTGAAAGCATTCTTCTCGATCTCGGTCCACTTGAACTGTGCATTTTGTTTCACCATCTGCTGCAATGGCTTGACTATTTGAGCGAAATCGGGCACAAACCTTCGGACAAAATTTATGGTTCCCATGAATGATTGCATCCCCTTTTTATTATGGGGCAAGGGGATTTGTTCAATAACCTTAATTCTTTCTGGATCAATGGAGATCCCTTGCATTGACACTATGTGACCCAACAACTTGCCTTCTGTGACAGCGAACACACATTTCTTAGGATTGAGTGAGATTCCATACTTCCGACAGCGTTAAAAAATCTGCCTTAAGTGAAATGCTTGCTCTCCTCTTTTTTTTGAGAATATCGTAATATCGTCAAGGTACACTACAACACTGCGGCCGATCAATCCACGGAAAGCTATGTCCATAGCTCTCTGAAATGTTGCTCCTGCATTTATAAGCCCAAAGGGCATCCTTCTGCAGGCAAAAGTTCCCCATTTGGTCCTGAACGTTGTCTTCAACCTGTCTTCCTCGGCTACTAATACTTGATTGTAGCCAGAGAAACCGTCCAATAACGAAAACAATTCAGAACCTGAGACCATTTGGAGCAATTGCTCCATGGGTGGCACCGGGTAATTATCTTTATCAGAAGCTCGGTTCAGATTTATGAAATCAACGCATAATATGATCTCTCCAGATTTTTTTCTAACTGGTACCAGATTTGATACCCACTTAGAGTGTCTAACTTTAAAAATGATTCTAGCATCCAATAATTTCTTCACCTCACTCTGAATCAGTGGTTCCAGCTTTGGATGCATTTTTCTCAAAGGCTGCTGATACGGCTTGACTCCGGCTTTGATGGGAACAATGTGCTTGATGATGCTGGTATCATATGTTTTTAAATCTTCGTACGTCCAGGCAAAGACATCTTTATATTGTTTGAACAGACTGACGAACTTATCCCTTTCTGATGGTGAACAACATTTGCCAAGATTCACAAATTTAGGACTCGCCTAAGTCCCTAGATTTATCAGCTCGAACTGTAGAGATGAGCTATGCATTTTCACGTTGGCTGGTCTTCTGAACTTTTCATTTAAGTCGAACATTCTTTCTAATGTTCTGACTCCTTTAGGGATGAAATTGTCATACTTCATCTCGCCCTGATGCTCTTCATCGTCTATGATCGCTCCTTTAAACACCTCGTCATTTGTCAAACATTCTATGATTTGCTAATCATCGTTGAACACTCGCAAGTTGGTGATCATATCCGGTACTGAGGGCCTGAAAAGCAATTCGACAGAACACCGATTATTAGTGGGTACGAGTCTAGCGGCTGATGTGGCCAACAGATCAGCAGCTGCGTTTTTAATTCTTGGAATTGAAATAATGTTGAATGCATTAAAACATTTAAGCAAATCCCATACCTCATTTTGGTAAGCCTTTAAGTGAGGAGAAACACAATGTATCTAATTCCGGATTTGTTTCACAATAATTTCAGAATCCCCAAAAACTTTTAGATTACTTACCTTTAATTCAATTGCCTTCTTGAGTCCCTGCGCCAGTGCTTTGTACTCAGCTGTATTATTAGTACACTCAAACTCTAATCTACATGAAAGGAAATGTTTATTCTTCTGTGGGTCGATCAGGACACAGCCAGCCCCTGGCCCTTCTAATGTCTTAGAGCCATAAAAAAACAAAATCCAAAAATCACTAACTACTGAAGGTGAATCTACTCCTACTGCTAAGCTTACTATATTACAGTCAATCTCATCAGCCTGTGAGAATCGAAGGAGATCAGGTTGGGTGTCAGATGTGTTGTTGGCTTCTTCCACTTGATAATTCCCTGGTTCCAACTCAATAAAATAGTTTCCTAGTACAGAATCCACTGGTACATTCTTCTCCTCTAGCTGAGTAACATTGTACTTCATGTGAGGCTCTCTTAGAATCTTAATCTGGTTTGGACTCCCTTTGTATGGCAACCACAGATGCGACCAATCTGAAGCGAAATATCCATTTAATTTGGCCGACCAATCTCTGCTCAGGACAAGACCGTAAGCATCTGGTATATCAGCCACCACGATGTTAATAACTTGGCATACTTTGTCATTGGATGCCAGACAACCTAGGATGCCTTCCATCTCACCAATTACCTTAACATCTGTCCTATCCAACTGAACCACCCTCCACGTGGATGGATTAGGCTTCCCATTTATCTTCTTACATACTGATATGGGCATGACATTAACTGATGCCCCTAAGTCTACCAGACAATTGTGCACGTTATGATTGAAAATTTCAAAGGTGAGGAGGAACGGTGGATTTTTGCTTTTAGACTTACCTCCAACGCTAGTTTCTCCAATTTCTTCTTCTTCCTGAGGTTGATTATCTGTGGGCAGCGTCTCATCTGATGCTTCAAGTGCTTTCAACAGTCTTTCTTTTTGCTGCGACACTTTACACATTTCGAATAGTGGAACATTTGCTTTTATCTTCTTTAAATCCTCCACGATGTCATACCTCATCTGCTGTTCAATGGGATGAGGTTTATCAGCATTCTCCTTATCTTCATTTGGCTTGGCCGTTGTATCATTCGGTATATGATTTTGACTGGTAATAGTGAATTCTGGAATTTTATCAGCCAAGGATTTATTTTGAAATTTCTTCTTAACATTTCTCTGCAGCCTCTTGATCTTTGGGAGTATAAGACTATCTTCTTTAACTGTCCCTTGGCTCCTTGTTGTTACGTTGGCCTCCATGACGTCCTTGTACCTCTGAGTTTTTTTCTCTTCAGCATCAAATAACGAGACATAATTCCATAAATCCATGGTTTCTTCTTCCTGTTCTTTCGTAGAAATAGAAGCATAACTCTCTTTTCTTTCTTCATCTCCTTCTTCTGTTAATATAGAATCCAACATCTGATTCATGACCAACGTCATTGAATTTATCCATTACGGACAATTCTTTTCAGAGTGGGGTTGTTGGTGGAAACTGCAAAAATTTTCCATCCCTATCTCTGTTAAATTCATGGATGTTGTATTGTGAGGAGGAGGTTGAGACTGGTTGTTGTCCTCTCTTTTCTTATAATATGGCTTATAAAACTTTGGTGCTTCCTTCTCTTTCTCCAAGTCTATGATTTTGTCGGAAAGCTTCTGCATCATTTTGGCCATATTTTCCAGATCTGGCAATTTTTCTTCCTTAGGTTTAGTAAACAATAAGGCTTTTCTGCCTGCACCCTTTTCTCATGACTACTCTGGATAGTCTTCAATACTCTCTCTTTCAGCTTCCACTACTTCAGCCTCTTCATAGGTTTCCGTCAAAGTAGGCTTGGCCCTGCCTTTGGCAAACATGGCCAGATCAGGGCCTAAAGCTGAAGTATAATATTCAATAAGAACTTTGTTTGAAGGTCTATCCGTTTCAGAGAAATTCTTGAGATAGGTTGCAAACCTTTGTGTGAAACTGTGCACCTTTTCTTTTCTTTCTTTCTTCAAGGCGCATAACCCTTTCATGAGGGCTGCATGAGTTTTCTGAGTTGCATACTTACTTCTGAAAATTCTTTCGAAGGTATCCCAATCAGGGATAGAGTTAGCAGGCAACCCGAAGTACCATGACATTGCAACTCCTTTAAGGTTATGCGGGAACAGTCTGCATACCACATCTTCATATTCCCCGGCCCTTAATCCTTCAATTGCCAAGTAAAAAATTTGTAGGTGATCATCTACTAATATTTTCTCATTTGGGTCGAACTTGGGAAACATCTTGTCAAAGGCTTGGGGTAGGTCGTGTAATGGAGGTGTCAGGTTTAATGGTGATCTAGCTCTCCACGCAGGTGGTGGATTAGGTGGGTTAGGTGGTGGATTAGCATTTACTCCTGCCATGAGTCTAGGTGGAGAGTGAGGAGGTGAGCCAACTGGAGTATGAGCAGGAGAACTATGAGGGGTTTCTGGGTCTTCTTGATTCAAAGGTAGCACAACTTCCTATAAGGCTGTCTCTACAAGTTCTTCCCAGTCTCCAACCAACACTGAGTCTTCCGCTACAGGACGATCTTTCTTTTTATACTCTCTCCTGGGGAATTCAGGGATGATTGGCAATCCTCCAATCTTCTTTACATATGCCCTGGTGTGTCTTCTTAGATCATTAACAATTTCTTTGCCAACAGAATATAGATGTTCTCTTTCTTCCGAAATTGGATTTTGAAACCCGCTGCTTTCAGAACTGTTACCGGTGGAATATTCTCGGGAAAACGGGTTTCCTCGGCCAGCCATACACTGGCGGCCCTCCTTCTAGCGCCAAAACTGTTGAGGTCTGGAAATTCTCAGGCGACAACAGTAAGGGATTCTCCCTAATCAATGTTCCCAACTAGCCCGTTGACTGTTTGGAATAGGGAATCCGTCCGGTTTACGGTCCGGCTACCGTAGGTTAAATACAAAACAAAGGCTTTACCGGCCACGGCCCGGTCCACCGAGTTTTTTGTATTTTTGACTCAAATTATGAAATGCAAGTGCCTAATTAACATGCAGGGTGATAAGATGCAAGGAGCAGTCACAATGTGATGCGCAGGTTCTTACCTCTCGTCTTAGACTCACTAGCATCTAAATCACATACAATAAGAAAATAAACTAACTACCTAAACTATCCCTAGGGAGCAGGATTATCATTATTTAGTGAGTAATACATTTTGTACCTGCATAATGAAGAGTTACAGATAGTTGATACCTCTTTCAAGACACATGAACAATTACATATATTTAAACAACCAGATAGCCAATCATTTTATGAACAACACTTATTACTCACAGTGGAAAACATCACAAAATATACTGAAGAACATTCAACAAGAACATAGGTTCAGGAAGTCGAACACTCTCACAGTTAATGAAACACAGCTGAAAACGAAATAGTTCCCCTTCAAGATTTGTTCATTTAATCACATTGATACATTCCACATTTCGCTTTCTCCAGCAGGCAAAAGTTGCAGTTTCTGATTGTAAAACGAAATAGTTCCTCTTACAAGCAAAATGGTTTACAAATTTTTTGAGGGAAAAAGTCCCCTTCTAAGTTCTAACTTTCCAGTACTTAAACTACAACATTCGATTGTTTGGGCTGCCCCCAAATGTCTGACCTTCCAGTTCTTCCAACGCTTCACATTCTTCTGAGTTGTCTGTATGCACTCATTATTCTTTTAGTAACGGACACACAGTCCGGTTTGTGTCTTTAGCGTTATTGACTTTTCCTTTTGCTTCGATGGCCCTTTAGCGATTTGGTCGGTTTCCTTTTGCCATACTGCTCCTCTACGTCGTCGTGCATCATTCACCTGCGATTAATCCATGTGCATTATTCATTGAGACTGCGTTACAAACAAAACAACAGATTATAGAACTGGCATGGCTACTCCACGGGAAATGGCTAGGTGCACCACTGCGGAAGTCGGAAGGATACCAACACGGAAGCCAAATGGCTTTCCCGGCCGCAACGACGAACGAGAAAAGACTAAGACACGTGACGGGAGAGCGGGAAAAACTTTGAATCGGAAGTCGGACAGCTTTCCCTCTCAGAAGCTCAATTACTTTCCCAGCCGCAACGGCGAACGAGAAAAGACTAAGACACGCGACCTTCGGGCAGGACAACTTTAAATTGGAAGTCGGACGGGTTTGGACATCGGAAGACAAACGGCTATCCCATCCGCAACGGCGGAAGAGAAACGACTTCGGGTCCGCGGCTAAACAGACAAATGTACATCGGCAATCGAATCTCTTTATGCTTTGGATGGCTAATCGATTTGGGCTCCGCAACGGCGGATGCGCAAAGGCTTCGGCTTCCGATCAAAACAAGAACGACTCCCGATCAATGGAAAAACTAAGCGTTTCAGTCAGCTTTAAACATTCAACAACGGAAAAAAACCTGTTTTCCATCCGCAACAACGACCAACAACAAAGAATAGTTGATCCAATCGATAAGCTAAGCCCAACTTTAAAATCTGCGACTCACCATAAGTCTCAAACGCAGGAAACTTAAAAAAAAACAAAAACAGGACGGAATGTAAACTCTCGGAAATCACCGACAAATAATGCATGACCCAAAAAATCAAGGATCCAGATGATTAAAACAAATGCGAAAATCATGAGGAGGGGCCCAAAATTTAAGAAATTTGGGGAGAATTGTTGCAGCTGCAACACATTGGTTACGAAATGTTCAAAAATATTTGATTAGCAAGTGAGGATCCAAATATGATGGAAAATTCTCGTTGAACCAAATTTTTGAACTTGAAAAGAAGGATAATGAAACTATACAAGAATTCAACATCATATTTGAGAAGATCCTCAGAAAAATCCCAGATGATATCAAACCTAAGGATTAAGATGTCCTACTTCACTACATGAATGCCTTTGAAGGAAGCTTCAATTTCATGCTAAAGGAGATGGAAACAACTAATATTAGATATGCCTAGGCTAAGGTCAAGGTAATGGAAAGGAATCTCTCATCTATGAGTAAAATTGAATTATTAGAATCCTCTCGAAATTCTTCATCCAAGGCCAAAAATAAAGCCAGAGGTACACGAGGCAAAGAACTGACCCAAGAACATAATGCCCTACCCCTGATTCGATGGTAAAAATGATGAATCATCTGACCTTTTTGACTTAGAAGGTAGCCAACTTATCCAAAGGCCAAGACAGTCATAGGGTACCTTATCCTCATAATCCATATTGGAATAAGACCAAGAGCCCCTACAACGAGGAACCCAAGGGTCCACCGGCCCTTGTGCAACCTATAAACAATTTGGTTGGTCGGTGTGATACCTACACTTAAAATCACAAAGGTGGTGAGTGTCCTTTCCAAGGTGATAATTAAGATTCTAACACTAGGGATAATGTCCATATTCTAGAAGAATGTGAACCCAATGAGACGTTTGGGAGGGTTTTTCATGTTTCAAATAAAGACAAAGAAATGGTCCAAGGGAAGAGCATTGAGAAACCTAGGGTAGACCCTAGTAATTCTAATACAAATAAAAAATGACAAGACTACCATAAGAAGAAACCAAGTTAGACTCTAAACCCACTCAGAGGAAGACATGGGGCACATCTTCCCTCCCAGTCAAGCAACTAGTTGATAAACCCAACCAAACTCAGAATTTAGATGTTGAATAGAATTTAATCTGGAGGGGTTAGTAAGAAAAGTAGCCTACCATGTTCCATTAGCCAAGCTAATCAAGCTACCTTCCAAGAAAGAAAAGGTCCTCAATTTTTATGAGGGTATTTCATGTTCCAAAACCAAAGGTGCTCCTCCTGTTGTGTCTCAGAATTTTGTTGAACCCAAGCACAAAGAAGACACAACTAATGATCCTCCCATCATTTTACATAGTGTTATTTATGGGAGGATATTTTTGGTTGGCTATCCTCACCGATTCTAAGGATGACGAGGATGTTGATGAGGCTCCTTGTCCTTATCAGAGAGAAATAACACATGAGTAAGAATAGATGATGCTGAGTAGTCTTTCATTTTTCAGGAGCTCCTAAATAGGTGAAGGGGTGAGGAGTTCTAGAACCCTGCATGAGTGGATCAACGATATCCTTTCCCATGGTGCACCTGGAAAGGACTATTACTTGAGTAATTTGACAATAATTGAATATCATGAAGAAGATCATGATGTCCGTCTTCCTGAAGAGATAATTGTTGGGTTGTATGAGCCTCCACCAAGGTTTCATGTGCATAGAAATGAGAATGGTGTTGAAGAGAGAGACACACATATAACCATCCCTCATGATATTCTCATGCAAATGTTGCTCCCTGTAGAAGTGGATTTCAATGAATAGGTTAGTGGAGAACGAGAAAATGTATTCCAACATTTACTTGAGCCTGAGATTAAAGATGATAGAACAAGAGGTTTTTGGACTGCGAATGAGATTCCTAGAGAAGCTTCATCGGTACTGTTTGCATAGCAAGTTGTTCTAAGGGAGAATGTAAACTAGCCCTGGGTAAGGAGAGAATAGGTCAAGGAAATTTTGGTGTGAAGAGTTGCTCTCTCATTAGATGGATGGTTTCCTAGGTTTGATCAAGGTTCTCTTGAAGAAGGGTGCATACAAAACTCAATTGAAAATCCTATTGATCAATGGAATTTAGATGTTAACATGGCTGAATTTTGAGATATTGAGTGTATTCCAATGACTGATAATTGAAGGAGATTTGATTACCATGATCAAGTTGTTATATGGAACCATGCTTGTCATTTCATGTTTGAGCCTCAAGAAAGCCTTTGGTTTGGCCCATTTGTGATGGAAATAATTGAGGGGCACATGTATCGCTTGTTCTCCTATAATAGATATATGTTTAGAATGCCTATTCATGACAACTTCATTCGACATTACATCCCTGATTAGACGTATCCCCTGCCCTTTTTCTTGACTTAGTTGGATGCAATTTTGAAGTTTTTCTTTCTTAGACTTAGATTTCATTTTCCTATATTTGCTTTCATATTTTTTAGAATATGTTATTTTAGTTTGTTTAGTTTATATTTTATTCTTGTTCTAAGTTAGAAATTTTCAACACTTTATTTCTTTCATGTAATTATTCTATTTCAGTTTATGTTTATATCCAAGTACCGATGATCAGCTTGTGAGGAGGGTATTGTTTTTTATTTATTTTTCTAGGCATTTTGGTTGTCGATTGTTGTCGCAAACTAGAGATTATGTGGTTCGCAAGCACTCTCTCCCTTAGAGCACTTCTCCCCCATGGAGGCAAATGTTATACCACTAGATGTATGAGGTGTTATACCCTTATTTTTGTAGATCATAGCCGGGATGGGTTAGTTTTGTATGAGTAGGGGAGTTTATTAGAGTAGTGATGCCTACAAGATCTTTGAGACTTGGGTATCGGTTACCATATGTATATTTTCTTGTGATGGATCCTTGTCATTTGAGTTTTTGTATTAGATGCATTCCTATAAGATATCTTATGGATTATATAGTTTTTATTGAATGATATAATTGATGCTTGTAAATTCTTCTTTACACTTGGAATATTTGATGAAAGTGCTTGTAATAGCTGCATCCCAATCTGGATTTCCTGAAGCTTCTGCAAAAGTTTCTGGATCATGATTCTCGAAAACTTGAGCCAAAAGAGAAGAGGCTCGCTAAAACTAAGAATGTGTTCGACATTGATCTCTAGGATCACCGGCAAGATCACCAACTGCTTCACATGTTGAACGGACCCATCGAGGAAGCATTGGTGCTGGTGTAATTGGAGGAACATGAGCAGGCAGAGGTGGATTTTCATCCTCACTGTCATCATCAGAAACTGGAGTTGGAAACCTATCAAGGAAGTTGGAAGAAGAAGAAGAAGGCATAATCGTCGAATTAGGTTCGCGGGCCAAAGATGGCACACCCGCCAAGTTAGGTTCGCAGGCCAAGAGATTTTCATCAAATTTAACATCTCTTCTAATGATTATACCATGTGAATGGGGATGAAGAAGTCTATAACCTTTTACATCTTCAGAATATCCAACAAATATGCACTTTTCACTTTTAGGCTGCAAGGCTTTCCATTTTTCATCCGGAATGTGAGCCCATGCTTCACAACCAAACACACGAAAGTGGCTTACATCTGGTTTAATTTTACTCCATGCTTCTTCCGGTGTTATATCTTGTAAAACTTTAGTGGGTGTTCGATTAATTATGTAATTTGCACAATTTATGGCCTCAACCCAATATTGAAGACTTAGTCCCTTAGATTGGATCATACAATTAGTCGTTTCTTTTAAAGTGCGGTTCTTTCGTTCAGCTACACCATTTTGTTGTGGTGTATATGGAACAGTGTGTTGTTGTTGGATTCCTTATTCAGTGCATAAAGTAGTGAACTTGTTGTTAACGTATTCTCCTCCATTGTCAGATCTTAACTTAATAATTTGATGACCAAATTGTTTTTCAACAAGGGCTTTGTAGGCCAAGAACATGTTAAATACTTCGCTCTTAAGTTTTAGGAAGTAAACCCAAGTGTGTCTGGAGTAATCATCAATGAAAGTTAAGAAATATTTGAAACCAAAAAATGATGCAGATGGAAGAGGGCCACACAAGTCACTATGCACAAGCTCCAAGGGAAACAAGGCGTGCCAAGAGGCACGTTTGTCAAAACTATCCCGATGATGTTTTCAGAGTACACATCCAGAACAAACACCATCCTTGCAAGATACCATCAGAAGACTAGTCACCATATTGTCTTTACATAGTTGTTGCAATGAGCGATAATTTAAGTGACCAAATCGCTCATGCCAAAGTTCGCTCAAGTTATCACTATGAGCAACAAAAACTGTAGGAAAATGTAATGACCCAAAGTTGTTAAATTTGTATAACCTGGTAATATCATCAACAGTTCCAGTAGCAAGGACATTTTGAGGATTTTTAAAATCCTTGATTACAACTTGGTGAGGTGTAAATGTCACAGTTTTACCTTCACCTGAATGAGTAATTCGATAGACTAATAACAAATTGCAGGAAATTTTTGGAACACATAGTACATCACTGAAATGACCATGTTCTATTGGAACTGTTCCAGATCCTACAACACTTAGAGATTTATCATCACCAACAAAGATTTGTTTGGTGTTACATTCATGCATAGTAGAAAATATGGCTTGATCCTTAGCCATACGATAAGATGCTCCAGAATCAATGAGCCATTCAATTGAAGTAGAAGAAGAAGATGCAGTATAAGAGTAACTAGAAGCACAAAGTGCATGTCCATGAGAGGTAGATTCTGAAGACGAATCTAGGTTGATGTGGTGCTTCTTCATTGCTGCTTCCAAGGTTGCCATCCCCTTGAAACACTTAGATTCATCATGATTATCTTTCCCACAAAAATTGCAATGACGCTCAAACTTCTTTCCTTTTGGCTTGGATCCTTTGTCATTTTTTAAAGAAGGAGCTGACTAAGAGGGTTTGGGACCCTTGTTTTTTGGCTTATTATTGTGAAAATTTTGTTTCTTGGGAGGCTTGGACTTTTCTTTCTGTTGGGACAATAAGGCTTTCCCAGATGTATCTGCATTGTTAATTATTCCAAGATGAATGAGCTTATCTTGCTCTCTAATTAAGGAATCACAAAATGATTCAAGGCTAGGCTCTTGATAGCTAGGAATGACACAAATAGATCACAGATCAACACACCGATGTTTGTCACATGATTAAAACCCTCGAGAGGAAAACAATCCACGGCCCCAGCCAAATAGTTACTTGGAACAATTTATTATGCAAAAGAAAGAAAGTTACATGAGCTTCTCATAATCGATCAACTAGCCAAGGACCCTCCATGCTCTTTAAATAGAGATCATGGACCAATCGGGTGTTAAACCACGGATCAATGGTAGGTATGATCTAAGAGAAGTTGAACCATTGGATCACTCTATGTATAGAACATATAGTGACTGCCGGATTAGAATATTTACAAATGCATACTAAAGAAACACACTTTTACCTAACAGATATATTACACAAGTTGATCTTAACTAACTCCTAAGTGTCTAAATATCCTAACAATAATCGGTGCCCAAAAGGCATCCAATCCCAACACCTTTCATCCATTAACCAACTAAAGGATAAGAAAATAAAAAAAGAGCAAAATAAAGAGAATCAAAAGAAAAGAAAGAAAAATGCACAAGAGAAAAATTAACCAAATGAATATAAAAGAAAGATCTATGCAGAAGAGAAATAAAGGGGGGCTTGCTAAAGTCAAAGAGATATCATTTTCTAGCACATCATCCATATGTGAGACACCTGCTTCTGTAGTGTTATCTTAACTAATGAATGTCACAAAGTACCCTATTTTCCTTTTTCTCCTGAGTTACTCAAGTCTTCTTTGGCCAATCCTCCACTTTGAGTAACCTTGGATTTTGACCATTCACTTCACCCAAGAGAACACTTATCTATGCAATGTTTTGAATGGTGTACTAGATGGTGGCATGCATATAAAAAAATTACTTCATGTTATATGTTGTGTTGTGCATTTTTCCTATGAGAAGACTACACAGATTCAATTGTATTACTTGTGTAAAGTATGATTTGTGGCTCTAGATTTTTTTTTCAATACAGACGATTGCATGTGATTTTTCATCCTCTAATGGGATTTGGATGAGACCTTGCACCGTTGGAATTCATTAGAAAAATTTGACAATACTTTACACTTTTTATTTATTAAGTAAGCACCCAGGGAGTTTCGATATGGTGACCTTACACAAGGAGTGCCTCAACAGTACACCCATTTATCATCCATTCTACACCCCATGGGAAATAGAGCTTACATTTTTACCTAGTCAACCCCAGTTTGATTTGGCTAGTAGGACCAAGCATCAGTAAGAATCTTCATGATCATTTTTCGTCATGATACAGTCATTGGAGATCGATTGGACCACTCCAAGTGTTATTTTCAATTGATTTTAATTAATAGGGTTAATCATTAAAATTTTCCTGATTTAAGGATTAAAAAGTGTTGGCCATAGGAAAAGATAGGCAAAATTTGACCAGAATCCTGCTCGAGATTATGAAGATTTCGGTCGCATGATAGAAGAGTCTGCAATGGAAGAGAAGCAATCATGGGAGAAGAGTCTGCGATGGAAGAGAAGTTGGGAAGAAAATAGCCGTGACGAAAGAGAACAACCCTGTCGAAAGGAACCACGACAGAAGAAGAAGTGCAACGATTGAAAAGATAGCTTAATTGATCATGGGTAAGAAGTCAGTTAGAATAAAGCATGCTTTTCTAATAAAGCATCTTTGTATTTTTGGGCCGATAGTGCCTACTGTCAATGTGACTGAATGTACGAGAATATGAATGACAACCTGTTGGCTAACATAATAGAGTCGATTGATTACAACATGTAAGGTCTTATAAAAGAGAGAATCCAATCTGTGTGTGGGTTGGTCTCTACCGGATCCTGTCTTAGAAGAGTTGTAGAGAAGAAAGTCGATCCAGGTTGTGTGCGGATCGAGAGTAGGGTGAAGGAGAGGAAAATTTCAGAGACTTTAGACTATAGAGTATGAGATGAGAGAAGTATGTATAGATTGTATAGAATATCTAGAACAAAGTCTGCAAGTTGAGCGCATAGACGAAAGGTGCTATATATTTCTCATGCCAAATGAAGAGTGCCTTTGTGGTTTTTCCAGATGGGTTTCCACGTTAAATGTGTCTCTATGTGTATTTCATGAATATGTTTTTGTTGAATGAATGTATGATGTGAATAAGTAGATCTTAAAAGGGTGAATAAGCATTTGTTTATGAATAAGTATTTGTATGCATGTGTCGCATCATTGGTAGACAGAATATGTGTTAAGACTTTATATTACTATTGTAATCTCTGTTGATAGATAAGTAGATGAATATCTTGAATGAACACACTAATAATAGGAAATGCAACCCCCGACTTCAGTTGAGCGAGTGGGTAAGGTGTCGTGAGAAAAGAAATCCCCACCCAACTACAAAAACCTGGTTCTGGTAGTAACCCATTGAGATATCTTGGGTGAGACTGCATTTGCATTGCATGTGATGCCGACTGAGCCCTGCTCTGTCTAGCTGGTATATTGGGCTTTAATGACGAACAAACAAGGGTCTGAACCTAGGTTGAAGGGAGAAACGCCATCAAATGGTTCTGTTGTCGAGACAGTGAATCATTTTGGTGGGGGATATGTTTTGGCTCTAGATGAAGCCATAAACTAAAGAGTGGGTGGATTTTAAAGCATTAGAGTTTGCACGGGAAGAAAGTGAAAGATCACGGTTGAATCCAACAAAGTGGATGGATCGATACATTTATATAGACAATCATGAGATATTCTTTTGCGATTTTCTTGTTTTGTTGTATGAGTGGTTGTTGAATCTAGTAACCCAACAAAAAAATTTCCAATGAGGAGAACCAACATAGTGGAGTCCTCCACTGATTCAGGGGTTGAAGAGTATTAGCAACCCTATATATAGGGCTGCTGATTTCTGGGTAGACATTATTTTAGAAGGATATATCACTGAATTTGTTGTTGACACAATAACATCATATAGTGAGGTGGAAAGAAAATGCTTCCAAGGACCAAGAGGGCGATACCTGACATCTTTAAGAATTTGGATAAATATTCTTGTATGTGAGAAAGGGATCCTAAGAATGGAGTTCGACAAGTAAATATTTATGTATGCAGACCCGGGATATGTCACAAATGAAATGTAATAAAAATAGAGCAAAGTAAGTTGAGATGTTCCCTGGTGACAATGCAACTGAACTAGAAGGTGGATGTCTAAGAAGTGGAAGAAGATTTTGGTTGGTAAAGAAAAGAAATATTATGACTAGAAGAGGAAGTTGGAGTACGACTGAAGGAGAAGACTATGAGTTGACGTCGCGCTTTAGTGAAGGTTATTGCAGTGAGGAAGAGGAAAACCAGCCTATATTTGAAAGAGAAGAAGAAGAAGAGGAAGAAAAAGAAGCCTCAGATCTAAAGTATGAATATGACACACCTGCGACCCTGCGTACGTCTCCGGAGGTAATATCTCGAAACTCATCTCCCAGTGGGTTTGTTAATCAAAGTAAAGTAGCGGTGAGAATAACAGACAAGGAATTCCCACTAGTCGAGTGGTGCCTAAAACAAATATAATGGCTGGGAATTATATTAATCTACCGATCTTTAATGAAAATGGGTTAGAATACCCAGAGAAACATTGGTTTCTATGTGAATCCGTATGGACCGTGTGATAGGTCCAAGATGAAGCCATTGAAAAGTATCAGATGATCACAACCCTTAGAGTTCTTGCATTGGATTGGTACATGAAGTTCTATGTGGTTTCAACAAGAGTTGCACAAAAAACACTTGACCAAATTCGAGCGGGATTAATAGATAAATCAGAAAGCCCAAATCTGAATCTCAGTGTATAACAAAGATTAAAGAGATCAAGTAATTATCTACATAGTCTGTGTGGGACTTCGACCAGAGATTTAAGACGTTTATGGCTAAAATAAGCTTCCAGATGTCAGACGTACAACACAAAGAATGATTCATTGCAACGTTGTTACCACACATTTGAATTCCCTTGATGCAACAAAAGATTGTGTCACAGACTCAAACATTGGAATTGGCCATGAAGTTGGAATCCTCACATGTAGGAAACACTGGTGTAGGGATGATGCAAATTCAGTCGCAGCTAGAAAAATTTACGCTGCAACTTCAGGATATTTAGAAAGGGAAAGAGATTGAGGAAGAGCTGTGGTGTACCATATGCATAATAGAGGGCCACCATAAATATAATTTGTCGACATTTATGAACTATGTTGCATCAAGAGCGCCAAGCCCTATAGATACACAAGGGATGCCTTGGTGTAGAATATGTTATAATATGAGTGTTTGTTCTTACAAAATATTGTAAGTGCGCTTCTTGGTTTATACTATAAATTTTGCAAATCAGTAGGCCATGATGAGAAGGACTGCAAAGCATACCAGTTGTTGCAAGAGACTGCAAAGCATACTAGTTATTGCAAGAGAAAACAATGGATACTTATTTATTGAAGAATGAAGAGAAGACGCAAGTTGAGCGGGCTCAAGCTCAATATCCACAAGCTCAGTATCCTAAACCCCAATATCAACATAATCAATACCTGTAACAACAATGCCCTCAACCCAGGGGGGAGGAAATTTCAGAGGCTAAGGACAAGGAGGAGGATTTGGTCAGGGAAGAGGCCAAATTATGTGTTATAATTGTGGACAACCAGGACATTTTTAGAGGGACTGTGAGAGTCCTATGAAGACATGTTTGTACTGCAAATATTTTGATCATACCATCGAATAATGTCCGCAGTTGATTGTGAAGCAAAAGGCTAGAAATGTGGGAAATCCAAACCCTTTGTAGAATCCCAACTTGAACCCTAATAAGAATATCCAGAATATTTATGTTAAGTTGAGGGAACCACATATAGTTGTTGTAACAAGAGGAGGTATTGTGACAAAATCCGACCAAGAAGCACATCCTAAACAACCACAGGTGCGACCGATAACACATAAAAAAGTGCCATTCAACATCCACAAAGAAAAGGACGTATTCTTGGATGCGTGACCAGAATTTGTCAACAAGAATCAAGCGTCAACTTATGTTGCTACACTACCTGGAAGAACAATCATGGAGATGCTTGAAAGATTTGACCAATTGTTCCGAAAGCAACCGACGGGAAATGTTGGTAAGATTAAAGAATTTTTTAAAAGTTGCTTATCACTAATACAAGATAAAGATGTTGTAGCAGAATTGACAGCTCTGATAGAAGAACCTCAAGAAGAGGTGTGACAAGACATAAGGGTTAACCATGTGAGAAAAAATATTAAAGACTGGTCGCAAGTTAAGAATGACTGCCCAGATAGGAGACTATGATATGGACTATATTATTCTATAATTCGGCTCTGATGTCAACAGTTTGACAAGACAAACATGGGAGTTCATGGGGAAACCACGACTTACATGGTCTCATGTCCAACTCTGAATAACAAATCATTTGAAAGTCCTACCTATCGGTCGACTGACTCAGGTGCATGTCAAGGTAGAAGGCTTGAGAACGTATGTTGACTTTGAACTAATCAACATTGTTGATGACACAAATCTGTATCCTGCACTTTTGGGGATTAACTAGGAAATTGATAATCAGACAATTATCAATTTTAAGAAAATAATCTTAACATTTGAAGATTCAAAGCTAAGGGTGGTCGCACCAATTGATCCACTAGAAGGTGAGGGATACGTCGAGCCAGTAAATAGTGAAGGACAAGGTGACTTTCTGGACCATATTTATAACATCATGTCTGCAAGTGATGATTATGTGAATCCATGGGCTAACAGAAAGCTAAGTTGGTGGAGTATTAGTTATTGTACATCAGATTCTTGTTAAGCATTGGAAAATTGGTAGAATCAGATGCATGAAGTATCCTTGAGAAGGTGCGCAAGAATTACATGATCTGTGTGACGAGTAGGAATCGAGGTAAGTGATCTAAACACATATGAAGGTTTACCTAACCTTGCATCTTTTATAATATAATTTGAAGAAAAGGTCATAGAATATGAGTGTTTGTACTCCCCGGTATTTGCACTGAAAGCTACACCTACCATATGGTGGGTTGCACATAAAAAATCTATCTCAGAATGGCCACAATGTCGATAGTTGATCGAGATACGATTTGGAGAATAGCTCAACTATACTAGTCAAAAGTATACAAGATTGACCAATCCTATTGAGCATATTGAGTATTGTCGTGTGACATGGGAGGCATGTCCATGAAAGGAATGGGTCCATCAGTTCATACACACATTAGACATGACACCAAGGAACTAGTATACATCAGTTGAACTGAAGTGATGGACTATTGAATGGGATGATTTAACCACTGCCTTCATACACACATTTGAGTTTGTCGATGATCATCCTTCGATTGATGTTGCATTGCAAGTAATCAAGACAAAGGTATTTTAAGATATCCCTATCGCAATGTCAAACTTCAATCAGAGCAGCGTGACAATATAGCACTAGATGGAGTGTTATAATGTGATGGGAGAACATGATGACGATGACCCACTCGACGTAAACATACCGGAGTTTGAAGGTACATGTGAAGTGGAAGGATTTGGTATTTATAGTGAGCAGGTCCTAAATCCACTAAAAGTAAAAAAAATTCAACATTGGCTCCCCAGAGAATCCAAAATTTTCCAATATTAGATATTAATGGGATGAACAAATTGTCGGGAAAATTACAGACCTATTGCATGAGTTCCAGGATCTGTTCCCTACAAAATTTTCAAAAATGAAAGGGATTGTCGAAGACCTTGGAGAAATGAAAATACCACTAAATCCCGACCCAAAATCTGTAAAGCAGCGACCATACTGACTGAATCCACGGTATAAAGAAAAAGTCAAGACATAACTAGATCGAATGTTGGATGCAGGTATCATAGAGCCAGTTGAAGAATCAAAATGGATTTGCTACTAGTGAAGTAAGGATTTGCGTCGACCTAAGGAAATTGAATGATGCTTATCTACATGACCCATTTCCAACTTCATTTATGGATGAGGTATTAGAAAGTGTTGGGGGGGCAGTAGGTTTATTCTTTTATCGATGGGTTCTCTAGCTACCATAAGATCAAAATCACAAAGGAAGATCGACAGAAGACAACCTTTGCGACATAGTGGGGTTGTTCCAATACACTGTAATGCCCTTTGGACACAAGAATTCGCCTGCTATCTTTTCCAGGATGGTAGTGGCTGCCTTCAATTTTTTTATTCATAAATTTATTAAGGTCTACTTCAATGATTAGAAAGTATTTAGGCTCATTAAGGATCATATTGAGAGCCTTAGAAGGATGCTGGAACAGTGTCGCGAGTATCAGATTTCGTTGAACTAAAAGAAATGTATTTTTGGTGCCCCTTTTGGAATTATGTTGGGCCATGTGGTTTGTCATGATGGGATCTTGGTTGACCCTTCTAAAATTGTGATTATTGTCGACCTACCACCACCTACCACAGTGAATCAATTGAGAACAACGTTGGGACATAGAGGATGCTATCGAAAATTTATCAAAGGATTTGCTGAGGTGACTGCTCTGATGGTGAAGTTATTGAAGAAAGATGTTAAATTCCAGTGGACAATTTTTTTTCAAGAGATTCTAGACACTTTAAAGAACAAGATGGTTATAGTTACCATACTTGTATTTTTAGACTGGAAGAAGGAATTTCATGTACATAATGATGCATCGTCTGTCGTGCTCAGCGTCGTACTAGCACAGGCTAGCGAAGGATCAATTGATCATCCTATTGCCTTCGCTAGCAGGAAATTATTAATAACAGAGAAGAACTATACCATGATAGAATGAGAGGGATTAGCTATGGTATAGGATCTGGATGGGTGGAGATTTCAAAATGTACACAAATCATTCAACATTGAAATACCTAGTCAATAATCCAATGTTGGGGGTGGGATATTTGCTGGTGGATTCTCCTTTTCAGGAATTTTCCTTTGAAATCATTGTTCAGCCGGGTCAACTGAATCTAGGGCCAAACCGTCTGTCGAGGATCAAGAGTAGTGAAGAACCTGGTAATCTCTATGATAGTCTCCCTAACACATAATTATTTGTAATAACAATGTTTGATTATCACTATAGAGACATCATACAATTTATGAGTGTGGGCTATGCACTAGTTGAATTTACCACCGCACAGAAAAAATATCTAGTTGTGCAATCTGCATACTTCCGGTTGATTGCTAGACAGTTATATAAAATGGGCCCTGATGAGATTCTTCCTCGATGCGTCTTGGAACATGAACGACCAATGATACTGAATGAAGCTCATGCTGGTGTTACGAGAGATCATTATGATGGAAAAGATACAGTGTGAAATATATTGCAAGCAGGATTGTCGTGGACCACCACGCATGTAGATGCTTGAGGATACTGTCACAGTTGTGATTTCTGTCAGAGAACAAAAATTCATCGCGACGAGATGAAATTCCACTAGTATCGCAAATAACTTTGCAGGAATTTGACAAATGAGTTGTTGGTTTTGTGGGACGTATTAGTCCATCAGGGAAGAGAACAGGTGCAAGATAAAGTATCGCTATGACTGATTAATTGACCATATGGGCTGAAGCAGCACCAATAAAATATTGTACTGCTGCAACTACTACCAAGTTCTTATTTGAAAATGTTGTGACTCGATTCGGATGCTTGGAGATTTTGTTAAGTGAATAAGGTACTCATTTTTTCAATCAATTGATTGAAGAACTAATTGAATAAATCCAGATCCAACATAGAAAGACAACACCATATCACCCTCAAGCGAATGGTGTTCTCGAAGCATTAAACAAAATCTTGGAGAATGTGTTGACAAATATTTGTAATGTTCAAAGAGACGACTGAGACCAGAAAATTCCTGCAGCTCTGTGGGCATACCACACGACCTGTAAGAAGTTGACAGGTCGAACTCCATTTCACGTGGTGTATGGACAAGAGCCTATGATGCCAATGGAATATATTGTACCCAACCTAAGGATTGATGAGATTACAGAGATGACAGATGTTGGTGCCGTCGAGGAAAGACTATCGCGGCTGCTACAGTTTGAAGATGACCATTTTATTGTAGGTTATCATCAAAATGTTGGGAAGAAACGATAAAAGTATGGCATGATCGACACATCAAGAATAAGTGATTTCAAGTCAGATGACTTGTTCTTTTGTATGATAGTAAATTTTTAAATCATTTGGGCAAGTTGAAAACAAATTAGATAGGACCGTATATTGTAATTCATATCACCGACGGAGGCGTAGTGCAACTACAAAAGTTAGATGGAACACCTGTCAAAGGATTGGTGAATGGAAGTCAGCTAATGCCCTACCTGAATAGCGACGACTTGGTCAACTAAAAAAAATTATTCAAAGCATTTTTATTTTCATGTTTTGATCGCAGGATACGAGTATGCCACAAGGGAAAGAATAAGGCATCACATACTGTTTGTCTATTGCAAATGAAAAATGATGACAAACAATCTATCTATTGCATTGAATGAAATAGTTCAAATGTTGACTATAAATCACAGGAAAGCAAGAGTTGTCACAACATGAACTTGAGTCGCAGAAATTATAGCTGGCCATAATTAATTAAAAATGTGAGCAATTTTGATGACGTGATTTTTGGTCACTTCTGTCATTATTGCGCAATAACTACCACTGAAGTGATGCGAGTGACGATTTGTGTGGAGGTTTCCATATGATGATTCAAACGATCGACCCATGTGACAGATATCGCTACCACCTTTCCATTCATTGTCTACTCATGTGAAGATTCATGATTGATTGAATGAGTAGACGTTTTCACCTTTGCGCCCAAGTTTCAGTTCATTTTGCTACATCCGAGTGAGAGTGTTCCATTGTTGCCTGAAACTGCAAGATTTGAAGTGAGTTTTCCACAGAGTATGTTTATTTCCATTTCCAGTATAAGCATAGTTGCATAATTTGGTGTCGTGACCCCCTCACCCACACTCATTATGGAAGACACTACCGGATATGTTATGTCAGAAGTCATGGTTGCAAGGGAAATGTCTCAGTCACAAGTAATTCCTCTAGCGAGGTTTAGACCAGATTCACCTAGTCTGTCAACGACGAAGCAATCTGGTACCTACAAGAAGAAAGCACTAGCACCAGCACCGCCAAAAGATGAAGAAACGGGGTCTATGACTATGCCATTAGACTATATTTTTCCCAAAAAAGAGGATGCACCTAAGATTAGAATTATGAAGAATGCAAGGTGCCCACTAGTAGCACTGACGGTACCAAAAAGAGTCCTGGTAACGTAGAACATACTCCCAAATATCAAGAAGATGAGCTTTGTCAATCATGACCTACGAAGATTTCCATATTTGGCAATGGATAAATATATTGTTTTTGTTAAAGATATCGAGGATGGGTTGACGCGCATAGTTCCAATGGAATGGAAAAGAGGACTAGACAAAGTAGGTTTACTGGTGCTGATGTACATGCTGCATTTTGGTCGTAGTATAGAGGTGAATGCATGTGTTAAACAATTTCTAGTGTCATTCCATGGTGGATTTCTATGGCTCGACCGAAAGGTTTCTGTGGATATTGAGCTTATAGCAGCGATTACGGGGCTCCCACTTGCAGGCCTAGACCCAACACCATTTTTTGTCGAAAAAGAGAAAGATAATGCATTGACTAACAATTTAAATACAAGTATGACTTTACCAGAGACACCATAGGATTTTCTTATTGCCTCTTTCAATGACCACATTTTTCAGTTCCCCGCTAAGGTTATAGCTAGCAAATTAGTGCGAAAGATGTGACCGAACCAGTGCACTACATGGACGATTGTTGTGGTAGAGTTATGTGCAGCATGTGTTCAACTCAACTGGTCATAATATCTGCTCAACGAATTGTTAGCAGATGTAGAGGAAGCATAGGAGAAAGGTAGCTCATTTCATTACTCATGGATACTTATTTTGATTTTGTTTGTTGCATGGGCATCACCAACAAACTACCAGGGGGTAGATGTGCTAGTTTTGTGTCGAGGCGCTCGATACTAGAATATATGGTTCAAGAAATATTAGAAGCAAAGACAAAAAGAAAACAATATAGAATTTTTTATGCACACGGAGGCTCTACGATATCATGTCAGAAAGCTGGTCAGACTTATCAAGGAAACCGTTCAACGGTTTCAAAACATTGTCAAGTTTACGATCGAGTCCCATCATATCCTGCTGCAACTACGACAAGACCCACAATTTCAATGGCTTACAACATAGTATCAACTATCATATGAAGAAGTTGAGGCAATTATCGAAGATTGGCCGGAAGAATGGAGAGTCCCCATCACATATGATTAGTTATCTCTAGTTGAAGAGGAGCGACTGGATGATCCATAGACACAAAAGGATGGGGGCCAGGGAGAAAACCTATCAGAGAAAAACCCAAATAATACCTAGAATGAGTCAAGCATGACTCCAACAGACCTAGGAGTGGGAAATAAGAGGAAGCAAACAAAGCAACTTGAGGTGAGGCATAAAAAAAGGAAGGATAACAAATCAGCAGGAACTATCGGCCTTATTAGTGATGATTATACGCTTCTGATAGAAACAATGGAAGAAATAGCCACCCAAGGCATTAAAAAAATGGATGAGCATCAATCAGAGCTAACAAGTAGTATTACAAACTTACTACAAATGCTCCACAACACAATAAAAGAAGTACAAGTAGCGGTCGACTACAGACCACAATTGCCAGTGTCGCAGGACTTAGTTGGCTTTTCAAAAGAGCGATCGAACGATGTGTCGATACCCATCCTACAAATAAAGACTCAACTATTGGGAGAAGAACTTGACTTGGGGACAATAGAGCTAAATGCTACAGCCAAAAGTGTGGGCCATGTCACTATAGATTTCGATGCATTGTCCTTGTCGGAGGTATATGTCATTCAGAATGTTGCAGTCACATAAATGAAGGTCAAGGATGGTGCATTGGTTAAGAAAGTTAGAGCATCGAACAAGACTGTTAATAAGGTGAAGAAAACGGTTAAAGAAATGGAGAAAAAATCCAAAACCTGGGAGGAGGACATGGACCAGCTTGACACGGCTGTCACACTATCTTGCAACAATTTCACAGACGAAGGCATAACACATGAGATGGTTGCAAAAGCCAAGGTCTTTCAACTTGGAAAAATAAAAAAAGGACCTCCACAAAATGGTCACGTACTTGGAAGCACAAGTGACACCCAATACACCTCCATAGGTATTGGAAGAAAGAAGGAAAGAAACAACAAAGGTTGCGAAGAAGATCGAAGAGACGGAGGCACTTTGTGCCAAGGTAGTCAAGCAAGTTTCTCAGACATGGGAAGCTTTGATCGATGATGAAGAGTTAGAGAAAGTCACAGAGCAGTTGTACACATCTGATTCCGAGGTGAACCATATGAAGAATGAAATGAAGAGGCTTCCCTTAGCAGAGAAAATGGATAAGGTTGTTGAGATGAAGAAAGTACATCAACAGGTCACAATACTGAGAACACAACAACAAAAGTGGACTGACCGGGTCGTAGATTTATAGGTAGAGTAATAATAGCTTACACATATTATTCAACCTATACACCAGAAAGTGCGACAAGCAGTAGAGTCAACATGACTTACAACTATAGAACACATCAATTCCGACATTGTGATAATTTGAGGAAGAAGAAAGTAGAAGTACGACAGGAGAGTGCACATATAGTGAAAATATTTTAGGATTTTCAAAGTAAGGTCATCAAACCAGAGGTTTCATACTAGTGTGGCTCAGGATCAACCACAGGTGAGTGTTGGGGGTTTTTTGGCCCTAGGAAAAGATAGGTAGAATTCAACCATAATTCTACTCAGGAATATGAAGATTCTTGTCGCCCGACAAAAGAGTCCACGATGGAAGAGAAGCAACCATGGGAGAAAAGTCCGCAATGGAAGATAAGTTGGAAAGAAAGCATCTGCAATGGAAGAGAACAACTGTGATGGAAGGAACCACGACAAAAGAAGAAGTGAAATGGTTTAAAAGGACAGCTCCATTCATCGTGGGTAAGAATTCAGTTAGAGTAACACATGCTTTGGTAATAAAGCATCTTTATACTTTTGGGCTGATAGTTCCTGTTGTCATTGTAACTGAATGTACAAGAATAGGAATGAAATCCTGTTGGCTAACAGAATAGAGTTAGTTGATTACGACAAGTAAGGGATTATAAATAGAGAACCCAAGATGTGTGCTAGTTGGTCTCTGTCGGCTCCTGTGTTAGAAGAGTTGTAGAGTTGAAGAGTTGTAGAGAAGAAAGTCGATCCAGGATGTGTGCGGATCAACAATAGGGTGAAGGAGAGGAAAAATTTAGAGACTGAAGACTAGAGACCATGAGAGGAGAGAAGCTTGTATAGATTGCAGAGAATATCTAGAACAAGATGAGTGTGCAAATGAAAGGTGCTATATATTTCTCATGCCAGATGAAGAGCGCCTTTGTGATTTTTCCCAAATGGTTTTCTACATTAAATGTGTCTCTATGTGTATTTGATGAATATGTTTATGTTGAATGAATGTGTGATGTGGATACATACATATTAATAGAGTGAATAAGAATTTGTTTATGAATAAGTGTTTGGATGCATGTGTCGCACCATTTGTAGATAGAATATGTGTTAAGACTTTATATTACTATTGTAATCTCTGTCAATGGATAAGTAGATCAATATCTTGAATGAACACACAACAATAGGAAATACAACCCTGATCTTCGGTCGAGCGAGTGGGTAAGGTGTCGTGAGAGAAGAAATCCCCACCCAACCGCATAAACCTGGTTCTGGACGTAGTTACCCATTCAGATATCTCGAGTGAGACTGCATCTGCATCGCAGGTGCTGTCGACTGAGCCCTAGTCTTCTGGGACAGTATCTTGGGCTTTATTAATGGACAAACAAGGGTCTGAACTTGGATCAAAGGGAGAAACACCAACAAAAATCCTATAGTTGAAGATTAATTGTTTGGAGTAGCACCATTTTGAAGATTACATATTAGTTTATGACGTGGATTTTATTTGTACTTTGTTCTAAAGAATCAAGGATTCCATTCAAGGAAAGATTGAATCATTTTGAGAATTAATTCACCTATATTGGAATTAATATGAATTATTAACAAAATTTCTTACAGTGTCATTCAAAAAATTCTCAAGTCCAGTTATGAATTAACCAAGTGAAGAATGAGCATAATTTTTAAGAATGTGACAACTTGGGTCTTAGTAAAAGCATATTATGTACAATAATCAAGTCTTAGTTTTCTCTCATGGCATCACATGTGGTATCTGCTAGCATTCATTGTCAAGTGGGGTGCATTTCTTCTCCAAGGGAGTGCACTAGGTGAAACAAATTGATGTGATGGCAAATAACTTATGTAATGTATCAAAAAGACATATACTGGGGACCTCCTAGTGACCCTACTATAGATTCTAAGCTATAAAATTGTAAAATATCTTTACTTCATGGGATCTTAGAGACAATTTGTCCCCCTCTTTTTATACTCATTTCCAGCTTTGTAAAAATGTGAAAAATCAGAAATAATCTCAGCCATTAATCTAGTTTTGAGATGTTTTAATCTCATCCTCTTTCCCTATTGGACAGGGATTGTGCAACTCTCTTATTCTATAAAAGAGAGACATTTGCTCATTATGCATGAGTTTTGGAGAGTTCACTATAGGAAACATAAACCAAAATTTGTTTGTCTCAAATATCTTGTGTTCTGCAGTGTGTTTGATGGATTTTGTCCCATGACATCCTATTTGAGTGGATATATCTTAGATTTGTTGGTTTGGTTTGTTATTTTATAGTGTTTGCATCCAGGAAGGAGCAACAAATTTGCTCAGTGTGGCTTGGTCTCTTCAATGAAGGGGTTTTTTGCTTAGATAAATCGATTTGCTCTTTTGTCTTCCATTTTTGCTATTTTTCTCAGTGATCTACATGATTCCTTTGATTTGTAAGTTGAGTTTGATTTTTTTTGTGCTACCATTATATCCACACTCACTAAATTGTTTTCTTATTTGTATGTTGAAGAACTTAAAGCCATAAGTGCACCCCAACCAGTCTTGGAGCTTTTCCGGGATAGGATCTACCTCATCTCACTACAAGGAAGGGCGGAGTGACTTCACTAGCCGCCAGACACAAGTAAGTATCTTCAAACTTGGTTCTAGCTCTTTGTAGTTCCATTAGTTAGGATTTTATTCTATCTTACAACCTTTATTTTTCCTTGCATGTGCTTGGTTCTCTTAGTATTTTAATGGTTGAATGTTTATTTTCCTTTCTGGCTTGTTTTTCATAGCTAATGACTCCATAGAGACCATAGGATTAGGCATTAGTTATCTAAGTCGCTTATTTTAGTGTTAGGAATGTCCTTAAATCCCACCAGTAACTAGATTTGGGTCTTTCATCTCATTTTCAAGTGTTTTAATTAATAAATATCTTAATAACAACCCATTTCTATAGATGGTTATTTTTCCTAACACTCTAATCTATTATGGACCTTTGTTTCATCTTAATCTAGACTAAACTTTCAACTGTCATATCAATTCATATCATGTAATCTTTATGACAACCTTCTCTAAAGTGGGCCTTGTCGTCCTTGTGTGTCTTTCTTTTCTCAAGCAACCGGTTTGTTCCTTTATTATCTTCGAGGTTGCTTATACTCATCCTTAGAGAGTATTTTGATGCAACCTTTAACTTAAGTCCTCCCCAATCATTTTTCCTAGGGATGCCCATTTTCCCAATTTGTTATTATTCAAGGCACCTCTTCCTTTGTGAAACTGGTCTTAATAGTACTATGAGAAATATGGTTCCACTGGCAAGTATTCGTGAAATTTTGATTGGGGACACCTCCCATGGTTTTTCTTAGTTTTCTTCAGTGGAATTGGGAAACCTAAAGTGAGGAGACCCTACATGTGTGACACTTTGGGGCAGTGTCTTGAGGTTCCATTGGTAGTGATTGTTTAATCCTTGTAAACAATAGAATATCATGGAATCATGTGACAACATGGGCTTTGATATTACTCAGTGAAAAAAGATGGCTATAGTGAGGAAGTAACATAATGATTTAATGCAGCTGATTCTTTATTGTAATCTTGTCATAGAAAGATATTTGGTAGCATCTATGCAGTGTCATTGAAAAATACATAAATTAAATATTTTTTCTAAGGGCTCTACTAGCACTTATGGTGTCTATACAAAGAAACATATACAATAAGATTCTTAAACATCATTAGTGAAACATATACAATATTATTCCTCATAAATGAAATTGGGTGGATATGCTTTGTAATGTGGCACGAGTTCACGCTAAGCAATGTTGAAGTGGAAAAATTATTAAAAGTTGGTTTCATATACCCCATATCTTTAAGATAATGGGTATCCAACCCAGTCCCGGTGGAAAAAAGCAAGGAACTATACGTGTCTGCAAGGAATTTAGGGACCTAAACCAGGAATGTCCTAAAGATAACTACCCCACACCTTTCATAGACCAAATAATTGACCCGTGTGCTGGTCGAAAAGTCTTTTCTTTTATGGATGGTTTCTCGGGATATAATCAAATCTAAATTAAACCCTAAGACCAACATAAGACCGCCTTCATCTTCCCCTGGGGTACTTTCATGTACAAGAAGATGTCATTTTACTTGAAGAATGTCGGAGCCACTTTCCAAAGGGCTATGAATTTTGATTTTGATGATATAAAGCATATCATCGAACCTTACTTGGATGACCTTCCGACTCATTCTAGAAAAAGAAAAGATCTTCTGAAACATCTGCGTTTGGTGTTTGAAAGATGCCGACATTATAAGATCCTCTTCAACCATCATAAGTGTGTCTTTTGTGTCGAAGTGGGGCAATTGTTAGGTTTCATAGTCTCTAATAAAGGTATTAGGGTCAATCCGTTAAAATCAAGGTGATTATCAATTTGCCTCCTCCTCTAAATATCCGACAACTTCAAAGTCTACATGGTAAGTCTAACTTCCTTAGACACTTCATACTAACTTATTCCAAGATAACAAAGGGTTTCATGCACTTGTTGAAGCAGGACACCCCATTTATATGGGATGAAGCTGCTCAACAATATTTTGATTCATTAAAGAAATCATTACTATCAGCCCTCGTTGTTGCGTCCACCAGATTACAAAAAGTATTTTATATTGTATATAGCCGCATTAGACTCTATGGTTGGGGTAGTGTTGGTTTAGGAAATGAAAAGCTCCAAGAGAACATCATCTATTATCTCAGTCGGGCTTTGGCTAGACTTGAAATAAAGTATTCACATGTCGAGAAGTTGGCCTTGCTAGCAATATACGTCGTTCAGAGGTTACGTCACTATATATTACTCAAGAAAACTACCATAGTAGCATATGTAAATCCATGTCAATACGTTCTATCTCGATGCTATTGGAGGAAAGTTTAACAAATGGATTTTCATACTCTAGGAGTTTTATTTGGATTTCCAGTCCGCTAAATCAAAAGAATCTTTAGTATTTGCAAAACTGATCTCTGAGTTCCCTAGTGATGAAACTGTAATGACAAAAGATGAATTGTTGTCTAATGAACATATCTTCCTAATTTTGATGGATGACCCCTTGTACGAAGATATTTTGATATAAATCCAGACTTTGAAATGTCCAGTTACCCTCTCATGATAGGAGCGACGAAAATTGCGACTTAATGCTAAAAAATACCTCATTATCGCAGACACCTTGTATAGAAGAGGGATAGATTCTATTATACGTCGTTGTCTCACTCATGAGGAGGCAAAGTTTATCCTAAATGATTCTCCTAGCAGAGAGTTTGGGGGTCATTTATCTGGGTTAGCGACGATCCATAATATTTTACGTTCCAGTTATTTCTGTTGAGTATATAGTTGCCATTGATGTCAAAGTGTTCACGAATTACAAAGGATTAATCAGTGGATATGATGATAGGACCAACTCAGTGAAAGACTAAGGTAGTGATGGCATGACATGGCATAGTTGAGGATGTGGCATGACACATATGATGACATGGAATATGATGGTGTCCTAATAAATATGTCATAAAAATAGTGATGGCATGGCATGCCATAGTTGAGGATGTGGAATGACACATATGATGACACAGAATATGATGGTGTCCTAAGGATGATATCATAAAAGTTCATTTATAACAAATGCAATGGATGAGATGGACATGGTTTTAGGACAACATGAATGACTGATCTGAAGAATTCCAAGATAGTGTTGACAGTATGATGTAAAAAATGGTTAATGAAACAAAGAACAGAGGTCGAGTGGAAATAGAGATGCAATATGAATGACAAAGCTGGTTCGACAAATGAAGAGTGGAATTGTAGAAGAGTGAAATGAACGAGAGATAAAGTATATGTAACAATTGAAGAACAGAGAAACTATATCTGTGAGAGTGTTTATAAATTCCTTATAATCAACAACATGATGAAATTCTCTATGTATATAAATCTTCAAAATCGTTAGAAACAATCGTAGAGGATTTATGTAAAAGAAATCGTGCAGATCTGCAAAGTCATGGTGAGATCCGCATTCGATCTGAAATCAATGGTCAGGAAGCATCCCGCACGAGATTCAACGGCTATGGATCAGTTTCACAAAATATAGGAGGGAGGATGAAGTTCCTTAAAAGATCAAGATCAGATGGCTTATATTAGTCCTGCACTAGATCCGATGGTTAAGAATTAATTCCGATAGTTAGGAGGAAAATCCAAAGTTTCGCAAAAGATAAATATCATACGACTGAGATTAGTTCCGTCAAAAGAGATCAACGATGCGGAAGAAAAAGTGCAGAAAGGGAATTGCAGAAATAACGTTTAAATATTCTATGAACCTGCAATCTACATCCCAAAATCTAGAAATCGACGCTCAGGAAAACACCCATAAGATATCGACGGTGCAGAAGAAAGATTGCGGAAAGAAGCTTGCAGAAAGGAGCTTGTGAAAAGGATCTTGCGGAAAGGGGATTGCGGAAAGGATCTTGCGAAAATAAGCTTGCGAAAAGTCAAGATACGATTTTTGGAAAAGTTACATTCCCACATCCCGCAACATGAAGAGATCGAACCGCTGAAGTTAGTTCCACTAAAATAGATCAACGACTCGGAAAAAGAAGTGCAGAAAGAAGTTTACGGAAATTCGAGATACGATTTGAGGAAATGTTACATCCTACATCCCACAATCTAAAGTTCGACGCTCATGGAGAAGCCTAATGAAGATCAACGGTGGGGAATCGTTGAAAAAAAAACTTGGTGCGGAAATACAATTTCAAGAGGAAATCTGTAGAGTAGATCAATAGTTTGGAGAGATTAGGAAATAAGATCAACGGTCTGGATTGTATATGGAGAAGGAGAGTGCGGAAGCACCAAACAACGTTGAACAGAGGTGTGGAAATGAAATCTGAGTTGCGAGATCAATGAAAGAATGCAAAAGAACGTTTTGGTGGATGTGATCACCAGATCTTAAAGAGCGCAATAGTGAAAGGTGCATTTGTTCAGTTTGAATAGGCATAACTGTTGAAAGAAGCTATATACTAAGAAGTATTTAAGCAGTGGCATGGGTAGGAAGGAAAACTTCTCTTGAGTTTTGATTGTTATACAAGAATTAGAGACCAGAGGGTGTGACAGAATTTAGAGGGAGAGAAATCTATAAGTTTACCAAAGAAAAATATTAGGGTGGCAGGGTGGCGCTAGGGCAGGCAACAAGCCTACAGGGGGTCGTTGCCTCCTTCCAGCAGAAGCTGGTAAATAGTGTGTAGGAGCATCCCGTCAGTCGTAGCTGACAAAATAGGGTGTTGTAGAATCCTTTCAGTAACAACTGATAAACTAGGGGGTCGTAGCCTCCTTCTAGTGGTTGCTATTAAATAGGGTGTCGTAGCATCCTTTCAGTAGCAGCTGATAAAATAGGGGGTCGTAGCCTCCTTCCAGTCGTAGATGGTAAATAGGGTGTTGTATCATCCTTTCAGTAGTAGCTGATAAACCAGGGGGTCGTAGCCTCCTTCCAATAGTTGATGGTAAATAGGGTGTAATGCCATCCTTGTCTATATCAGTAGGCAAAACTATTTGTAAATAACAATTTTACAGTAATAGAACGTATTGGTGGTTTACCCTATTGGGATTCCATGTTAAAATTGTGTTCTGTGTATTCTTGTTGTTATGTGTTTTAATGATAGATTTAAAAAGTGGTTAAAATAGTAAAAATATAACAATACTGATTAACCCCCCCTCTCAGTATTGACCAAGAAACCAACAATTGGTATTAGAGCAGGTTCCTTTAGCACAATTTGACCATTGGAAGGTATATCCTTTATAAAACCACTATGGATCAACAAGAAGGCTTGGTCACTAATAGACCTCCACTATTTACAGGAGAAAACTATGTATACTGGAGTGTAAGAATGAGGTGTCATCTAATGTCCCTGGGATGGAAGGTTTGGGCAGCAACATAAAATGAGCTTAACATAAGAAACCAGTACCCTACAGACACAATAGAACTAGGCCAATATGAAGGCAATGCCAAAGCCCTAAATGAAATCTTGAGTGGATTAACAAACACTATGTTTAGTAAGATTATGCAATGCACTTATGCCAAACAAGCTTGGGATAAGTTGAAGATTATCTATGAAGGAGCATCTAAGGTCAAATAATCCAAACTGTAGAAATATAAAAGTTAATTTGAAAGCCTCAAAATGAGAGAAGAAGAGAATATTTGGGAATACCTTCTTCATGTAGATGAGGTGGTTAATGCTATTAGAGGTATTGGAGGAAAATTGAAAGAAAAATAAGTGGTAAGGAAGATACTAAGAGCATTACCAATGAGATATGACTCAAAGGTTTCCATCCTAGAGGAATGAGATGACCTTAAAACAGTGACAGTAGATGATCTGTATGGAATTCTCATTGCATATGAGATGAGAACTTGACTGAATGAAACCTCAAAGAAAGAAGCAATGTTTAAAGTCTTTTCCAAAAATCAATCAGAGAATCTAGATGATGAGGAAGCCCTGTTTGTAAGTAAATTTAAGAAAGGCATTGGGAAATACAAAGGTAAGCTACCTTTGAAATGTTTTAACTGTGGAAGGATTGGACATTTTTCCCATAAGTGTTCCTACCCAAAACAAGAGGAGAGTGACCATGAAGAATCTTGTTGTCATAGGGGTAAGAAGAAGTTTAAGAAAAAAACGAAGAACTTCTATTCCAAGGAAGAAAGTGAATATGAGGATATGAGTGAAGATGAAGAAATCCTATTTATAGGATCAACAAATTTAGATGAGGAATCAAAAGTGGACATAGAAGCTGAATACATGGTTGTTATAGATGAAATTGAAAGATGTACGAAAAGAAACAAAGATTTGAAAGAGAAACTGTCTAAATACCAAGAAGAGACAAATCAGATTATTACTGATTTGAGAAACCAACTTCAAGAGGACAAGAAGAGTGAGGAAGACCTAGTAGTTTTGCTCAGAAAGAGAATTCAAGATTCTGAAAAACTTGAGAAAGAAATTACTCAACTTAGAGAAGGAGTTGATGAAAAATCCACTAAATCAAAGTTTGAGAACAACTCAAGTATTCTAGATGACATTCTGAACAGCCAAAGATCATCCAGTGACAGATCTGGTTTAGGATTCATTAAAGAAAAGAAGCCAGAGAGTTTCCCAGTCACCAATCAAGAAGGAAGTAAGAAAAGCTATGCTGAAGTAATAAAATCTCCAGCTAAAAAGGAAGGAAGCAAGAAAGCATGATTAATTTCTCAAGATAAAAATATAAATAATATAGCACCCAAGAGACCAAATAGATATCTACATATATTTTTAGGTCACTGCTATTCTTGTAATAATTTTGGTCATAAAGCCTTAAGTTGCAGAACTGAAAGAAAGGTTTCTGAATACAAGAAGAAGTCATCAAGTAATAGATCGAGGGGAAATAAGAATCTTTTTACATTATTCCAAAAATATGACATAGAATGTTAGAAGTGTAATAACCATGGACATATGGAAAAAGATTGTAAATTGAAGGCTCCTGCAAGGAATACTGTTGCAAACAAATCTCAGAACATCAAACGAAAGATGTGGAGAATAAAGGAAGAATCCAAAGATGTATAACAAATAAATATTTCAAACAACAATGAGGTATCCAAAGATAACGATGAGCTTAATAGAGGCATATATAAGGATTCCATCCTTTATGAGGAAAGCAAGATGGAGATATAAAAGAATACAACGATAAAGATGAAGGTGATGAAGAAGAATGTAATGACGACTGTGGAATCCTTTTCTAAAAAGGTCTTCGGTGATTTAAATAAAACCCTGAAAATAACATTAGAAGGGATCTTATACTCAAGGGGAGTTAAAAGTCAGAAAACTCCAATTGGTATTTAAGAAAAACTCAATTGGTGTCTAATGTTGAAGTATATTGAAAGCTATATTCTTCAAAGATGATGGGTGATCAAGGTTGGTGTATGGATGACATAAGAGAAAGTATGAAGTTATGGGTCTTTGGATAGTTGATAATATAGATCTAAAATCCAAAAGAATCCAACAGTATATGCTAGGTCTTTATATGAATATCTAAATGCACAGGATTAAGGAATTTTGGTAAAAGCGGAAGCCAGTTAACATATACGCATAATAGACCATTATATCGGGAACATAGTTTAAAAAAAAACATGTATCCTAGACAGAAAATGGAAGCATGGGAACAAAACGCTGAGTGTAAAATCTGTCACAAAAATGTTGACAAAGGAGAGGAAGTACAGTGACAGGGGGAGTCCATCGACCTATCAGTTAAGCTATCATCCAAGAACTTGTTGCAAGAAAAGAGGTGTTAAAATAAATGATAATACATTGATTAAATAACACAGTTCAATTAACAAAGGGAAGAAATGATGATAGGGGGAGTTTTCAGAAAGTAGAAAGACAGGAAATCCTATATCAAAATAGGTACAACATTGGCATAACATGTTATCCTTCGTCATTGTTGTCAAAGGGGGATAATGTTTAGAGGTTGCCATCAATACCAAAGGGGTAGATTGTTGAGTATATAGTTGTTATTGATGTCAAAGGTGTTCACGAATGACAAAGGAATAACCAGTGGATATGATGATAGGACAAACTCAGTGAAAGACTAACGTAGTGATGGCATGGCATGGCATAGTTGAGGATGTGGCATGACACATATGATGACATGGAATATGATGGTGTCCTAATGAAGATGTCATAAAATAGTGATGTCATGGCATGGCATAGTTGAGGATGTGGCATGACACATATGATGACATGGAATATGATATCATTAAAGTTCATTTATAACAAATGCAATGGATGAGATGGACATGGATGATAAGACAGCATGAATGACTGATATGAAGACATCCAAGATAGTGTTGACAGTATGGTGTAAACAATGGTTAATGAAATAAAGAACAGAGGCTGAGTCGAAGTAGAGATGCATTGTGAATGAAAAAGTTGGCTAGATAAATGAAGAGTGGAACTGCAGAAGAGTGAAATGAACGGGAGATAGAGTATATGTAACAATGGAAGAATAGAGAAACTCTATATGTGAGAGTGTTTATAAATTCCTTATAATCAGCAACATGATGAAATTCTCTGTGTATATAAATCTTCAAAACTGTTAGAAATAGTCGTAGAGGATTTTCGCAAAAGAAATCGTCCAAATCGGCAAATTCATGGTGAGATCCGCATTCGATTTGAAATCGATGGTCAGGAAGCATCCCACACGTGATCCAACGGCTGTGGATCAGTGCCGCAAAAGATTGGCGGGAGGATGAAGTTTTGAAAAAGATCAAGATCAGACGGCTTATATTAGTCCCACACTAGATCCGACTATTAAGGATTAATTCTAACAGTTAGGAGGAAAATCAAAAGTTCCGCAAAAGATCAATATCAGACGGTTAAGATTAGTTCCATCAAAAGAGATCGACGGTGTGGAATAAAAAGTGCAGAAAGGAAATTGCGCACATAACATTTAAAGATTCTATGAACCCGCAATCCGCATTTCGCAATCTGGAAATTGATAGTTAGGAAAACACCCGCAAGAGATCGACGGTGCAGAAGAAAGCTTGTGAAAAGGAGCTCGCGGAATGGAGCTTGTAGAAAGGGGCTTGTAGAAAGGAGCTTGCAGAAAGAGGCTTGCAGAAAGAAGTTTGCAGAAAGTTGAGATACGATTTTGGGAAAAGTTACATTCCCGCATCCCGCATTCTGAAGAGATCGGACGGCTGAAATTAGTTCCACTAAAACAAATCAACCGTTCGGAAAAAGAAGTGTAGAAAGAAGTTTTCAGAAAGTCAAGATACATTTTGAGGAAATGTTACATCCCACATCCTGCAATCTGAAGATCGATGCTCATGGAGAAGCCCGATGAAGATCAACGGTGGGGAATCGTTGAAACAAAAACTTGGTGCGGAAATATGATTTCAAGAGGAAATATGTAGAGTAGTTCAATGGTTCGGAGAGATTTTGGACATAATATCAATAGTCCGAATTGTATATGGAGAAGGGGAGTGCGAAAGCACCAGACAAGGTTGAACAGAGGCGCGAAAACTGATTCCAAGATGTGGAAATGAAATCTGAGTTGCGGGATCAATGAAAGAATGCAAAAGAACGTTTTGGTGGATGTGATCACCAAATCTGAAAGGGAACAATAGTGAAAGGTGCGTTTGTTTAGTTTGAAGAGGCGTAACTATTGAAAGAAGCTTAATACTAAGAAGTATTTAAGCAGTGGCTTGACCAGGAAGGAAAACGTCTCTTCAGTTTTGATTTCTATACAAGAATCAAAGACCAGAGGGTGTGATAGAATTTAGAGGGAAATAAATCTATAAGTTTACCAAAGAAACATATTAGGGTGGAAGGGTGGCTCTAGGGCAGGCAACAAGCCTGCAGAGGGTTGTTTTCTCCTTCGAGCAGAAGATGGTAAATAGGGTGTAGGAGAGCATCCTGTCAGTCGTAACATCCTTTTAGTAGCAGCAAATAAACCAGGGGGTCATAGCCTCCTTTCAGTGGTTGCTGGTAGATAGGGTGTCGTAGCATCCTTTCAATAGCAACTGATAAACCAGGGGGTCGTAGCCTCCTTCCAGTGGTAACTGGTAAATAGGGTGTCGTAGCATCCTTTCAGTAGCAATTGATAAACTAGGGGTTGTAGCCTCCTTCCAATAATTGATGGTAAATAGGGTGTAATACCATCCTTGTCCATAGCAGCAGGAAAAACTATTTGTAAATAACAATTTTGCAGTAATAGAACGTATTAGTGGTTTATCCTATTGGGATTCCACGTTAAAATTGTGTTATGTGTATTCTTGTTGTTATGTGTTTTAATGATAGATTTAAAAAGTGGTTAAATTCATAAAAATATAACAATAATAATTCACCCCCCCCCTCTCAGTGTTGACCAAGAAACCAACAATTTATGACCAACCTTCTTTAAATATTGTGTGGAGGTTGTGAAACGTTGTCATCCATGTCAGCTTTACACCAGGAAGATGCGGTCACATCTCACTCCTTTACATCCCATCATCGTGGTAGGACACTTCACTAAGTGGGGGATACATTTCATGACATGCAACCCAAATAGGGGGCACAAATACATCATTGTCAACGTATACTACTTTACTAAGTGGGCGGAGGCAATGCCTACCTTCAAAGCCAATGGTGAGACGACAACATATTTCGTGTTCAACCAAATTATTGCTAGGTTCTGCATCCCAAAGTAGATTGTCACAATCCATGGCAGTCACTTTCAAAACATAATGATGAGCGAATTGACCACTTTGCTAGGGTTTAAAAAACACCACTCGTATTCCTTATACCTGTAGGAGAATGGGTAGGAAGAAGTTGTTAATAAAATATTAAAGACCATTCTAAAGTGGACTATCAATGCAAGTAGGTCAAATTGGCATGTTATGTTGTATCCTGCACTTTAGGTGTATCAAACAATAGTTAAGACTACTACGAGTTTCTCCCCTTTCCAACTTGTTCATGGAGTGGAAGCAATTAACCCCATTGAATGTGAGACACCGTCTCTTAAGATTGCAATACATGTGTTACCCGACACTTTAGACATAGAAGAACGTCTGATGCATCTAGAACATCTAGATGAAAGATGAAGAGATGCATTAACAACAAATGAAGCACACAAAGCACGACCCAAAAACCATTACGAAAAAGCTGTCAATCCTAGGGTTTTTTCTGAAGGAGAACTTGTCTTAGTTTATGACCAGGATAAGGAACCCTTGGGGGCAGGAAAATTCAAATCGTTGTGGTTAGGCATGTACATTGTGTCTAAGTTATTAAAGAAGGGTGCTTATGAATTGATTTATTATGACGAAAACAAGCTGTTGAGCCCCGAAATGGGCTCTACCTGAAAAAGTACTACGCTTAGTGCTTATTCTTTTTCTTGTACTATAGTTGTATAACTTTGTAAATAGTTATGATTTAATTAGTGTTTATTATGTAGATTTGGTTTTGTTTCAAATGTCTGTGGAATGGTTTATAGGATTCGTTGATGGTGCAATCTGTCACACTTACAATCTGGCCTCAGCCACTTGGGTCATTTATGCACCAAGAAGACCATTAGTTTCCTCGAGAGGCGCTTCTTTAGGGCCTGTAACTAAAATGTGGCCGAATACAATGTTGTTATTGAGCTATTGAGGGATGTTATTGCGCATGGTATTACATGTCTGGAGGTTAGAATTGAATCCCAGTTAGTGGTCTCTCAACTTAATGGATTTTATCAGGTGAGACATCCTACTCTATTACATCAGATTTTACGAATTAGGTTACTTGAAAGAAATTTTGAACATATTGCATGCAATCACATTCCAAGGAACCAAAATACAATTACTGACGCATATCATGATAATTACATCTTAGATTGACATGTGTCACATACATTGTAAAATGCATATAAAAATGATACATAGAAATGCATGTAAATAAGCTAGTATACATATATTTGTGTGTGTGTGTAAAATGTGTCCATATATATCTATTCTTTTTCTGTAGATCCAATAATAAGTACATCAAAATATAAAATAGGATCCAATTCCATCATGATGCTAGAAACTACAGAGACTCTGTAACCTCGGCTTCCTCCACCATAACCTATCGGTAACATAAAACAACCCTAGACACCCTCCACAAGAGGCATAGCCAGGAAGGAGGTACCCCCACCACATTCTCCTGCATAGTAATGGGGATCCTCTCCATCGTCAGTGTAGGAACATCATGGGTAAGCCTAGCTAGCTTGCCCTCCACAACTCGAAGCATGGATTCACCGTCATCTCCATCTCCTAGTCACCTGTAGGTCATGGGATGACCATCTGGACAAACAGGACCAATATCTGCATCACACAATATGACTTAGAATCGTATAACATACATATGTATATATACACTTATAATCAAAATTTTCATAAAAATTTAAAAACATGAAAATAAAAAAATCACCCATCTCTCTCCATTCACCTCCTAGAGGAAGAATCAAGGTCGGATCACCATGAAAATCTAGACCTGCATAGGGGAATTGCTCGAAGTTAGGCACTTTCCTACCCCATCAACCCTTAACATGACTAGATTTTTTTAAATACACAACATCAAGAGTCATTCTCTAAGCCAATATTGTACAAGTCAAGATTTGGACCTTCAGTTATAAAGGTTATCCTGAGTTGGACTTAGGTACTTGGAGTAGATTCTTAGGTTGGACCTAAGGATGACTAACCCTTCAGTTATAAATGCTCCTCATGTGTTGATGTAGATACTTTTATGTATCAAAGTTATGATGTAAAGTCCTGTAATACAAGGATCCATACTTGTGAGTATATCAAGTCATATTCTCATATGGACCTCCAGTTATAGTAGGTACCTATGATGTGGACCTCTAGTTATAGAGGTGATTGATTATCATGTGTACCCCTAGTTACAGTCACTACTACATTTCGACCAAAAATCCGACGGCTGTATTGTCGAATTTTCGACACTTCCTTGTCGCATGTACGACACTTTGATTTTTTTTAAGCGTCGGAAACTTGTCGTCGGTTATCCGACATCTGTTTAATTCGTCGGTTAAACGACACCTCAGTTGCTGTCGATTAAATGAAAGGCGTCGGTTAAGCAACATGAAAAACCGTCGGTTAAACGACGACGATGAGGATGAAGTGTCGGTTAAGCGACATTAATAACCGTCGGTGAAGCGACGGATATAAAGTTTAAGCGTCGGTTCAGAGACACTGAATTTTTTTTAAAAATCACTCACAGCCGTCGCAAAACCGACGGATATGAACCTAAAGCGTCGGTGAAGCGACAGTGATATGCGTCGCTTAAGCGACGGTTGTGGAAATTTTTTTTAAAAAAATTAAATTTTTTTTTTAACGTCCATCTAACACCCTGTTCGTGTTGGAATCCAATTCACACCCTATTTCATTCGGGCGAAGTCCATTTAGCAACCATCTATTGGAATTCGTCACCTG
>LPNX010845744.1:10577-77885 GCA_001517045.1 Pseudotsuga menziesii
GTCGCGTCCTCTTCTCCAGTATGAGGGATGGGGACGTGACACCCTCCTAGCCTGCACAACTTTACAAGCTCGACTGTTCCCGTAGTACACTGGGTGGGCCTTATCTTGTGTAGCATGTTACAAGACATGATCCTTGTCGCGAACCACACATCCACATATTCGATAGGGCCAACCAGGAAGCCCCTTTTTGTGCACTGAAGTTTTTACTTATGCTTCATTCTGGTGGTGTCTTTATGGGCCAAGCATGGTGTGGGGTCTTCTCATTCCTTTGGCAGACCCGTTATTGCAGCAATAAGCTCGACGTCGACTGGGTATGGCCAATCGAGCCATAGGCATACTCCATGGGAATAGACTAGAAGTTGTTTCACGTATGTGTTGACGTGCATACTGTGGCCAAAATGCGGCATAAACATCAGGTTTATCAAACCTACATTGCCAATTCCCTCAGCCCATTGCATTGGCCTTAGCACCTGTGGTCCAGTCGGGTCAGGCTGATCCGGAACCATGCAGTCCACTCTTTTCAACCCTTCATGTTGTCAGGTGTTGAAGTCCTTGAAATTCAAATTGACGATCTTTGACATTATGTCCATCAACAGGGGAGCATTCTTTGGGATCCTTGGCGCTACTAGAATTGTATTGGCCTTATTTGGAAGCTCCACTTGGCCAGACGTAATGAGGGAAATTTTCGTTGTCATCCTTAGCATCAGGTCCTGTGCATGGTGGTGAGTCCTCTTCCATGAGTTCCTCCTCCTATGTATCTTCCTCCATTAGTGCTTTGTCAGTATTGCTAGGAATATCCTTAGCCTTCCGTTTCCTTACCATCCAGGCTGGGATGACTGTCTAGGTGTGCTTTGTCGAGCGTTTGTTGGCTCTATAAAGGGTTGTGCAGTTGCAGCTACAACTGGTGGTCTTTGAACTGGGTTCGATACAGGGCATGAACCAGGGGTTGGAATGTTGATGGGGTTGGTCGTCGATCGAGGAGCGACCATAGGTCTAGGTGTGGTCATCAAGGCAAGTTGCTTCCTGGTTCTCACCATCGCATCAGTGTGCGGTTGTTGCTTTGGTTGTTGTACTTCCGATGATTCTATTTCTTCTTTCTCAATTGGGTAATCATAGATAATAGTTGCATCAGATAGCTCCCTATCACTATGGATCTCAATTACCATGGGTGTCGAATTACTAACAAAGGAATGGCAGGCTTCGGCTTTGTAGATGCTCGTCCCTGGTTCTCTCTCACTCGGTCTGTATTTGTAAAAGAATGCTTGATGGAGAATCCTTGTATTTATACGTGCCCCAGTGCTCTACAGTCATCATGTAATCGAAGGTGGATGTTCAATCGATCACATGGGATTCTCGGCTGACGCGTTCTTTTCATTAACTCTGCTACTTGATATGTGGGTTGTACTTGTCAGCACAGTTATGGCAGTTATGTCGAGGATGGTTGATGGGACCAAAAAGAATGCCTCTATTCTCCTTGTATAGTATTGAATTAATGATGCTTAGCTGTCATAACCACCTCAATATTCACCGGATAGCTTCACTTCAATGTCAGCCATCCTGTCATTTTCACTTTTTGCAACACTTTCTGCTTTTTTCTGTGCTTTTTTCTTTTTTGTGCACTGGGTGCTTTTTCCTGTGCTTTGCACTGGTTCCATCACAGACGTGTGATAGAACAATTTTTACATCTTTTGGCCCATCTTTTTTTTTCCTCGCGTGGTGCTATTCTAGCCAGGAATGTTATGACCATCATTGTATGGTTTCAGGCGACTGTCATTCACCATACCTATGACATACGTACCATCTAGTTTCTACAGTTTTACTGCACCTTGATATGTGATATGCACGATCACATATGGCCCTAGACAATGTGTCTTTATCTTACCCAGGTGCTTGAGAAACTTGCTGTCATACAACAACACAAGTCCTCCAACTTTGAATGGCTTAACCCCAATATGGCGATCATGCCATGATTTTTGTCTCTGCTTCTCAACCGTCTGATGAAATCCTACGATTAAGTGTTCCTCTTCCATTTGAACGAGATATGACAACCTCTGTTCAACAACATCTTCGCCAATCATATCCATCATCGCAACAATTCTTAGACTTGGCACAATGTACTCCATGGGTACAATGACCTCTTGTCCATATACCAATCTGAATGGGGTGTGGCCTGTTAGTCGCTTACAAGTCATGCGATATGCCCATAACACAGCCAAAACTTTCTGATCCCAATCATCTTGGCGCACATTGCATACCTTGGTCAATTCATTTTGCAGAATATTGTTGAAAGCTTCAACCGTTCCATTTGCCTAAGGATGATAGGGTGTCGTCTTCTTATGTTGGATTTGAAACTCTGTGGTCATCTCAACAATCACTTTGTTAACAAAATGCGTACCTTGATCACTTAGTAGAATTTTCGGATAGCCAAATCTAGTCACCAACATTCTCAAATAGGAACTTCGCCACAGTCGCAGCAGTGTAATCTTTAACAGGGGTGGCTTCAGCCCATCTAGTCAAATAGTCTATCACAGTGATAATGTAGCACACGCCAGTTCTTTTTCCTAATGGGATAATCGGTCCAACAAAATCAATTTCCCACTTGTTGAATGCTTGAAAGGTTATTTGTAGTGCAAGCGACATCTCATCGCGGTGCGATTGTTTTCTTGTTCTTTGGAAGATATCATAGCATCTGCAGAATTTTTTAGTATCCATGTTTATGGTTGGCCACCATAGTCCTTCTTGCAGTATCTTACGCATAGTTTTTTTCCCGCATAGTGTCCTCCTACAACACTAGAATGTGCTTCATAACCCAAGGTCGTTCATAGTCAAAGACACAGCGACGTAGTACATCATCCTCACCCAGCTTATAAAAATGTCCTGTGATCAATGTATAATCAACAGCTCTAATGACCAAGTGTTTCTTCTCATTAGTTGACATTCCTTCAGGTGCATATCCTGTGCTAAAAAAGTGAATGATGGCATTAAAGTCATGGTTCTGAGCGTCCATAATGTGGATTGCAAATAGTTGCACATTAGACAAATTATCTTCCAAGTTGGTTGGCTCTTCACCACTTTATATCCTTGACAAGTGGTTGGGCCTGACATTCAGTCAACCAGGTTTAAAAAATACCTCAAAATCAAATTCCTGAAAGAGGAGAAGTCATCTGCAGATCTTCTCCCCCAACATTGGCTTGTTGACTAGGTATTTCAGCGTTGAGTGGTCAATGTACATCTGAAAATTCCCACCCAGCAAATAGTGTCTGAACTTTTGAAGCACATAGACCATATCAAGGCCTTCTCTTTTCATCGTTGTGTAGATCTTTTATGTTGTTAATAGTTTCCTGCAAGCAAAAGAAATAAGGTGGTCAAGCGCACCCTCTCTTGGTTGTGTCAAGACTATGCCGAGCATGACAGACGACGTGTCGACATGAACATGGAACTCCTTCTTCTAGTCTAGAAATACAAGTATTAGCGTAGTGGCCATTGATTTCTTCAACTTATCCAAGATTTCTTGGAAAGCTACTATCCATTGAAACTTTGCGTCTTTCTTCAGCAGTTTCTCCATCGGTGCAGTGATCGTTGCATAACCTTTGATGAAATTCCTATAGTAGCCTGTGTGTCCCAGAACTGATCTAAGTTGCATGACTAATGTAGGCGGTGGTAAGTCAAGAATGATCACAATCTTTGTTGGGTCTACTAAAATACCGCCGCGACATACGACATGACCTAACAGTACACCAAATGGTGGAAAAAAAATACACTTTTTATAATTAAGCGCGATCTGATATTGGCAACATCGGTCCAACATCATGCACAAAATATCAATATGGTCTCTTACTGGACCAAACACAGTCCAATCATCAAAGTATACTTCAAGAAATTTATGAATAAAATATTTAAAAGCAGATACTACTATTCTAGAAAAAATAGCAGGTGCATTCTTAAGTCCAAAGGGCATTACCATATACTAGTAGCATCCCCATACGACAACGAAGGTTGTTTTGTGGTGATCCTCCTTCGCGATTTTGACTTCATGGTAGCCAAAGAATCCATTAGTGAATGAATACATCTCTTTCCCTCTGACTCTTTCAAGTACTTCATCTGTAAATGGTGTTGGGAATGGATCGTGTAAGCATGTGTCATTCAACTTCCTCAGGTCGACACAGATTCTTACTTCGCCTGTTGTTTTCTTATCCTGGATTACTATAGGGATGATCCACTCTGAATCCTTGACAATTTCAATGATTCTTGCGTCGAGCATGAGATCCAATTCTATTTTTACCATTTCCTTATACTTGGGGTTTATCTTATACGGTCGTTGCTTACTAGGTTTAGCATATGGTCGCAGGGGTATTTTAATTTCCCCCAAATATCGTACTATCCACTTCATCTCTAAGAAGTTGGTAAGGAATAGGTACTGATATTCATGCAACAAGTCTATGATATTCGCGAAAGTATCTTCATCCCAATAATCTCCTATATTGGCGAGCTTTGGGTTCTCAAGCGATCCAATGTTTACTTTCTTGATTTTCAACGGCTTAAGGAACTGGTCACTTGAAATAATGCTCCCTTCTACTTCGCGTGTGCCCTCTGATTCTAGTATGTTTATGTTAGTCAGATCATCATCTGGGTCTCTTGCCAGATTGTAGCAATCCATCCATTGCTGAATGGTCCCACTGCATTGGTGATAATTGGCGTCTTCAACATGGATTTCAGCGAATATCTTCTCCTTTATCGTTTGAAGCACAACATTCACTATATGGTGCTCATCAAAAAATTCAAATGTGTACATGAACTGCTTAGCGAGCTCTTCACAATCATGGGTTCCTTGTCACAATTCCATAGATGCATACCAAGTTCTAGGTGTCATTTCCAATGCATGTATGAAATGATGGACCCACTCTTGTCGCGGGTATTCTACAAATACCATGCGACAATGGTTAAGATGTTCAACAGGGTTTTCCAACCATGAATACTTGTAACTAACTATGGTGATTTCTCCACCGAATCTAAATTCCATCAATCTTCTGCATTATGGCAATTCTGTTATGAACTGCTTGTGCTTACCCCACCATCTAGCGGGCATAGCCTTCAGTACATGATCTAGCGCAGATAAGCGTTGTGACTCTATGACGAGTCCTTCAAACTCAGTGAGGAATGTCGCAATGTTAGATAAACCCTCATAGGTAGGAATCTCTCTTACTTCATTTTCCACCCGTCGCACAGACCTTGTAATCCTCGTGCATCTCCTCATAGAGACCTCATGTAACCGGTCTTGCCAATTTTCCAAGGCTTCCCCTGAGTCAGATTTGCAGGAACTAGCACTCTTCCAGCTCAGGTTTCCATCTGTTGTTGGATTGATATAATCTTCCTGCATAGCTGTGACATTGTATATTTGATCGAGATAGTCACCCAGTCCCTCATTATAGACAGGTTCAACATATCCTTGTCCTTCCAGAGGATCAATGGGCGACGCTACTCGGATTTCATTGTCCTTGAATGAGAGTATCCTTTTTTTTAAATTGATAATGGTTTGATTGTCTATAGCCTAATCTATCCCCAGTAATGTGGGATATATATTTGTGTCATCAACAATGTTAATGACCTCAAAGTTTGCAAATGTGTGCAATCCTTGAAAATCAACAGGGAGTTGACTCAATCTACCAATTGGGAGGAGACCAGTCCAAGCGTGACTTACCCATACTTTCCCAAGTTTGTCGCGTCAAAATATTGACATCAAAACCTAGGTCTAAAATGATATAATCCATGTCGTAGTCACCTATCTGCACAGTCATTCTTAACTCATGCCCAGTTTTGAATTTCTTTCTCAGTTGGTTAACCTTCTTTTCAGGCCGTGACTCTATGGGTGTTTCTTCTATCAGTGACTGTAATTCTGTGATGGTGTCTTTATCTTGTATTAGTGCTAAGCAACTTGACATAAAGGTTTTGAGTTTACTAACCTTTTGTGGGGCCTTTTTTTGGAAGATGTGTTGGAATCGTTCGTGCATCTCCCTGAATTCTTATGATCTCGACGGTTCTTCTGGATCCACAAACTCTGGTTGCACGTCCATGAATACTTGCTTCTTTTTTTGGATGTCGAATGACACCTTCTTCTGTGTCGCAGGTCGTATCTGCGGCTGTAGTTTTTATTTCAAAGCTTCCTGATCAACAGCAACAGTCGGATCCCTTGGTTCGGTGGAAATCATTTGGACATTTAAGTTGGGATTCGGATTTGGATTCTACATAGGAGTAGGACTTGTGATAGTCCTTGCTTGTCATTTTGTAATCAACTGAGGACATTGCTCCACATTATGGTCCTGTCCCTTATAGTATGAACATGTCTTCTAAGGTTCTACACAATCTTTGGCATAGTGACCTGGTTGTACACAGTTATAGCATGTAACTTGACCTCTTCCTCTACCAAAACCTCCTCCTCTACATCTTCCTCTAAAATTTCCACACCCCTTCCCTGCGGGTGTGGTTGCTGTGGAGGGTACTGATTCTACTGGTAATGCAGTTGATAGTGATTTTTTTGTGCATATGGTTGTTGTGGTGCATACTGAGGTTGATACTGGTTCTGATACTGTGCGGGTGGGAACTACGCAGGCTGATACAATTCTTGTGCGAGTTCAACCTGAGACTGCCCCTCATTCTTAATCAAGTATGTGTCTACCGTCTTTTCCTTCAAGAGCTTGTATGCTCTACAATATTTATCTTCATGTGCTACTGAATTATAGAATTTACAAAAGAGGTTTTCCAGGGTACTTACTACCTTTTGGAAATATAAACACTCCTCGTCGTGATGTCCTCTAGACTGGCATATGAGACACCAGGGTAGTCCATGGATATTTAATGGGTTTGGTGCACTGGATGAGACATAATTCATGAAGGTCGGACAATTATCTTTGGTGTGTTCACCCGTTCTGCATTTCGTGCACCATAAATATTCTTGCACTTCCTTACCTTTCTTGATGTCTTACAGCTGTATCATCATATTATCCAGTTGTGACTGGATCTGCACCATCCCTGCGGTACCATAGCCGATTGGTGAGGCCTCCAGCTTCATTGCCAATTCCAGTGCTTTGGTCTGCGACTCGATCTTTTGTTGCATAAACGGCCCTCAGATGTGTGGTAACAGAGTAGCAATGATCCACTTTTTATGTTGAAAATATGACACCTGGAAACTAAATTTGGCCATCAAAGTTTTAAATCTTTGGTCAAAGTCCCATACTGTCTCCGTCAACTCTTATTTTATTTCCTTGATCTCAGTGATACACTGTGACTCAGATTTAGGTTTTCTCAACTCAAAGATCATCGCAGCCCTTATCTCGTCAAAGGTCTTTTGCGGTGCTTCTAAGGGTACTATGCAATACTTCATAAACTAGTCCAACACACGGCCCCTTAGAGTTGTGATCATTTGCGCTTTCTTTAATTCTGTATTCTGAACTAATCGAACCATCCACACAGCTTCATAGATGAACCAATGTTGCTCCACATCCTCTGATCCATTGCCATTGAAGGTAGGTAACCAAATATCATGTCTGACCATTGATTCAGCGTCGAGATTTTCTGGTAATGGGTTTAACGGAGGTGTTCCTTCCTGCACAATGCACATTAGTCACAGTACTAGCACTATTAGTATTAATAGCTCTTTCAGGAGATGAGGCTGTAGACCTTACCTCCAGGGATACTCCTGGTGTGATGTAGTTTCGTCCTGACCTTGGTGACTCGGCAAACTCTTCAAAGTCTTATAGTCCTTTTAAAATTGGGCTATAACCCTCCTCTTCATCGCAAGACCCTTCGTATATCTACGACTGAAGTTAGTGTTCGCTTTCCTCGAAAAAACGAGGAGTTCGTTGACCTTCCTCTTTCTTTCTCCTTTTCCAAATCTAAACTTCCTTCCACTCCTTAGGAATTCATCCTCTAGTTCAAGTTCTATACTTCTTGGGAACATCTCAACTCACTATTTCCCATTTTCTTGACAGGTCATCCATGACATAGCCTTCCTCTGTGGTACGCAACTCAACTACTCAACTGTAGGATACATTTCTCATAAATGAGCATCTTGATCCAAGTACTGATAAACAAAAAATACCTTCTCCTTGGACCTTGGAAAAATATTCTTTCGGCCTCACTATATGAGGTTATAGCCTCTACTGCAAACTCAGTTATATATCCTTACAAGATACTATCAACCCAAAAATCAACAGCTCTAGAGATGGTGTTACTTACACTTGTTACCTCACGAACCAACTGATCATTCCACTCAACTGCTTCTCTCCTCTGGAAATTGTTTTGTCTTATTTCCAACCTGGACAACCACTCATGCAACAAGATGGGAAACTTTGAAAAGAAGACCTCATGAACATCAGAATATATGTACTGGTCTTCCCATTTTTTTGCGCTTAACTGAGATCCCACACTCTCTTCTTGCGCAAATACTAGCGTCTTAGACTCTAGCCAGTCCTCTATCTCATTCTTTGTCGAGTGCCACAACATCTCCCTCGACTCAAATGAGGCCATGACAACAACACCATTTGTTGGATTCTTTCTCCTTCTTATCTCGACCCATGGTTAAATAACAACACAATACCAACATGACACCAATAGACATTGGCCCGACAGAGCAAGGTCAGTCGGCAATGCCCACCAGGAAAGTGCAGTCTCACCCGAGATATCTAATGGGTAATTTCCAGAACCATGTTTACGCAATTAGTGAGGGAGTATAGTCCCTTGGCACGGGGACAAGGAGCTTGAAAAAGGCAACAAGATGGAGTCTTACTACAACGCATCAATAGTACTGAGAGGCATCGCGAGGTGCACGTAACCTAACCTCATCCTTATAACCCAACAAATGGTGCGACAACGCGACACATCTGATCCCTTATACTCAATCAGACAGCGCATGACTATATTTGGAATTAAAAACTTAACCATGATTCATACATACCATTCCAACCAACACTTAACCATTCATTTAAAGATCAACCAGATTACAACATACATTCACTAGTAACTGTAATAACATACAGTAAGCAAATATTCATGTAAACATTCACCATTCAACAACATTCATTCATATACACAAAGAATAACATGGAAACCCATCTGGGAAAAACCACCAAGGTGCTCTTCATCTGGCAAGAGAATTGGATATAGCACCTTGCAGTCTGTGACCTACAAATTGTTCTTAAGATATGTCTTTGACTCAATCTTCTTGCTCTCATGCTCTTTGGTTTATTCTTCTATCTACTCCTACTGATTCGCACACAACCTGGATTGACCCTTCTATCCTACTATCTGTGCACTCAGCTGCAGATTCCTTCTACTTCTAGCGGTCTGGGCACACAGTTGCAAGATCCACAGCTCAACAGCCTTGTACTTCTACTCAATCTTACCAAAACCCAATGGAATCTAAGTGACTCTCTAACTGCAACTTATCTATATCGTCGAACCTTATATAGAGTGGGTGCCTCCTATTTATAATATTTACAAGACCTCCCAGGGTCGACTGAGTACAAATAAGTTATTACAGACTCAACAACTTACAAAATATCTTATGTTTCATAAATTTCAGCCCATACCTAGCTGTGAAATTCCTAGAAGACATTAACCACAACTTTAACTAGCCGCAGAAACGTCTTACAACTCATTTGTACCAGTCATAACTAGACAAAAAACTAACCTTCCTTCTTTTGCTGGCTCGTCCTTCTACAGTCTTCCTTGAATTCTGCCTTCCAGATTTAAATTCTCCACTTGCCTCTTCCACCGACTCAGATCTTCCTTCCTTGTCACAGATTTCCTCTTGTTCTTTCTTCGTCGTGCGCATGTTTTCATCTTTTGTGTGCCAATTCCCTCTTAGCCTTCTTTTCCCTTCTATCGCACGTGCCTTTTTTCCATTCATTGCTTGCATGGTTTCTTTTTCCTTGTGCACTTTCCTTGGCCCTTTTCTTGGTCCAACAAACTCCTTTATAACATATTGGAGTAGTACAAACTCTTAATGGTATGCTATAATGGAGACCATAGGCATCCGAATAATGGCCTTATGTGTGTTGTGTCGAAGCATTGACTAAAAGGTTTCCTACATTATTTTTTAATGCATTGATTATGAAATATTGGTAACCATCTGATGGGATTTGACTTGTAGGGAATGCCATTATCTACAAGGACAAGCGATCACATTGATATACGGATGGAATGGAAGCATAAATCCTCTAGAAGCATGAGTTATGACTCTCATACCCAGAATAATATCATGTAGAGATTTGGTGATCATAAGCAGAAATATTCTACGAATGTTGGTCTATCTACCGCATCAACAAGATTTACTCAACCGAATTCTAAGAGACATAAGGAGTTATCCCTCAAATACAAGGATTCTATTCTATTAGATATGATAGAAACCTGGCGACAGTGATGTTGTTACTCAAACAAGACAATTGAAGGATCCTTGATGAACCTGGTCATCACCAAGATGGATAATTACTTTCCACTCTACATTCATGTCCCCAAGTTAGAACCTTTAGGAAATAAGGAAACATTCATGGGATATTTCAAGTCTTCAAAGGATTACATAATATACATCCTAGGATCAAGGAAAATGGAAGTTAGCCAGGATGTAACCTTTGAAGAAGAAACGACTATCCGAAAAGGAATAGGACCAGATATGGAGATTGCTGACGATGAAGAGATGAGATCATATCCCCCTCCAGACATTAAGGGGAAGTCTAAAGAAATGAATTAACCGATCAGTCCCAATGATCCATTTCATCCAGATGATGCTCCCATGGATATGGCAGTAAGCCAAAAAAGACCCAAATGGGCACGACAAATTTTGCAGAATACAGAGGAGCATGAAACTCCACATGGAGTAGATGGTAGTATTGAAAAATACAAGGATAGGTTTGTATCCAGAGGGTTCTCTCAGAAAGAGGGAGTTTATTATGGTGAGACATTTTCTCCTATGACTTGATATACTTCCGTCAGATTGATTATTTCTATTTTAGCTATGGGATGGAAGTTGTAATAGATGGATGCCAAGACACCCTTTCTCAATGACATTGTTGACACATTAATTCTTGGGATTAGAAATATGATAAAGGAAGAGGAATATTGTCCTAGGTCAAGGAAATTACACCATGGATATGCTGAATATATTCAGAATGTTGGACTGCAAGTCCATAGCTACTCCGATGTATGCAAATTTGAAGAAGCTGATAGATTCTGCTTCAGATTCAAATTTGATCGATCCCACTATGTATCTCTAGTTGATTGGGTCCTTTATGTATCTAATGAACACCAGACCAGACATTTTTTTTTGTTTTGAATGCCCCCAGTCAATTTATGTGTGAACCGAGGTAGATTCAATGGACTTCTGCAAAACATGTGCTCAGATACTTGTGTGGCACTGTGGGATATTATCTACGATATAATTCATATTGTGACTTGAGATTGCAAGGGTTTACAGACTCATATTGGTCTGGATGCACTATAGATAGGAATATCACTTCAAGATGTGGTTTCAGTTTGGGTTCTACAGTAATTTCCTAGTACAGTAGGAAGCAAAACTCATAAGCTCTCAGTGGTGCAGAGACCAAGTCTATGGCTTCCAGTTCAGCATCCCAAGAAGCAGTTTGGCTTCGTAAAATTGTTGCAGGATTGTTTGGCCAGATTCTAGAGCCAACCCGCGTGATTCACCGTGATAACAAGAGTTGTGTGCAGATCTAAGTGAATCATGTATTTCGCGACAATTTGAAGCACATAGAGATTTGGTATCACTTCATACATGATATGGTGCAGAAAGGTGTGGTCGAGCTCTAGTATATTCTGATAGAAGACTAGACTACAGATGTTGACACCATTCCTATTCCCAGGATGAAGCTTGAATACTTTCATAGAAGACTTGGAGTAGAAGAGAACATATCCCTCCTTGAGAGGGAGAGATGACTGAGAGAAATTTACCATACTTTTTCCTAGGTACCTCTGCTCGTCCAAGTTCTCAGCCAGGTATGGGAGAAATTCCATCGGTAGATGAGACAGACAGGTAGTAGATGGTCAGGTTCACACAGGTGACTCTGCTTGTCCAGGTGTTCAACCAGGTATGGGAGAAATCCCATCGACAGATGAATCAGACATTTAGCATATGGTCATGTGATTGCATAGACACCTCTACTCATTTAGGTTCTCATCAAGTTATGGGAGTAACCCATCGGAAGATGAGACAAATAGGTAGTGGATGGTCGTGCACATTTACTCGTTAAGGGTTTCAGCAAGGTATGGTAGTAACCCATCGACATATGAGATGAACACGTAGTAGATGGTTGTGCATATTTACTCATTCAGGTTCTTGTCTAGGTATGGGAGTACGCCATCGGTAGATGAGACAAACATGTAGTATATGGTTGTACAAACTTGATCATCTAGGATCTCTAGCCAGGCATGGAAGTATTCCATCGACAATAGAGATGATAGGTAGCAGAATATTTTCTCTCAGACATCCGAATAGAACAAACTCATAAAGAAAACCTTCAGCACGTTTAGAGATGATAGAGACATTATAGATGTACAGATGAAACCCATATGATCGTGATGTTGATGAAGACCAAAGAATACCTTCCTTGTTGAGAGGGAGTGTTGGAGTTTGTGTAACTTCAAAAGCTATTCTTACTGTCCTTCTTCAGGAATTGAACTTGTTGTAATCATTCCATGGGGGGGTTCACTAGTAAGGAAATATTATATCATGTCCATTCATATTTGGCATTTGAATACTCATAAAATCATCAAAAATATATTGCATCGTATTAAGGGGTCAATGGGTATTTGACATAGTGATATAAGTATTGGGGGTTATTTTATTTGGTGGGCCTAGGAATAACATTCAAATCATGGGATATATATATATTCTTGATATATTTGGAGGATTCCCATAGAGACATGTTGAATTCCTCCATGGTTGAATGAATCTTTAGGTTGACTCTTTTATGTCCTCTTCTTAACTTGCACATATTGTTGTGCAACATTAGTTGGGATTTTTTCACCTTCAGTTTCCTTTTCTGTGGATGGTGGAATGTCAGGTTGTTTTTGTTGTGCAACATCTTCTTCTTCTATTAATGGAACTCTCCATGTTGAATCCCAATAATTTATAATTTGTGCAATATCATCCTTGGAACAATTGAACATGTAGTTAACCATTCCAACTTAAGATCCCTTATGGATTGTATGTAGGTGTGATGCATCCCTATCTTGAAGCGTGTAATTCCCTTATATGCTCCAATTAAGTATTCATGTATGTGAGGTGTTTCACTTAAAATATCCCTAAGCTCGTCATTGTATAGAAATAAATTAATGTTGTTATCTATATGTCTATGTTGATTGTTAGAAAACCATAGGTTTGCATACCTTACTGCTAAAAATGGTTTCCTATTTATGTCAAACAATTTACTATCTTTTGGTTCCTTCCATCCTACTAGCGAAACACATATCAACAACCAAGTATAATGAAAGGGTGTACATTTTTCTTGTGCTTCCTTACATTCATCTAGAAATTCATTCAAAAGGAACAACGACCAGTTCATATGCACTCCTTTGACGCATTGTGTTGCGGCTACAATGATTGTTGTTGAGACTTGGTCTTAGCGAATAGTTTGGAATATATTACATGCCAACATATGGACTACAAATATTGTGACTTTTTCATTTATCTATGCAACTAAAAACCCTATGATGGCCCTTTCGATTCCATTTTTTCGATCATGTTCTTTCGAAGTTCTTTCACTTGTCCTCTATCCAAAAGGATATTTATGTCTTCTCCTATGTTAGACTGTCCAATGATTGTTTCAATCAACTTAGAATCAATGTATATGGGCATGTTCAAGCACATGAGCCCACCATGTATTCATGATAGTAACATTTTTGTGCATTTTTTCAGTTACGAGGACCTTCCAAAATGCGATATTTCCAACAAGTTCAATATTTGTGATTTCATCAATCCATTTTCCCATGTCTGAAATTCCAATACAACTAGTTCCATAGGATCTCCATGACCCTCCTCTCCATGTAATTACTACTAAATGGATTGAGAAATATTTTCTTGGTTGGTAATGTCATGATTTGCAAACTCAAATTTGTGTAATTTACCGAGAATATTTTATTCAACTAGCACTCCTTCTGGATCCTTTTGTGTCGTTATGTCTGAATATTCAACATGGGTAAGGTGACGAATGTCACACTAGGTTTTCTAGGAAGAATGTAGTCATGAGGGAATTTTGACAATTTTGATGATAATGTTCCTGGCAGTTGTGAAACCTCTTCCTGCTCACCCACTGATAGATTATTTATTATGCACTGTCTCTTGGGAGACATGACTTTCATATCTCATCTTTACTCTCAATCATTTTACTGTGTGTATGATATATTCAATAAATGCTAGTTGTCGCACTTGAGATATCAATTCCTTATAAGATAGGTTTGGCAACTTTCCTTTTTCATTAATTTTTTCCGATATACACGGATTCACTTTGATTTTTTCCTATCTCGAAAACGAGAGTATTTTGATTTATCTATATTTTTTTATTATCTTGTCCAAGTTCAATTAACCATCACTCATTCGTAATTAATGATTCCATGTATAAATAAGTTTCCACTATTATCACTACTCCATTAGTCATTAATTAACCATCACTACTAACCATTATTGATTTTAATCTGTCACATTCCTTTTTGCACTCCCTGTTTCTGTCACAGGTCTAATTGCCTATGGTTTATTCATGTTTTCAAGTATAGAGAGATTTGTCTATGAATGCCTCCATCATTACTTCTTGTTTCTTTGCATGGTATTTATCCTAATTTTTATTTTTTGTCCTTCTTTCTGTATACAAATCAAATCCATTAATTTTCTCTTTTTTATTTGTTGTATTTCTTTTCCAAACTTTTCTACAATGTTATTTCTCTTGATTTGCTCAGTAACTTATTTTTCTGCTTGGTGTGCATACCACTGATTGAGGTTATTTTTCACTTATTTATTTTTTTCTCTACCAATATTTATTGGACTTCTTTTACTTGTCACACCCATGGGCTTTATGACCAAATATGTTTCACTTGTAACAAACTACATTATTGCATAACTTTGCACTATGCCCAAAATTATTGCAATTGCAGCATATAATGAATCTTTCAACACTTTTATGTGTGATTGTTACTTCCTTGTCCATAGATTCATTCCTATAATACACCCTACATTCCATGGATTTATGCCCAAATTTATTAAAAGAGAAACAATGACCAAGAAAGGTTGTGTACCTAAGGATATGTTGTCTCCATACTAGTGTAGTATTCCTGAACTTGGACTTTGTATTTTGAGTGTCTTGTTGACCTATACCTTTAAAAATAATACCATGGTTTGAATGCTTGCTTCAATGTTGTAGCATATCCCATATTTTCAACTGGTGACCTTTGTTTGCTACGGATCTCCTCCAATATTTAAGTACTTTTGTTGTACTTGTCATTTGTTCTCAGTTGTGTTTGTAGATTAGCGATTTTATTTCTTAGTCTTTCACTCTCTTTTTCACTTTCTTACAGTTGACCATTTTTTTCATTAATTCTTCTTGCATACTTTATATTTTTCTCTTTTAGATAAATTTTCTCAAGATCTCTTTCTTGACAAACCTTTTCTTTCTCATAAAGTAGAATTGCCAGGTCAACAATGGTCTCTTTAGTCTCTATATTTTCTTTCTGGAGTTGAGACTATTGTATATTAAACACGTTGTTGGAATCATCAACTTGTCTTTGATATTTTTGCATCTAATATTTTAGGAATTGGATCTCTTATTTTGATTTACTAGCGTCTTTTTCTCTTTCTTGTTCAACATATTCCCTTGACATCTCCAATTCTTCCTTTAGAAAGATAATTTCTTTGGATAGTTCCTAACTTCTTGACATTGAACTTTCAATTTATCCTTCTAGATGTATCTTGAGCATAATGATTTCCTTGAGAAGATGCTAGTTTTATATACCTTACTTTCCAAGTTCATCTTCCAATAAATAAATTTTAGACTCTTTTGTTTTACATGTTTCATCCATTTCCTACAATTGATTGGTAAAATATGTTATAATTTCTTATGATTCTTATGCTTTCCTCTTCAACATTTCCATGATTGTGGTTGCAATAATTTTTAATTCTTCTACAGTTTTTATTTGAGTATGAATGACACATACTTATTTAGAGAGATCATCAAAATATTCTAATCTTTTGCATTTTTCATTTTCACAAAATAAGTTTTCTTGATCCTTGACAACGCTTAGATTCATTAGGCAAAGAATCTCTAATTTTTTTTCGGATTTCATGAGCTAAAGAGGTAAGAACCTCCTCATCACATTGTGTAGTTCCTCGCATCCTTATCACCCTGCGTTGTTAGCTAGGCGTTTGCATTGCATACATTAATTCAAAATACAAAAACTCGGTGGACCGGGCCGCAACTGGTAAAACCCTTTGTTTGTTACTTTGACCTACGGTGGCCGGACCGCAAACCGGACGGATTCCATATACCAAACAGTCAACGGGCTAGTTGGGAACGTTGATTGGGGAGAATCCCTTACTGTTGTTGCCTGCGAATTTCCAGGCCTCAACAGTTCTGGTGCTAGAAGGAGGGCCGCCAGTGCATGGCTGGCTGGGGAAAATTAGTTTTCCCAAGATTACCTTACCAGCAGATACTTGAAGCTTTCAGCCTGACCCAAGTACTCATAGTTTTCGGTTATACCTTGGAAGTAAGAAAGCCTGTTCTCAACCTACGTGGTTCGTTGTTCAGATTTTTTACATGGGCCTATGGCTGGAATCAATGTAAATCAACCCAACCCATTACCAGCATGGAGAGCAAGGTCTCCTCTGAACCTCACACCGCCTTTGCATAACCTGCCCCAAGCCTTTGACAAGCTGTTGCCCAAGTTTGACCTCGAAGAAAGAATTGCTGTAGAAGACCACCTGCAAAGCTTTTATCTAGCATTAGAAGGGCTAAGGGCTGGGGAGAATGAAGATGTGGTCTGTAGACTGTTCCCTCACACCCTGAAAGGAGTAGCAGCTTCCTGGTATTTCAGTCTCCCTACAAATTCGATTCCCGATTGGGACACTTTCGAGAAGGTTTTCAGAAGTAAATACACCACTCAAAAAACACATGCCTCATTAATGAAAGGTATTGGTTCTTTAAGAAAAGAGAAGAATGAGAAAGTACATGTTTTCACTCAACGATTTTCAATATACCTAAAGAACTTCTCTGAAGCTGACAGACCCTCAGACAAAGTCTTAATTGAGTATTATACCTCGGCCCTGGGGCCTGAGCTGGCCATGTTTGCCAAGATGAAAACCAAACCCACATTGGTAGAGACTTATGAAGAGGCCGAAAGAGTAGAGGCTGAAAGGGAAAGTGTAGAAGATTATCCTGATCTACCTGGAGAAAAAACTACAGATCGAAGAGTTTTGATGGTGTCCAAACCCAATAGGGAGCACCCATATGATTTTGAGGGAATGATGAAAACGATGCAGAAGCTTTCCAACCGAATAATAGATTTGGAAAAAGAAAGGGACATTCAGAAAGCTTATAAGCCCTACTATCCGAAAAGAGAAGATAATAACCAATGGAAAATCCCTCCCCCAAATTCAGCCTCAATAAATATAACAGAAATAGGGGGGGATAATTTCTGTACTTTTCACCAGCAACCTCACTCTGAGAAGAAGTGTCCTCAATGGTTGAGTTCAATGTCTTTGGTAATGAATAAGTTTCTGAATTCCAATTTAACTAAAGACAATGGTGAAAAAGGAGGAAACGAACAGACCATAGAGAAGCAAGATGATGATACAATGTTCTCATGGAATGGGGTTTCAATGTTTAACACAGAAGAAAATGCTCTCAAGTCTCAATATACACCTACAGCCACACAAGATAAGAACCTGGAAATTAAGGACAATGCGATACTTCTAAAGGTTAAAGAATTGCAAGAGAAAGTCAAGAGGCAGGTAGATGTGAATACCAAAGATGATATGCCTAAAGCCACTACGTGTAAACAGGAAACAAAGCCGCTTGTTGAACCTGCCAAACCTATGAAAGATGATAAGGAAGAAAAAGCTGACAAACTTAAAGAGGAGATGCCCACAAAAAACCAATCTATGGAAGAAAAGATCAAATTCACTAGGACAAGGAAAACCAGCGCTCCACCTTTCCTTGTGACTCTTGAAATTTTAAATCATAAGGTGCATAATTGTTTAGTGGAATCTGGATCATCGATGAATGTTATGCCTCTGGCGGTTTGCAAAAAACTTAATGGGAAGATAAAACCTACTATTTGGGAGGTCACTCAACTAGAAAAGACTAGTGTCAAAGTAGTGGGGGAGATGGATAATGTTCTGATTTGATTGTCTGCAAACAAAAAGACATGTAAGTTCATTGATATTGTAGTAGCAGACATACCGGATGGCTATGGAATGATCCTGAACCGAGATTGGACAGCAAGACTGAATGGGTACTTTGCTTCAGATTGGTCTCACTTATGGTTACCTCAGAAGGGAAGCCCAAACCTGATTAAGATAGTGAGAGAGCCCTATATGAAGCACAATGTCACTAAGCTAGGAGAGGGAAATGAATCTGCTGAGTCTGTTCTGGGAAATTATCTGACTGAGCTAGAGTTAAGACATCTTACTTCAAGAAAGGCTAGTTATATGACTGACACTCAGCTTGAGCTCCTTCAACTTCCTCAGGCTGTAAAAGATGATTATAGAATTGTAAACATGTGTTCAGTTTCAAAGACAGCACAGCTAGACCATGGTTAGGTATCCCATGTCTGTGATCCTGCCCACCCTTTAACTCTCTAGATTTAAAAAAAAAATTCAGGAGTGGGCAAAACTTTTTCTTTCTTTTTGCTTTGTACATAAATAAATTGTTTGTTTTCTTTAATGCTTTGATGCTTTTTCTTTTATTATTGCTTTGTTGTTGTTTCTTTTATTGCTTTGCTAGCATTTCTTTTGGTTTTGAATAAAGAGGCAAACTTTTGGTTGCAATGGAAACATCAGGGTTCTTTATTAACTGAAATCTTGGGCAAAAGACTGTGAGTATAGAATATCTTCTAGTAGCATTGTTACTAGCTAGCAAAGCATTCATTGAAGTCTTACTTAACCCCTGTAAATAACTCAAAAGTGAAAGAGGTATGGAATACTATTTCGAGGCTCCATCCATTTCACATCTTAAATACCCAAGGGGGTGACAGCAAAGGACTCACGGAAAGGAAGCAGAGTAGAACAGTATATCACATACAAATGATCCCATGTCATATATTAAGAAAAGCAATAAGATATCAAGAGTCAAAACTCCTTAAAGAAAGCAATACCTATCAAAGAAAAATATCAAAGCATAAAGTACAAAATGGCCACAAGATCCTCTCCGTCCGTGAACTGAAATATAAAATACATTGTTCACACAAAAGGACACTATGGGATAGAGGATCCTGAATTAAAATTCAGTAAGAAAGGCCTGAAGGAGGACTCATATCAAAAGAACTAAAGTTCAAAAGGCACAAAAGTGCAGTTGGCATGGGAATGAGGAACAAAAGGATAAAACTGTTATCCTCTGTTACAATCCTGTGGTGTCCAAGTTGTAAACTACCTGAGGACAGGAAAAATAAACCTCAATCATTTGGCCTCAAAAGAGTTATTCAGACTTGCAATACTTCTGATGTTACCATCTCCCAAAAGAATAGACTTCTTTAAATAATGCATTATTGGGCTTGCTAAGGAATACAAGCGTCTAGAAGATTTCAATTTTAGTCAGACAGTCCTGCACTGGGAAGGAGTTAATTCAGAAATCTGGGGTTCACCAGGTAGTCGCCAATTGTTGCAACTGCAACAATTTCCCAAAATTCTAAAAAAATTTAGGACCCTCCTTTGCTTGGATTAGTTTGATTCTTTGTTTGAAACTGGTATGAGAACTTGCAGGATGACTTTGCTTATGCTTGTGTTGAACTACCCATTGTTTTGATTTCTTCCTTTGATGCCTTAAGTCATCCGCTTTTTGATCAAGTCCTATCACTGCCCTTAAGCGCATTTGAAAACATGTTGGAATCGGAAGATGTTCTGTTTTGATTTTCTAACATTGCGGATGAATCCCAGCTTTAGTCTTCCGTAGTTGCAGACGGTTTTTGCTTCGCGAAGAGAGAACCCTCCGACTTTCGACCCGTTGGGTTTTCCACGTTGGACGCTTTTGTTCGGTATCGGAGGCCTTTATGATCATTCCTTCCGCCGTTACGGATAGGTTTTCAATTTCGACTTTCATTCTTTTCCCGATTCTAGCGATTTGGTCGACTGCTTTTGAGTTTGAGTCAGAACCTGTTTCATGTAATTCTTCCCCATTGCGGAAAGGTTTAAGCTTTTTTCCTCCAATTCTAAAACCTTCCGACGTCCGATCATGAGTTTTTCCGCCTTGCCAACCGCTACGGACGGATTGATGTTATGGCCTTCCGCCGTTGCGGAAGGATTCGCATTCTCACCTTTCGATTCAGAATGGGCTCCCGTCCGATATGTTACGTCGCACGTGCAGATCATTCTATATATACAGGGACGGCGTTTTATTTTTCTATTGTTATTTTTTCGCTGCCCAGCACTGTCGTCGTTGAGCTGTTGTTTTCTTGAGGTAGTGAAGGTCCCCGCTGTCAGTGTACCAGCATCCAGGTGGAAAAGGTAGAAGCCTGACCGTCATCGACTCATCATATTCACCGGGTTATCAGGTAGGCTCTTCGTCGTTTTCCCATTACATTTAAAATGTTAATGGTTTTCTACGGTTGTTTTGGTATCCCTGGCCATTTCCCTCATCCAGCTAGGTTATACGCCTATATGAATGAAAATTTTATCCTATTTACCGGGGGAGGGCAGTATAAATTTCATAGCAGTATTGTTTGTTCCCATCGCGGTTCAATTGCTCCTTGCACATAAGGATTAAGAGGTTTTAGCGCAGACGGTCGTTACGCCGTCTACGCCAAACCACCCCGCATGGTTTTGATGGGTAGGAGGCAGGTCTGTCATGAACTACCTTGGGGGTTTTGGGGGCCGTTTATCCCATGATGCATCACCCGCATCTGTAGCCCTAGCCGTTTCCACCTACGTGGTTCTGCGAGTCCTCGTCGAGCTTAATGTCAAACCCGTCGCACGCTGGAAGGGATACGTCTTTTCTATGGGTGTCTATGCGTGGCGCCGCTGAAGAAAATTCATGGTTACTACTGTTGTTTCCCTCACTGCTCGAACCCCAGCCTGTGTTTCTCACGCCGCCCCGTGCAGCCCTTTTTGTGCTCGGTCGTTTAAAACCCTAGCCGGTTAGAAGGGATATGCGTTGTTTTAGTTTGTTAAATGGGAATCTCATGGATAGTGGTTCTAATCGAAGCGTCGTTTGCAGTAAAATGACAGTAATACCTGCAATGTATGGTCGAGTTAATGTAATTATCTTTCCGCGAGCAGCATAAGTCATTGCCGATTTTATCCTTGCTAAAGCTATGTTGTTAAACTGTTTGGTGTTGAAAAACATAAGCAACTCGCACAGTCATACTGCATTTAGCTACGTTCAATCAGTTTTTTTTAATTGCTATGCACAGACTAGATTACCGAGCACTGTGCCTTGTATTTTAATGGTTCCGATGGTCAGGGCATTTTTAGGTTGTGCACGCATGCATTTGCTTTACTACTTGCTATCACATTAAACACATGAAAATGGCACGTTGCATATGGATGTAGTTGTTGCAGTATAGAAGATGGTTGATGGAATGATTTAATATCATACAGCAATGTTTTGCATCATGCTAAGATATAGACGAGAACACTAAATAGGGTGCATTTGGTTATAATAATCCTGTTAGTCAGTTCAGTCAGGTTATGCAAGCTTATATCTTAGTTTCATCGACTAGTTGCTGTCATGGTATACATAGAAAGAATAAAATGCTGCACACTGTCATATAAATGTCTACACCTTGAATTTCTCAATGTTACAATGTTATATATGGCAGGAAGAATTCAAATCCACCATGTCCAAAGAGCAAAATAAGAAGGCCCCTGTGGTCGAAGAAAGGCCAGAAGAAGAAGTTGTAACAAAGACTGAATACATATATGGAGACACTCAATGTGTTTCTGGCGTTGAACCCGAGTACAAATGGGGTGAAATATATAGAATAATTTCCCACAGGGAAGTCCCCGACATGGGTCTCGAAGAAGAACCCATCTATGCTAACATAGAGAAATCTTCTATCATGAAAGTTGCCACCAGACCAGAGCTGTTCCCATGCTCTAAGGTAATTGGCTGGATTCTGCCCCGGGTGGATACAACCACAATGATCATAGGAAATGTTGAAGGACAGGTCTATGCTGCATTTAGCCCCGGATATGTGGCATTGGCTTATCACCTACCAGAAGCCCAGGTTTTCTTATCTGATGATTGGCTGGAAAACATCATAATGGACCTGGTGGAAACTCTTAAAAAAATCCTCTTGCAAGCCAATGATCTGCACTCCCAAGAACTGAAAAAGGAGCATCAAGAGCAGATTTCTTCGTTGACCACTGCTTTGGAACTGGCGAGAGACCAGTAGGTTAATCTCCATCCATTTAAAGAGCATATCTTGGCCCAGAAAGCTAGGATGTTGCAGTTACAGACTGCTCTGGAGGAGGAACGGTGCAAAGTCCTACAGATCGATGGCCGGTTAGAGGAAATCATGGAAACTTCCTCGTACTTCATGGATAGAGCCCAAGATGTTCTTGAGGTCAAAAATGCCAGAATGGCGAGGCTGGAAGGCAATGCATAGACTCTAGCAGAACTACCGTCAAAGGACCATCAAGCCCTCCAGAGAGATCGTGACCTAGTAGAGTTCGATGTCAGCACCGTCGAAGACTTCAAGAAGACCGTCAAAAAGACGCAAGGAGCATGCTCAGAGTACTTCAGAAGGCTCCTTAACACATACAACCGGTGTCAGACAGAGGCTGAACTCAGGCTTGATGAGTTCCCAGACCTTAAAACCTTCACAGAAATATTGCACAGAAGGTATCAGGATGCAGAGGCTAGAACGCAACAACTTAAGGCCATTGACGATCAAATTCTGAGGAATGAAGTAGGTCACTCAGCCATTAGTTTGCAGTTCTTGGAAGATCAGCTCCAGTTGAACCCCGCCAGGATCGAGGCCATGAAGAAACAAGTGGAAATTTTTGAAATCAATATTCAGTTCTTGGAGCCTTGCACATTTGAAGGCATCGTTGCTGAGGCTTCAGCGTGGAAAAGGTTTCTAGAAGCCCAAGTGGGTCCCTCCACGTGAAGGATGGGACACTTTTTGCATTTGTAATAGTTTTGAAAAAGAAAAAACTTTTGAGAAAATGTTAAGCATTGGGAAAATGAAAGGTTGGGAAGCCCAAAGGTTCCTTTGGGCAGCCCAACCATTTAACCTTTTTGTATAAATATAGAGGATGTATAAGAAAAGAGGACTTTTTCCCAGTAGGACTGTGGAATATTTATTGTAAGAAGAACTATTTCCTTTTGCAATAAAAAATTACAGTTTGCTTGATTGGAGAAAGCTTGGTAGATGATTCAAATGTTGTGCCATGGATCTGCTGAAGATGAACTATTTTGTTTTCATTTTTTCATCCATTAACTGTGAGACCATTCTAACTTATTGAACCTACGTTCTTACTTGAATGCTTTCCAGTTTACTTTGTGAAGATGTCTACCATGAGTAATGGATGTTGGTAATGAATAATCAGCTATCTGGTTGTGAAATATCTTTAAATGGTTCATGCAATATGGGAAGAAATATTAGCTAACTATAGTTTCTCTTTATGTTGTATGTGCGCTTCACATTACTCATAATAAATCTCAATTTGCTCCCCGGGGATAGATAGATAGGTAGTTAGATAGATAGTTAGTTATTTCATACTTGCATATGTGATTTATATGCCTGTGAGCCTAAGATGAGAGGTAAGAACCTGTGCATCACATTGTGTAGTTCCTCGCATCCTTATCACCCTGCGTTGTTAGCTAGGTGTTTGCATTGCATACATTAAGTCAAAATACAAAAACTCGGTGGACCGGGCCGCAATTGGTAAAACCCTTTGTTTGTTACTTTGACCTACGGTGGCCGGACCGCAAACCGGACGGATTCCCTATACCAAACAGTCAACGGGCTAGTTGGGAACGTTGATTGGGGAGAATCCCTTACTGTTGTTTCCTGCAAATTTCCAGGCCTCAACACAACCATATAGGAAAATCTGGACTTAACGGAGGCTCAGAAGAACCGATTGAATCAACTAAATGAACTAGATGAAAAGCGCATGGTTGATGTACATCACACGGCATTAATTCAACAGTAGCGCTCCAAATGGCATGATAAATTTCTAAAGAAGAAGGTATTTTGTGAAGGAGACTAGTATTTATTGTATGATTCACAGTTCAAAAGGGATTTTAAAGGGAGGTTACGCACAAGAAGGCTGGGTCCTTACAAAATAGATAAGGTATTTGAAAATGGGACTGTTTGTTTGACCACAATTGATGAAAATAATACACCTTTGTTTGCAAATGTTCATCGATTGCGTATTTATCATAAACCTATCTCGAAGGATGCATTAATCTATCAGGTTGCTGCTGATCCAGATTGTCAATTGGTACAGAAATTCCACACATAAATAATAAGTAAATAAAATTGTTTTTTTTTGTTGTTTTTTTTTCTTTTTATTTTTAAGCTATGATCGAGCATTGTTTTTTAGAATTGTGAACAGGAATTCGCGCGAAGGTTCATGCAGAAGAAGTAGTCGCGACGGGCCAAGCGATTGCAGAATTTTGAATGATCCTTCTTCATTAGATATTACTCCTCGAAAGAACAAGTGAACAAGATTGCAAACCTCTGATGGGAAATTTCTCATTTTTCCCATATTTTTATCAAGATCTGTCTAATTTTTCTTAGTGGAAATTCTATCAAATGCCTAATTTTTTTCCGCAGCAACTCCACTATTTTTCCCAATTTCCAATGCAACTTCGTTAATTTTTCTGCTATTTTTGGCCAATTTCCGTTGCAACTTCGCTAATTTTTTTGTTATTTTTGGCCAATTTTCATTGTAACTTCTCTAATTTTTCTGCTATTTTTGGATAAGTTCCACTACAACTTCGCTATTTTTCCCACTAAAATTGACCATTTTCTGCTACAACTCCGCTACTTTTTCCATCAAAGTTGGCTATTTCACGCTGCACCTCTTCCATTTTCCGCCAAATTTTGTTGTAACTCCGCTAGTATTATTGCTAAAAATATCGCCGAAATTCCTCTGCAACTCGAGTATATTCCCAACTAAATCTTATTGTTTCATGATGATATCTTTTACACTCCCTCCATGCGTTTGGGAAATCAATGTTGATATGAACGTGCTCCAGCTGATTAATGCTTGATGGTCGATTTTTTCTTAATTGCACATGTGTAATTATATCCCTCATGATTATTTGGCATCAAAAGGGCACTCATACCAAGGAATTGAAGGCTTGGGTGACGATGATCAGGTATGAATTCTGATTACAAGTATAATCAAGTGTGAAATTATATAGTAGTAATGATTATACTTTTTCAATGCCTGATAGTCCTCTGTAACCAATTAATTTTCTTTTTGAAATCATCCCTCCTGCACTTCTAAACAATCATCATCCTTTCTTCAAAAATCTGTAAGACATCCTATTTCTAATTTCTCCAAATCTTCAAAACACCCTTACGAACCTTTGTTATCTAATTAATGTGTTCAATCGTTGCAACTCGAACAATTGATTCTACCAGCTACTACACCCACCTATCACAGCCAATAAAGGAAACACACTATGGGTCCTCCAGTCTGGTATGAAAACAACAATCTAGACGTTATGTATGCAAACAGAGAGGTATTTTCCATTTTTGTGAAGTTGGTTGGATTGGTTATTTCCAAAGACTGAATGGTTTCCATGAGGAAACAACACTCTAGTTCACTATGAATCTGACTGGAGAATACTTAGAAATCAGAGGGTTGAGAATATATGCATCATAACAGGATGTAGTAGAAGCCACAGGACTTCCTCAGATTGAGAATCGCTAGTTCTTCCGGAAGAGGCACAATTTGACAGCAATCGAAGAATTTATAGCAGCAGGGGAGCAAGTGCAACAAAGGGCTAGAGGAGTAGCACTGGAGACATTGCCAAGACCCTGGTACCAGGTCACTATCTTCCTAAATAGGTAAATTACATGTAAAGGAATATATAGAGTTGTGTACATTTACGATTTTTTCCTATTGTCTCACTTATGCCATGGAAAACTTATAAATATCCCATTTTATCTTTCACGCTCTCTACAAAACATGGCACATTAGGTTAGGAACTCCAGACAGCCACTCTCTTCTATCACAAACGATGGGTTGATTAAATTATTGTTGCAAATATATTTGGCACAAAATAATTTAACATGGGAACAGTTTGTTGGAGCTGGGGTGCACTTACAGTAGCACACATTGGGCATAGAGAGGTCGAACAGAGCTCCTCAAGTTCAATTGGGGGGATGGATGAAGAGTTGGAAGAAGGAGAAGATGAGAAAGAGGAAAATTCATGGGGAGCTGCAATAGCAGATAATCCCATGGATTAAATGGTTGTAGAAACGTTAGTAATAGAAGAAATTATGCCATCAGCAACTGAGGGAGCAGTAGCAGTAGAACTAGAAGTGGGAACAGCTATAGAAGCAGCAATATCGGAAGATGGAGCTGCGAATGTGGAAATAGAAGAAGGAGAAGTTGTAGAAACTAGGGAAATAAGACCTCGGATTCTTGATATTGAACTTCCTCGAAGATAATAGGAACTGCAATTGAGGAGGAGGAACCTCTAGCAAAAACTGGAGGAGTCTCTGCCTTTCTCACACCATATAGAAAGAGGAAAAGATCGAGTATCAGAGGAGAATCATCCAAGAGAAGAATAACTAGGGCTTCATGGACAGCAGAAGTGGTGAGCATTGAAATTATCATTTTACCCACTGAAACACAAAAACTAGTGGGCAATTTACTGATGGAATCTAGTGTTACAGAAGAACCTACTGAAAGACAGGGAGAATTATCCAAGAGAAGAAGAACCAGGGATTGTTGGGCAGCAAAAATGGTGAGTATTGAAATTCCCATTTTAAAAACTAGGTTACCCACTGAAACACAAGAACCAGTGGGCAATTTACCTATGGATGCCACTGTTACACAAGAACCTGCTCAGCCCTAGTTAGAAATTTTGAAGTATGAAAATGAATTGTTGAAGGAGGATGCACACTTAGTTAGGGAAGAACTATAAAGGTGGAAGGAAGTGAGCAAAAATCAAGTAGCACAAGGCCTAGAAACCTTGGCAGAAGCTGCTAGTCAGTTCGAAGACCCACTTTCCAGCCAGGAGAAAGAAGAGCTCTTATGTCCCGAATGTGGGATTTTTTTTAAATTGGAAGGATATAAGGCTGATCATGTGGATATTGGCACATTCAATCCAAGAATGAACTGAGACCCTGAATGAGAAACTAATAAAAGAAACAAGGTTTAAAGTGGATGTGATTCCTAAACAGGAATTACATGTAAAAGGGGCACTGCAGCCTCAATATTCAGAAAAGATTGAATGGCTCCCTTCTAAGAGAAGTTCTAAGGATATCAATTCACTTTCAGATCAAGAGAAACAATCGGGTGATACAGAGATCATTCAGCATCCCAGAGATATGGATATAGAACATGAAACTGTTACATAAGAACCAATGTCTTTTAATTTGGTTGTTGAAGTTGGTACGTTAGAATTGAAGGAATCAAACGATGCTACACAAGAACCAGTGCTTCTGAAAAAATTTGTTGAAATAGCAGTTCAAACTGATACTGTTGAAACTCGAGAGGTAGCAGTTTAGACTAAAATTGGGACTATTGAAACTTGAGAGGTAGCAATTTAGACTAAGATTGGAATTGTTGAAACTCAAGAGGTAGCAGTTCAGACTGAGGTTCAACTGCTGAAACTCAAGAAGTAGCAGTTCAGACTAAGACTGAGGAAGCAACAACCCATATTTGGAATTTTCAAACACAAGAAGTAGAAACACATGTGGAGGTTGTATAATTTCAGTAGCCATCCATAGATAGGAATAATCAAGAATTGACAGAAGAGGTATCATTTTTAAAGCTTGAGGTAAGTAAATGGAAGCATCGTGCAAGCCAATTTGATGAAGGAATGATTTATCTAACTGAGCAAAAAAATATCATTCAATAATTAAGGGAACAATTGTCCTAGGAGATCTTCTTTCAAAAAATTCAATGGGAAAAGATATAGGAGACATTAAAGGAGTTAAGGAAATATGAGTCTGTGAAGAAATAAAAAGAATAGATGATCGCCTTAACTCATGAATTATTGAGTTTTAGAACCCCCTCCCCGTCCTATCCTATATTCCTATTTCAACATATGAATATGTTCAAGATTAAGGCTTTAATAGAAGAAAGGCCCTGGAAGGTTGTGACACCTTCTCAGTTCTTGGAAACTTTCACCCAGAGTGAATTTTCTGAGCAGAATTCGTTATGTGAGCTATATCTGCATGAGAGGGAATGTCTAATGGATACTAAAGCTAATACAATTCCCTATATTAGGGATATTCATTTAATATCATTCTCCTCTTTTGTCACCAATCATGTGTGTTGTGGAAGTGCCTCACAAGCCATTCTGAGAAATGAGGACAAATCCACTCTGTGGATTCGTGGAGAACCTAGAGACCCTTTCCTTCTTATTGCTAGGCAGAAGAAATATCTTTCTTCTCCAGTGAAATTCAATCAGTTGGTTGTATTTCAACATAAAATCATATCCACTTGTGTTGATTTGATATCTCAGAAGCAGGACATTTCCCTGCAAGGAAGCAGTCAGAGATGGGAATTTTCCCTTGTAGCCCTAAGGGAAAAGGACCCCGCTTTGTTTTGAAAATTTGCAAATATGCCTTGTCTAGAGTGCCTGGTTATGTTAAATGTATGGAGTATTGTGGTCCAAGCTGGTTGGGTTTGAAGTTTATATTTCCTCTTATTTGGTGTCTAGACAAGAGCTACAAGGGCAACTACAGGATGACAAAGAAATCCAAAAGAGACTATTGGGGTGCTTTGATCATGAGTAATGGATTTTTGCAACCAGGGGAAGTACCAAAATCTTCATTTAACCTCACAAATTTTCATAGGAAGAGTATTGAGTCTAATTCAGACTAAGACTAGTTCAAATTGATGCATGAGGACATTAAATCGGATAGTTGGGGGGAGATGTTGGGCCCTGAATTTACCCCTTTTTACTCTACTCCGTTTCATCCTTTATCCATATTCTTGTCCCTATTTTGCAGCTAAATCCTTATCTTTTTTATACAAACAAGCATGAATATCCTAGGTATAAATCATTATTTTTTATTTCATTTTATGCTTGGTTTTACTTATAATTATGGATTTTACCTTTCATTTGTGTGTATCTGTCCATGATTTAAAAGAAGGGTTCAGAATCACCAGGTGGCTCAACTAAAACAAATCATCATATTCAGAAGTCAGTACCACTTAGAATCGGCTACGTGCTCAAAGATCCAGTCAAAATTACTGGAGAAGGAATCCTAAATGCTCCTTCATGCATGCAACTAAAACTCCCCAAGAATGTTTCACATTTAGCTGGGCATGTCAGTTTGTGAAACAGCTCGAAGTAAAAGGTCGTTTATTCCTGAGATTATATTATGCAAAGAATTGATAGTTGTAACTGTCCTGATTTAATTCGATAGCCTGAAGATCAAAGATCTTCATGGCTGCACTAAATTTATGTAACTGAATAGCTTCACTCTTGTATAAGTACGCACAGGCAGGGAAACCCAGGGGTTTGCAATTTGTAAGAAGTTATAGTAGAGGGACTGTAACTGTTACTAAAAATTTATCAAATCAATAAAAGAGTAACAATTCTCAACATTTCTCTGTTGTAAATTTCATGAGCTTTCGACAGCATCTATATTTGAAGGCCAGGGCCCACCTTCTTACAGAGTTGCTGGTAGTTTATATGTTTTAGTTTATTTATTTTTGTCTAGTGTGTAATTTCAGTTTGATATATTTATATGGTTAGCTGCAACTGCATTCATTAAGTAATTGCATTATTTGGTTTTCTTTTGGCTTGCTGTAAGTGGTGTGGTGTGACAGTGGATTATGTAGTTAATATTTTCTTGTATGCAAAAGTGTGTTAATAGTTGTTATAGACTTGCTCAACTCTTGTGTTGTGTGTTATTTATATTTCTAAAGTTTGACATATTAGATAGGTCATTTGCTTTGATGAATTTGTTGATTGATTAATGATTAGAGATCATTTTGATTTGGTAATTTAGACTTCCATTTTATGCAAGAGTAATTCTAGGTTGATTATATTTAGATCATAAACCTTAAGATTGATACGATAGGAAACATAAGTTCTTTTCAATTCCTATATTGGTAATTCTATTTGATTCTTTACAGGGAGTTGAGTTGGCTTAGAAGTAATTAGAATTGAGTGATTTGCATTTTATTTATCCACTACTGAAAATTTTTATGCATATACTTTGCTAATTGCCTTCGAAATAAATAGACTTCCCTGGGTTGACAATTAAATCTTGAACACTCTGCTTGTTAATAAATTAATAGGTATATAGAGTGCCCAACAGTCCTTCTTTATTCACTTGAATGGTAGAGTTTCTTTATAGTGAAATGGTTTCTCCCTTTCTTCATTCTTTCCATGAGGAAAAGATTCTCCTATATAGTGTACACAACCTTTATTTGTATGCACCATTATTCTTGACTCAAGACCTTTTTCTTGAAAATATTGGTGAGTATATTAAAAAACTCTCTTGCGGTCTTCAATGGAATGATAATGAACATGAGATTATCCTTAACTGATTCAAAGATAATATGCTTGGCCTTTGCTTCATTCTTCTTGAAGTTGATTTGTCCTTCATTGGTGGTAGGATCCCCTACCATAGTGGTCACGAATGGATCAAGATCATTCGACTCTTCAAGAATATTCAACACCCTCTCTTTCCATGTGTTAAAGTTTGATGTGCCTTCAAGTTGGTATTCCGGTCGAATGGGTATTGATGTCATGGATGCAATATTTTGCTCAACACTTTAAGGTATATGTATGCTTATATTGTTGCACAAAACTAAGATCTTACACACCATATTCTCTAATACCATGTTGATGTTTGTGCAAAATCAGAGATGCTTGAACTTTAAAACTTTTATCAAACAATTTCAACGCTTATGAATTTCATAAATCAATCACATATGAATCTTTATATCAGCCACATATGAATCTTTATATCATCCACATAGGAATCTCATAAATAAATCATACATATAAATCAATCAACCATAAGAGAGAAGATATACCTTGGGAAAACCATCCAAACACGGAGGATGAAAAACCCAGCAATTCTTTGAGTATGATCAATAGATTTGCATAGAATGGCTTACGACACATAAGCATATTTCTCGATAAGAGATAACACCCTAGTAGTAGAGAAGAGAGATCGAATTCAACCCTGCAAAAATAATTGTATGCAACTATATTGAACTTACCATATTCCTAGCATATTAATAACAAGCCAAAAACCATAGCATGCAGAAGGTGGCGCATAGGAGGCTCAGTAAACATACAGAGAGAACCACGTAGTGCATTCACAAGGAGAATCTAACTAGAATTCCATCCATGCAAACATTAGTGCCCTTCCTTTATCCAATTAGCTTAAACTAAATATTCATTTTCTTCAACTAAAAGTGATCTGACTTGAATTGAATGTTAATTGTATTGAACTGAAAGTTAACTGACTTGAACTGAATGTTAAATGAATTGAACTAGATGTTAACTGACTTGAACTGAATGTTATCGAACTTGAACTAAATGTTAACTTACTTGAACTGAATGATAACTTACTTGAATTGAATGTTAACTTACTTGAAATGAATGTTAACTTACTTGAACTCAATGATATTTGACTTGAACTTAATCTTAACTTACTTGAACTGAATGATAACTTACTTGAACTCAATCTTTAACTGATCGTTGATCACTTAGTTAATATGCTAACTTAAGTGTCATCAGTGCTTCACTCTTGGTGTCATCCATGCACAATTTCTATTATTAACTTTTGCATGGATCTCTTTAGTTAACCGATGCATGTTGATTTATGAACATTAATCTCTTCTTTACTTAACTAGTTACATTAATTAATAGTTCAATTGATGCTTTGACTGAGGCATTTATTGAGGCATTCATATTTTACTGAATCTTTATAACTTGAGTTCACTCAGACATTTGCATGCGCAATTTGAATTCTCTTTCTCTATACTTTATTTCATTATCATTAAATAATTAATGCATGGTCTATATGTGTATTATTTATCCATCGTATCATATCATAATCAAACTAAATATTCCATACATATTGATTATCATATATATTACCCTGGGCACATAGTCATATGCTAAAGTAATTCAATCTAGGGGTAGCTAAGTCCTAAACAAGTCTTATAGCACTTAGTGACCATGACTAGCAATATATCACATAGTATTTCCACTTTACAAAGTCAAGTTTGCCACCTCAATAAATGAGGATATTGGTAGGACTTGATATTACTCACAATTCTATAGTCTTGATATTACTCACAAGACTCGGCTTGATATTGAGCTCATTTCCATAATTGGAGGTCCATCTCATAAGGTACCTTCTACAAGAATACTTGACTTGATATTACTCACAAGTCTAAAGTACATGCATCACCAACTCAACCATATGAGGATACATATGACTTTATATGACTCAAAATTTCGACCTTATATTACTCACAAGTATGGAGAATGACTCCTGATGTTGTACAATCAACAAAGGAAAGAGTGGGAAAGAAAAAAGAAAAGAGCAAGTGGAAAATGAGAAGTTAGAAAAGGAATTCAGGGAAAAAGAAACAATAAAGGAATCAAGGATTAGATCATAAATGGAAGGAGTTCAAGCACAAATAAAATCAGAGCCATTGAGGGAACATCAAATAAAAAAAATAATGCAAGATATAGTGGAAAGGAAAGGAAATGAGGACCTTAGAATTTCCCAAGAAGCTAAAGCATGGAAGATAAGAGAACAAGAAGAGTCCAAATCCAAGAAGAAACAAAAAACAAAATCAAAAGAAAAATATGAGGCATAAAATAAAATAAAAATGAGGAGACTATCAATGTGGATCACATGCACATAGGACCTACAACCCAAAAAACAATTGATTTCTATATGATATCCATCACTAGAGGTCGTTTCTTTCTTCACAAGTTGGGTCTAAGTCGGTTCACTCCCTCTAAATTTGAAGTATTCACGATATTGGATTCAATTATCTTTGATAAGAGGGAGATAAGTAGTAAAGAAAATGTAGAATAAGCTTAAATTGCCAAAAAATCCATAGCATACAATTACCATTGAAAATCCAATGATCACCCAAACAGAGGTTTACCCAGTGGCCACATCTTCTATGGGAGTTTCTTGCACATAGGAAACTGAACTCAATATCGTAAATAAGGTCAAGGAGATGGAAGACTAAAAAAGAGAATAAGCATTCTATAAAAATAGGTGGCACATTACAAAGCATATATAAACAGTGTGATTGACTTCAATTCCAACACTTTAGAAATAAAATATGAATTGAACATTGCACAAAGGATGATGTACAATGATCTGCAAATAATTTATCGCTATGCTACCTAGTTCCTAACTTCTATTGACAATATAAAAGATAAAATGTTGATATTTCATGGGGTCCAAATTGGCATGGACAAACTAAAGAAGTGGAAAACTAAAGAGAAGGATGCTCCCAAGGATATCCCTCATATGAGCAAGAGAAGATGTTGGAAAGGGGATCAAATGCGCAAGGTACGACAAGGACGACATCGACAAGTGGAAGATTCAAATGTGCAAGAGGAAAATACCAACAAGTAAGGTTGGCTTGGTCACATTAGTTAAAAGTTTTGGTCCAAAGTAGTTAGATATTCAGTCGATGTGGACCATTTTGTAATGGCTTAAACCTATAAATAGAATTAGGAGTAGATTCATTAGATGATCTAGTGAATGTGATTTTATTGTATGCAATCAATTGATCTGCGGATGAATGTGTTTTTGGTCGAGGCTATTCGACCAAGGGATGTTTGATGATTTTGAAGCTAATCTGAGGGGAATGTTGATGATGGAATTCATGTATTTTTATGTGTATATGTTGAATCTGTAATGGTGCGATCTGTGATTTATCCATGTTTTAATGATGCGAAGTCTTATTGTGTTTATTTATTTCGATGTCTTTGTTAAGTTGATCTAAACTATGTTGATGTGGTATTTGAATTTATTGTGAATGATGATAAGTATGTATCATGAATGATGTGTTTAAACCCCTAGATCTATGAGTAACACTATAATAGAGTAATACATAGTGTGCAAGTCCTCTTCCTTTTGCGGAAACGTTGTTCTTGTTGCCCTCCCTGAGACATCTCGGGTGAGATTGCATCTGCTTCGCAGGTCTTGCTAGATAGGGTAAAACCTGTCTAGACCGGTGTTTAGGGAGATTGTGTCGAAGAGTGTCGACATACCTGTGGAGTGAACCCATGTCAACTGAAGTGTTTCAACAAATGATTCCATTGTCGGAACCTTACTATGATGAAAAATGGGACATGTTGTGTCATATAATGAAACCGAATATCCAGGTTTGGTTCGATAAGAAGGCATGAGAGTTCGCAGCAGAAAAAAACCATAACTTCGAATTGTCAGAAGAAAAGTGGTTGGGAAGATATATCTACTCTGATATTCATGAAATTTTCTTCATTGATTTTGCAATAATTATGTAGGAGTGGTTGCCGCAACTTACATTCTAGAAGAGGAACTTCCAAGGAGGCAAACCAAATCAGTGGACCCTTGAACTGATCCAGCAGCTGCAAAGGGTAAACAACAAAGCTTCAAGATATGTTGAAGTGTGGATTGACAGCATTTTGGAAGGATATATCAATGATTTTTCTGTTGACACAGTCAAGTCCTACATCGATGTAGAGAGGAAGTTCTTCAAGGGACCAATAGGGAGGTTTCTATTGTCGTGACAATTGTGTATCAAGATGCTCATCTACGAAAAAGGAATATTGAAGATGAACTTCGAAGAGTAAAGATATGGTGTGTGGAAGTTGTGGGTACCGCAAAGATGAGGGTTGAATGGAATGATACGGGGTAGATGGATGGAAGTTATGATGATACTGTTAGGAAAGTCGCGGAAGAGTGTGGTCTCCTATGAAGTGGGGTGAGGTTTGGGCAAGAGAAGAGGTTGAGGACTAAGGAGATTCCTAGTGCGACTGGAACAAGAAGCTACAAGAAGAGACCATAAGGGACTAAAAGACCCTAAAGTGATGAAGAAAAGGATCAGGCTATGCCCGAGCCTGAGGAAGGACAAACCCAAAGAAACAACGTACCTACACCTCCATGCACTGGGCCAAATCTAGGAGGAAGAAACACAAGATAATCGCAAGACATCCTTGTGTGTCATCACAATAGTAATAGTAGTGCATCATTAAATACCATAAGAAGGCCCAGAATGGAAAGTGACGACATGAAGCTACCCGTGTTCCATGGGAATGGGACTGAAGATCTCAAGAATTATTGGTTTCTCTGTGAAGCAAGTACAAGATGAATACATCAAGAAAGGACAACTAGCGACAACATTTCAAGGCTGAGCATCGGATTTGTACACGAAGTTTGTACAAGTGCCAACAAGGAATCAACAGAAGACCCTGGCGCAGATCAGGACCGTACTAATTGAGGAGTTCAAAAGGCCCAAATCTGAGTAGAAATACGTTACCAAGTTGAAGGAAATAAGCAATATATGAATGAATCTGTATGGGATTTTGATCAGCGATTCAAAACACTGATGGCTAGGGTCAGCTTTGGAATGAGCGATGCATAACACAAAGAATGGTTATCACATATTTGGTGCCACACATATGTATGCCATTAATGCAGCAGAATATCATGTCCCAGATTGAGGCTCTAGAGATTGCGACGAAGTAGGAAGCTTCACCAGTTGGCGAAATGGGGGTTGACATGAACCAGATCTAGTCGCAATTGGAGAATATTACTATTTAGTTGCGGGATATCAAGAAAGGAAAACAAGTTCATGAAGAAGTATGGTGCAGTCGATGTCTCATAGAAGGCCATCATAAGGATTGATTCCCAAAATTGCATGAATATTTACAGGATGGAGCCCCTAATATTGTACTAAATCAAGGAGGACTACCATGGTGTCGAATTTTTCAGACTAAAGGACATCAGTCCAAAGAATGCGTATACCTTCAAAAGTTCATATCGAATCCTGCAAATCTATTTTGAAACTTTTTCCATCTATTGGCCATGAAAAAAAGGACTACAGAGCATATTACTTTCTCCAGGAAAGAACGATGGATACGTATTTTATGAAAGGAGAAGAACATCGATCTGCAGAAAGACCACAATTGCAGTTCACTCCACAGCAACTGTAATACAACCAGATGCAGTATAACCAGCAGCAACCATAGTATACTCAACCACAATATGCTCAACCACAGCCTAATCAGCAGTAGCAGTTCAACCAACCATAGTATGAGCCACAAGAAATATTGTAAGGAGGATTCAGTGGAGGTCGCAATGGAGGATTTGGTCACGAAGGTTCTATGTGACGAGGTCGCATGCCAGTAACGTGTTATAATTGTGTATTTTTGGTACATTACTAGAGAGACTTCCTGAATCTATAGTCTCAATGTACTTATTGCAGCATCGTAGATCGCACTGTTGAAGAATTCTTGTAGTTAATTGCAAAGTGGCAAGCCCAGAACCAGCCGCAACCACAACCAAACCAGAATCAAAATGAAAATCAAGGACCAGCTGTAGGAAAAATATCCACGCAACCCAAAACTCATACCTAGGATGTTGGAGTGATAACTCGAGGAGCAATGACATGAGATGATGGACCACTCCCAAATATTCGACTAACGACTCGAAAGAAGGTACAATTCAACATTGACATTGGGAAAGAAACTTTATTCTACATAAGAGACATATTGAATAGAAACACTGGTAAATTGCCTATCTATGAAATGCCACCAACTTTTGATTTAGCAACTCTGTCGGGATCGTCACGGAAGGATAGTACATTGCAAATTTTTCTAGAAAGTTGTGTGTCGCTAGCAAAGGATATCGATGCATTAGTAGAAATGGCGAGTTTTTTGTACCAACGATAGAAAGGGAAACAAGACCATGCTGTGAATTCCTTACATAAAAATAAAATGGGAAGGGAAATGAGGATGAATGTCCATATCGGTGACTATAATGTCAATTTGGACATCTTGGACCTAGGATAAAACGTAAACATATTGATGAAGCAAACATGGGAAAGGATGGGGAAACCACAATTGGTTTGGTATCATGTACAATTGTGATTGGAAAATCAGGCCAGGGTGTCACCAATTAGTAGAGTGCCACACCTACTTGTCGAATTGGAGGGATTGAATACCTACGTATACTTTGAAGTTATTGAGATAGCAGATGAAAGTTGCTCATATCCCATGATGTTGGGGATTGGTTGGGCGAATGAAAATTTGACGGTTATCAACTTCAAGAAAAGAGTAATGACTTTAGAGAATCGCTACATGCAGATCATTGCCCCATTAGATTCCAGTGAATCCTGAAAATAAGCCAAACCAGTGAAAGAGGAAGTTATGGGAGGATGGGATAATTCCTATAATAATTTTGAATATTACATCCATCCCACCATAGATGGAGATCTAGGTTGGTGAAGTACTAGATCTACATCATCAAACTCTGACGATGCACTGGAGAACTGCCATAACCGATTACCTGAAGTATCAATCAAGAAATGTGGGTGAGTCACTAAGTCATTGCACTAGGTCGCAACATAATTTGTCGAACTGTCGACGTATGAAGGTCTACCTAACTTTAATGGTTTTATTGACAAATTCAAGGAGAAAGTATCAGAACCTTAGCGACTGTTGGCGATGGATGAAGCGTTAAAGGCTACTCTGGAAAGATGGTGGGCTACGCATAAGAGCTCGATAGGAGAGTGGAAGATATGTCACAGACTAATGGAAGTTCAATTTGGGGAAGCGGAGCACTACCAAGGAAGGAAATACGATGGAAGGAACGATCCCAACAATCATCTGGTCACATCCCAAAGTGCATGGATATTGAAGATGAAGGAGGAATGGGTAAATTCATTTCTCCATACATTGGACAAAATACCAAGGAGATCGTACGTTTTGGCAAATCTACAAAGGGAAATTACAGCGTGGGAAGAATTGACTGTCAGGTTTAGTCATACTTTTAGCTTTGTGAATGATGATATGATCATACACAGTGCACTTCAGCATATCTGCAATATCATGTTAGAAATTGTTCCAGTGGCATTACCAACGGAATCGCAGGAGACACCAGTAATACAATTAATGACAGAATGGTACAATGTGAGAGGAGAGCTTGACGATGAGGATGATCCACGAGATATCAACATTGTAAAATCAGAGGGAATTTGGGATATCCCAGCACCAGAAATACCATCCTACAAAACCAAACAACCACTTAAGATAATAAAGGTCAATATTGGGATGACAGAGGACCTAAAGTTCTCCAATGTTGGGGATTACTAAAATGAGGCAACTATGGCGAAGATCACTGACTTGCTGCATGAATTCCAGGATTTATTTTCGACAAAATTTGTTGAGATGAAAGGGATTTCAAGTGACTTGGGAAAAATGAAAATCCCTCTAAAACCATATGCAAAACTAGTGAAGCAACGACCTTATCGATTGAACTTGGGATACAAGGAATGAGTTAAGGCCGAACTAAATCAAATCTTGGATGTTGGCATCATCAAACCTGTGGAAGAGTCAGAGTTGATAATTCGTATGGTTGTGCAAGACAAAAATATGGGGGAAATATGGATCTTTGTCAACCTAAGGAAGTTGAATGACGCAATTCTTCATGATCTGCTCCCAACGCCATTCACTGATGAAGTATTGGAAGGATTCAGAGGACAAGAGATCTATTCATTCACGGGCGGATTTTAAGGCTACCACCAGATAAGAATTGTGAAGGAGGATAAGTACAAGAGCAATTTCGTAACAGAGTGGGGATGTTTTCAGTACACAGTGATATCGTTTGGTCTCAAAAATGCACCTGCGATCTTCTTGAGGATAGTTGTCGATGCGTTTAAGGACTTCATTCAGAAATTCCTGGCAGTTTACATGGACGACTGGACCGTATATGTGTTGGTAAACGGAGCAACCAAATCCAATTGGTCCATTAGTAGTTGAATCTGACTATCATTTTAAATAATGAAATATGAATAATATATTAGATGATGGGTAAAATGTACAATAATCTCGCCTTTTATAGGCTTGAGCGTGAAGGGTTACACCCTTTTATATAATTAACTAATCTATTTTAATAATTTATTTTATATTCATTACATTGCCACTCCCTTTAAAGAAGCTTTGTCCTCAAAGATTAAGTATTTTCCTAGTGTCATTCTTCATTCTGACTCGGTGTCGGTATTAGAATCGGACGAGGTCTCTTGCGTAGAGACTTGCACTTCCTTTCCATTAATGATTTTGCACTGTATTGTCTCCTTGTTCCTACATTTGTGACCATGGGTCCAATCATCACCGCATCAACGACATATGTTTTTCTTCTTTTTCTTTTTATTATCAGAGTAACCGTTAGATGATCACTTTGATCTATTTTCCATTTTGGAGGTGTATGATTGAGGTTTGTGGCATTGATGGCTGGGAGACCAAGTATCTGCACAGTACCTACATTGTGTCTCTTTTTCTTGTCGATAATGGCTATCACCTTTTGTTTGTATTCCTTCCAATTTGCGTTCTGCGGCCTTTGCTTTACGTCTTGCTACTTCTACATTAGGTATGCCATGTAACTTTAACTCTTTTTAGAGGTGTGGTTTAAGACCTCCTAAATAGGTTTCGAGTCTTTGCTTGTCAAACAACCCAAATACTAGTGTCGATAAGGATTCCCATTGATGTGTGAATTCCTCAACGTTTCCAACTTGTTGTAGTCTAGTAATTTTACTGAAAAATCCATCTTCTTTGATTCCTTGAAAACTATTAAAAAAATCATTTTTGAACAAGTTCTAGGTGTAGGTAAAATTATCTCTCTTCCACCATAAGTACCAATTATAAGTGTACCTTTCCATATGAATTGACGCATATTTCACCTTCTCCTCGTCAGATTGAATGTTGTAAATGTCAAAGTATTCTTCTGCTTTGTTTATCCAAGCAACGCATTGGTCTTCACTCCCATTTTATTTCGACAACTCTATTTTTGCCTTAGGTGGGTACACTTTGTAAGGACGACGTTGATTTCCTTTTGCCTTATGGTTTGATGGTGTCTCGGAACTACTAGACAATGAAAGTGACATATCTGAATTGCTTCGTTGTTGGCGGTGATTTTTATTTTTTCTTTTCTCTACTATTTTACTTATAGCATCTATTTTTCTATTTAATAGTGCCTCTGTATCTGGTAGTACTTGTGTTTCTATCTCTTGCTTAAGCGTCGCATTGTTAATCTTTATTTCTTTTTGAAATTCTTCTTGATTCTTTGTGAGTGTTTACTGTGTGGCAACATGAAATGAGGTATCTCTCATGTCTTTCCAGACTTGGCCTGAACTGGGTATGAGCCTTTGTAACATCTCGATCAATGTATTATGCTTCTGCGTCATGATGCTCATGTCCTGTGTTAAGGTGTTTATGTTTTGCGTCACAGTACTCATTTTGTCATCCAAGTCTTTTTGTTTTTCATTCAGGATGTCAAGTTTGTCATCGAGCCTCCTTTCTAGTACCAAAACAAGCTCGTCTTTGAGTAATGTATTGTTATTTTGCATCTTTTCCTTCAAGCATTTTAGGTCAGTGACAAGGGACCTGATTTCCTTCTCCATTTTTTCGATTTGCTCTTTTAGCTCCGCCATGGTCTTGTACCTTGTATGCGGAGGTGTGTATTTCAACGCTATTTTGGCTAATAATATATTAATTAATTAATTAATTAATATTATTATTATTATTATTATTATTATTATTATTATATTTTCTAAACTATATAATATTTTGTATATAGTTTTTTTTAATATTATAATAATAAATATTATATTTTTTTAATATATTATTATAAATATATTATATTACCATATAATTGAAATAATATAATATATTATTATGTTGTGTTTAAAATAAATATTGTGTTGTAATATTTATTTTGTTTTCTTTTCTTTTGCAAGTCGTAGGTTGGATGACTGCGCGGTGAGAAGGATGAACGCACAGACTGGTAGGGTGACAAGGGTGGAAGGTGGCCGAGCTAGGCAGAGGAGGAAGTGGAGCGGTGATGAGGGAGTGTGGCAAAATGCGGTAGTGGAGGGGAGTTTCTAGGATGGGATGGAGCGAAAAGGGAGGAGAATTGAGTGAGAGGAGGTTTGACAGGAGGTGGGAGATGTTAGGGAGAATGGGTTGGTGCGCAGGGGGAGAAGAGAATGCGGGAGTAGGTTTGGGTGGTAGAGGCAGAGCTGCATGGAGTTTGGAAACTGTCGGGGTGAGCACAGGTGGGAGGAGAAGGGAGTGCGGGATGGGTGGTGGAAGCCAGTGGTGGAAGATGGAGGAGACAGCGCGCGGGAGTGGAGAGTGGACGGGGGCTGGGGGAAAGGACAGAGGCATGGAAGTGGAGGTGGATGTGGAATGGGTGGTGGAGACTAGAGTTGGTGGGGTGGGTAGTAGGGTAGAGGAGGGAGCAGTGTGCAGGAGGTGCGACCACAGTAGCAAGGATATGCGTGGACGATTGGGTGGAGTGGTCGAGGATGGAGGAGGTGCGGAGATGGGGGATGGAGAGCAGGCAGAGGAGGGCGACGGTGCTGGTACAACAGAGGTGGAATAGACTAGTGTGTGGGGATGGTAGTGAGGGAAAGGAAATGGGTGGTGGAGACTAGATTTGGTGGGGTGGGTAGCAGGGTAGAGGAGGGAGCAGCACGCAGGAGATGCGACCACAGTACCAAGGATATGCATGGACGATTGGGTGGAGTGGTCGAGGATGGAAGTGGAGGTGGATGCGGAATGGGTGGTGGAGACTAGAGTTGGTGGGGTAGGTAGCAGGGTAGAGGAGGGAGCAGCGCGCAGGAGGTGTGACCATAGTAGCAAGGATTTGCGTGAACGATTGGGTGGAGTGGTCGAGGATGGAGGAGGTGTGGAGATGGGGGATGGAGCGCATGCAAAGGAGGGTGGCGGTACTAGTACAGCAGAGGTGGAATAGAATAGCGTGTGGGGATGGGAGTGAGGGAAAGGAAATGCAAAGGAAGTGTTTAGATGGAGGTGGGTGCATGGAGGAAAAATGCAGATGAGAGGATGTGCATAGGGTGAACGCGCAGAGGGGGAGACGAGTGATATGAGCTGAGCCGAATCTGAGCTCCAGTGGGAGAAGCCGAATCCGAGCTTAGTGTTGAGGAGCCGAATCCAAGCTCAGGTCAAAGGAGCTGAATCCAAGCTCTGATACCAAATGGAGCAACCGAATCCAGTTGGTCCGTTAGTAGTCGAATCCGACTATCATTTTAAATAAGGAAATATGAATAATATATTAGATGATGGGTAAAATGTACAATAAGATCTCCTTTTATAGGCTTGAGTGTGAAGGGTTACACCCTTTTATATAATTAACTAATCTATTTTAATAATTTATTTTATATTCGTTACAGTAAAATACCACATCGCGAACCTTCGATTGATGTTAGAAAGATGTCAACAACATCAAATCTTACTGAATCTAAAGAAGTGTATATTTTGTGCTTCGTTTGGGATTTTGTTGGGACATATTGTATGCAAGGAAGGTATGTTGGTTGATCCTACCAAGATCGCGGTAATTGTCAACCTTACTACACCAACGATAGTAAAACAACTTAGGGTGATGTTGGGTCACACAAGATATTACCAGAAGTTCATAAGGGGATACGCCGCAATCACGGCACCAATGGACAAATTGTTGAAGAAGGATGTGAAGTTCTAATCGAATGATGAATGTCAGCGAAGTCTCGATACTATGAAGCAGAAAATGGTCACAGCACCGATATTGGTATTTCTAGATTGGACAAAGGAGTTTCATGTCCATGTCGATGCTTCATCGGTCACACTAGGAGTGATTTTGGCTGAACCAAGGGAAGGAGAAATTGATCACCCAATTGCAATCGCAAGTCGGAAATTTTCTACTGTGGAAAGGAACTACACAACAACAGATAGGGAAGGATTGGCGATGGTATATGTGCTACAAAACATTTACCACTACCTATTGGGAGGACATTTCAAAATTCTTACGGATCACCCAGCGCTAAAGTACATGGTTAAAAATCATGTGTTGGGGGGGGATTTGTTGATGGTTTCTACTCTTCCAAGAGTTCAATTTTGAGATCATCATAAATCCAGGATGGTTGCATGAATGACCTGATCATCCGAGTCAAGGATAGAGACAAGAGAAGAGCCAAGCAACAATGAGGATGTCCTGCCTAATGCGCAATTGTTTAAGATCTGAATGGTAGATGACCATTATGAGAAAATTATCTAATTTTTAATGAAAGAAAAATCACCGGAGGACTTCACCATGAGTCAGAAGAAGAAACAGGTTATCAGAGCTACGTATTTTCAATTGGTTACTAGACAGCTCTACAAAATATTGTCGGCTGAAATTCTACATCAATATGTTCTACCACATGAGCAGGAGAGAATATTGGTCGAGGCACATGACGGAATTGCAGGAGGAAATTATGGAGGTCGTGCAACTGCTAGAAAGATACTCTAATCCATTTTATGGTGGCCGATAATGCACAGTGATGTCGCAGACTATGTTAAAATATGTGACATCTATCAAAGGACAGGGAATCCGTCACAACAGGATGAGATGCCGCTAGTACCTCAAATAAAACTACAACCATTTGATAAATGGGTGGTGTATTTTGTGGGACCTATCAATCCTCCAGGAAAATGGATGGGTGCACGATATATCATCATTGCGACATACTACTTAACATAATGGGTAGAAGCAGCACCAATGATGGATTGTACAGCTGTGACAACATCCAGTTTCATATTCAACAAAGTGGTTACTCGGTTTGGTTCTCCCAAGATATTGATGAGCGAACAAGGTAGTTACTTTATCAATCGCACGATTAGCGCAATGACTGAGGAATTTCATATCCAGCATAATAAAATTACCCCATACCACCCACAAGTGACATGGAAAAATTTAAGCATTCAACAAGGTATTGGAACATGCGCTAACCAAGGTATGCAACGTAAATCATGATGATTGGGATTTAAAAATCCCTATGATAGTATGGGCCTACAGAACAACACGTAATATATTGATGGTACAAACACCATAAAGCTTGTCTATGGCCAAGAAGTGGTAATTCAGGTGGAGTACATTATTCCCAACCTATGCATGGTGACAGTGACATGCATAAGTGATGAAGGAGTGGTTGAAGAACGGTTGACACATTTGTTATAGGTTGAGGAGGATAAGTTCATCACATGTTTCCATCAGCAAGTGGAAAAGGATCGAAAGAAGGCATGGCACGACCTCCACATGAAATCAAAGTACTTCCAACGTGGATATATGGTTCTCCTATATGACAGCAAGTTCGCGAAGCACCCACGTAAACTACAAATGCATTGGTTAGGACCTTATGTGATTCATTTCATCACCAATAGAGGTGCAATACAATTATAGCAGTTAGATGGAGCATTAATACAAAAGTTAAAAAATGGAATCCGTCTAAACCCCTATCAGGATAGCCAGGTGTGGCATCATGATTGATAATCCACGTAGTGAAAAAAAAAAGGAAAAGAAACAGCAAGGAGCAAGAAATCACAATAAAAAGAAGGTGGACAGAAAATAAAAAAACACAAATTACAGCAAGTATGGATCTTGGTATACCATAAGAGGTGTGACATAGTCCAATCGGGCAATAAATGCAGCAAGTAAACCCAACGGGCGATGGCTTAAGTGTAAGAGACGTGCATTTATGGAGAAATTAGACAATTATATTTGCAGAATCGGCGGCGGATTTGGCTATGATGATTGAAATCATTCACACGGTTGCAACAAAGGCTATAAGAATCGACCGGGGGGGAAAGGATTGAACCATTGTAAAGATTGTGAGAACGAATTAGAGAAAATGCAAGTTTAGGAGAGCAGCGATGAGTGAAGTAGAAGTAGAAAGGTAACCATGGCGCAAATCATTTCAAGCAGCAGCACACAGGGATCATCGTTACAGAACGTGCCTATAGTAGAGGAAAGGCCATAAATTCAGAATGTGTTATCATGACCACCCAGAAATAAGAGGGGTGTGAATCGGCCAACTTCTCCACAATGACAAATCAAATCAACCCGTAGTTCAACCAGGGCAGCAAAGGAAGAATTTTTACCATCGACGATTGGAGGGGAAGACTCCACATTGAGGAAAGGCCCTACAGTTGTTGACATTCTAGGCTATGTACCACTGTATAATCCAGATGCATCGATATTCCGTATCAGCAAGAATCATAGATTCGGCATCAAGATGTTGGCAACACCGAAGGGGGTGCATGTTAAAATGAACATTGTTCCATGTTTGCAGAAGTTATAGTATAGTGATCATGACATTCTATTGTACCCAGAATGCATCGAGAAGACTTATGAACATCAAATGCACGACAATAGAGATCCCGTCACTATAGAACCGGAGCAATGGGAATTGGGGTTGTAGCATTCGAGGTTGTTGGCCATTAACCACATGCTGCACTTTGGGAGATCAGTCGAATTTAATGCATGTGTGAAGCAGTTTCTATCATGTTTCCATGGAGGGTGTTAGGTCATGTTTTTGTTTTCCATCTTTTATTACTTTTGTTTATGTTTTGAAGTTTAGTTTTACTCTTTACTCCTAGAAAATTTTGTCGCTTAGGATATTTTGAATTTTTTTTCCCTTTAAGTTTTCATGTTATTTGTTTTCTTAGCTTTATTTTTGAAAATTTTAGTTTGATTTCATAATCAAAGGGCTTATAGAAGGCTTATATGGATTGAAAGGTCTAAAGAATATCATAAAAGCTTGATTAAGGCTCCTAAACCAAGTTTAATCCTTTTTCATGACTTTAATTTTTGCAAATTATTAACTCAAGCTGCCTTGTAGCGCTAGCCAAAAACAAATACACATATTCGCTACAAGAAAGTCACACAAGTTAAAAATCATCATTTCTGGTTCAGTTTTCTTCGGAATTCTCACACATAAGATGTCAATCATACTGAGTGATGGATTTGATACATGTTTCTTTTAGAATAATCACTGTGACAAGTGTAAATATTATCATGAGAGAGAATCATGGCGGTTTCTTGTAGAGATGATGCAATAATGATAGCAGAACATAATGAGACAACGGTATTTTGAATCACCTATTCCCTGAGGTCCACGTAGAGCAAGTGAAGGTCGAGGCGAAAAATCATCACTTAGTAATCAGAATTTTGAAACAAAGCAAAAATTGGAGCTTTCAGGAGTGGTCGTCTGGAGCTATCAAAGTGGTCAGAAAAGATTGGGGAATGCAATTCAACACCTGATGGTCAAGAGAACAAGATCCCAATAGCTGGATTAGTCGTTTTAACAGGTAGGCTGCGAACTGATTCCCAAGGTTCATAAATTTGGGGTCTTTTTCTAAACAGAGGATTAATTACCAAATTGATGGCAGATTATTAGTTTTTAACCCTAATTGATACTAAATGATGGATTATCAATCATGGAATTAAATTATTTACCAGTTTAAACAAGAAGAGTTTAATTCAGGGTTTTTAGGGTTCCCCTATACGGTATTGTCTGTTAATTTATCAAAATTTGAAGACAGTCAGAGTGTGTTTTATTGAAAGAAGCTATTTGACAAATAGTTCAAAATGAAAAAGAGTGGTAAGACTAATAGAGTAGAACCCTCAGACTTAAGTTGGGTTCAAAACTTTCCTGATTGTGCACAATTGTTTTCAGAAGCAGGGTGGTTAGTGTTCTTTGAAAAGATTGAATGTTATCACTCAGAGGTTTCTTACAAATTCGCTCAATGTATAGACAAGGATGTAGTGTCTTTTGATACTTTGAAGTTCAAACTGACCAGGGAGTTACTAGCATAAGCAACAGGAATTCTGGATGAGGGAGAATTCTGGTTCAAAAAGGTGCCCTTCACTTTTGATGCTCAGAGATATCTACTTCTAGGTGTAGTAGCAGATTGGGGAAAGGGTGTACCTATTCAAAAGTTTAAACAGGAGTGGATAGAGCCTATCAAAATCTTACAAAGCTATATCACCTGTGAGGGGAGATTTGCTTTTATGTTCAAGTATCATTTTAGATTCCTTCAACATCTCAATCATGAATCCAAAATGAATCTCCCTTTCTTCTTTTTGAAAAGTTTACAGAAGATGTCAAGTAGTGTGAAAGAACATCATGATCATACAAAACAATCAGTTTTTCACCATGGGCTCATAAAACTGATCATAAGTATTGTATTGCAGAAAAGAGAGAAGACATGGGAACACTTCTTATTTTGGCCAAGTTTCAAAACTGAGAAGGAGGAGCAATCTGGGGAGAGACAGTTAGATAAGGGTCATATTTTGATCAAGAAACTTAAAACGAAGGTCATAGTCAAAGATGAAGAAGATGATAAACCAGGAAAAGCTTCAAATCAAGAAAATGAAAACATTTAGCTTGGACAGTGAATTAATGTTGAGGAAAGAAGAGTTTCAAAGTCAGAGATGACGGAAGTTGAGCCAGTGGAAGATGTTTTACCTGCAGAATCAAATCAAGGTGTAAAGGAAGATGTTAACGAGCAGAAGCAGAGCCCTATTACTGTACTTTCTGAAGAGGATGAAAAATACTTATCTGATGAAACTAGGGTTTATTCTAAACAAGAAATACACAGCCATTTTGAAGAGGAGACAGTGTCACGAAAGAAACGAATGAAGGTTGTTGAATTAACTTCAATAACTCATCAAGGGAAGGTTCTGAAAATGTTAGGAGGGGTTGGAGCAGTCTGGAGACCCAAGACAAGGCCGAAGAACAAGCTTAGGTTAAACATGAAGAAGCTATTAAATCCCAAGCTGGCTAAGAAAAAAGTTACAGTGATAGAAGATTCATCATCTCAGGGGAAATTGGGAGATAGTGAAGATGACAATAAAAATTTATGTAGGGTAAAAAAACAATAGTTTCAAAAGAAAAACCAGTCTTCACTGATGCTAAGATCTCAGACATTTTCATGGAGGTTCGATTTTTGTTGCAAGGGGAGGCTATCATGCTAGTTTATGAGCTAAGTGTAAAGACTCCTATGTGTTTTGATGACTGAATTATGAAATATATGCAACTATATGCCCTTTAGATTATTGACTGGTTTCATTTCTAATTTGTGTTAATTACTCAGTTGGTATATTCATTTCCTGTTTAAGGTTTTTATGCTTGAAATGCTTGCTAATTGTGGATGAAACTTAGTACTGTGTTTATTCTGTTTGGATTATGGTTCATATGTTATGCATATCAGTCATTCAAATGCTCATGATTTAGTGTTTTCTTTAGTCTTATGCCTTTTTTGCCTCTTGTCTTCAAACTGTAGAACCAAAACCCTAGAATACCTAGTTTACTTAATTGATTTATTGAAATTGTGTTGGCTTGTTCTTCTGTAGTCTGAGAACAATTTCTAGCACTAACAGAGATTATCTATGGTTGGATACAAAATTACCCATCACAATCGACCTGATCTCACATATCACCGATTTTCCCAAGGCAAGTGTCGATATGTCCCAGTAGTTTCAAAGGAAGGACAACGACAAATGGTTGGCTGCAAGGCTAAACCAGAAGCAACAACAAACGGTTGGTTGCAAGGCTAAACTGGAAGCACCAAAAACATTTGGATGAGCGTGCCTCATGATGAACAACTGCAACAATTAGGTACGCAGATCAGCGAGGTGAAATCAAAACTAACATCATTAAGGGGATCACTCAAGACGATGCCCCCAATTGTGTAGGTGACAAAGGTATCCAATTTGAAAGCGTTGTAGCAATGTGTCAACAAGGAATGGGAACGACACCAGTGAAGGATGATTTAGCTGGATGAATTCTAAGAGACTGTAGAGAAGTTATCACTCAAAGCTATGGAGGGACTTGTGAACACCAAGGAAGCACGAGCTAAAGTGGTGCAGGTGTCTAATAAGCACCCGACAAAATAGGAGGTAGAGGAGTGCCCAACACTTGACGCAAAGTTCAAGGAAGAGGTTGAACAGGTTTGGATGAAGCATGATAGTTTCAAGTCCAAATTGAATGAGACGTCTATGTCTAGTTGATGTGGCTTGAGAATGAGCCACAAGTTTATGTTGGGGGCCTGTTGGCAAGGGGATTAGATGCGCAAGGTGTGATAAGGAGGACATCAACAAGAGGAAGATTCAACTGTGCAAGAGGAATATACCAACAAGTATGATCGGCTTGGTTGGATTAGTTAGAAGTTTTGGTACAAAGTAGTTAGAGAGTCGACCGATGTGGACCATTTTGTAACGTCTATAAATAGAATTAGGAGTATAGTCATTAGATGGTCCGGTGAATGTAATTTGATTGTATGTGATCGATTGATATGCAGATGAATGTGGTTTTGGGCAGAGGGTATTCGACCAAAGGATGTTTGGCGATTTTGAAGCTATTATAAGGAGAATGTTGATGATGGAATTCCTGTCTTTTTCAGTGTATCTGTTGAATCTGTAATGGTGTGATCTATGATTTTTCCATGTCTGAATGATGCGAAGTCTTTTTGTGTCTATTTATGTCGATGTATTTGTTAATTTGATATAAACTATGTTGATGTGATATTTGAGTTTACTGTGAATGATGAAAAGTAGATCTTGTTGGCCACTATTCCTAACTCGCGTGACACAGGTTCTATGCGGCCCGTCAACCCAACAAATACCCGAGATACCGGCCTGACAAAGCAAGCCCTGTCGACAACATCTGTGAAGTAGGTGCAGTCTCACATGAGATATCTCTTCCATGGGTAACCATTGGAACCATGTTTCCGCGATTATCGATGGATTATAGTCCCTTGGCGCGCAGCCAAGGAGCTCAACGAAGGCAACAGGATGGCTGGAAGGAGGAGTCAGCCTTGCTCGACTAAGCACAACTATATGTCATCATAAGCATCTTTATCTATGTTCTCAACCTCACAACTGGCACAACTTATGCGGCGCAGCTGACTCGTACTAACAGACCATCTGCGACTTACGTCGTGACTTAAGACAGAAACGCACAAGCCAATATGTACATATATTTCAATGACACCTTCCCAAGCATTCATCTATTGATTGCAATATAAAATCAGGCATTTAATCAATATTTCAGCATTGTATAGAAAGAAAATAACAACCATTCACATAAACATTCACAGCATTAATCATTCATTCGAACACAAGAGATAACATGGAAACCCATCTGGGAAAAACCACCAAGGTGCTCTTCATCTGGAATGAGAAAAGGATATAGCACCTTGTAGTCTGCAGGATGCAGACTGATCTTATGATGTCTTTAAGACTCATACTTATGGTTTTGATCCTCTCTGGTTTGTTCTTCTACCCTACCTCTACTCCTAGCTATCTACATACACAACAGCCAAATCCGTGACTCAACAGCCTCCTATCACTACCAAACTCTTCCTGAGTCTTCTCTTCCTCTAATCTCTACAACATTATAGCAAAAATGGAATCCTTCCCCATGGATTTCCAATTAGCATCCAAATACAACAACTGGAAAACCAACCTAAACGTAATCAAGACCAATGTAAAACATGATTTAGACCAACCAAGACGTAGTTGAGACCAACATAGAAGTAAACCCGACCAACCATTTTTCCATTAAATCCCTCCTATTTATACGATTTTACATGACCACACAAGGTCAACTACATACAGGAAATCTGTTGACTGTCACCATTAGCCGCCCCTCATGCTACAGTTCTGGTGATTATGACTTAACACGAGGCACTATCGACCTGACTTACAAATATCCCCTCATACGTGTGTGGTTGTAGGCTCACACCACCTTAAATGAACATGATCTGGATTTTGCACCTATCGCTTTCTAGTCGTTATCACCTTCACGCTCATGTGCTTGCCTTTCCTTCACTGTGCACCTCTCCATTCTATTTGCGCTGGTCCTTTGCTTCCTTCATGATCTTCCTTTCTTTCTATCATGTGCGTGGTGTATCTTCTTTGCTTGCGCGTGAAATTATTCCTTATGCTCCTTTCCTAGGCCAACAGGCCCCCAACACTCACATGTGGCTCATCCCGAACCATGAAGCAATGGACATATGAGGAGGTGCACTCTACGCAGAAGCCTTTGCAATTTTTTTTTTGGCAGTGTTTCCTATATCGCGGCTTCTTCACATACTTAGAATATTTGCTAGATTACAACATCGATACAATTTCTTCCTTGGCACCATCAGAATAATTTTAATGGGGAGTTCCAATTCTGAATTTCACCAAGGATGATAGCGTCCCATTTCGACATAGCAATCCAATTCTTATTATCATTCTCAGGCTCCTGGGGTTTTCCATGTGCTCGCTACAGCTTGTCTTGTTTCTATTCATCCTCAATTTCGTTAGAGGTGAATGATTCACCAAAATCTGACAAATTTCACCTAAGCATCATGGTTCACAATCCATATCTGGCCATGTAGCCCTTCCCCGATTCCTCGACACATGGAGACCTCACCTAGACTGCCAGAAATTGGGTCTGCTCACTAGCCCTGCTGCCTTTATCAAATGGGGCAAGAACTCTGGTCCCTACCAAATCCATTTTAGGTGTTTTATTCAGGTCTACTTGTGTAAATTGAACCCAGGTGATAGATCAATTGCACTCACAAAATTACTAATCAAACATGCAAATTTACACACAAAGGAGACTGAAATTGGAGCATAACACTAATCTGTATTGAATAAGTGTACAATATCCAACCTTGTGAATTCATAGGTTGCTGTAATAAATAATTATATGAGAGATTCGAATGCATAAGGATTCCATTCGAAATAGTCAAAAGCAAGCTTACTAAATCTAGTTAAATCCCCCATAGGTGCATAAAGCAATTTCCAAATCTACCTAGGAGCTCACGAATTGGAAAAGTCAAGTAGGCAAGCTAATAGGTGATGGAAAGACAACTCATACATTCTTTTATTAGGAGAAAAGAATGGAGGATGATGAGGGCAAAAAACAAGTCAACTGCACCTAGTCTTACTTTCTCTTTTGCCATAAAACTCAGTAAAGCATGCAATAAAGTAGAAAAGGCAGATATGCACTAAGGAGGATCTGGAATAAAGTAGATATGCTAAATATGAATTCCAAGAGGTTTCTCAAGTGCTCCATGACTCAATTTTAGCAATTTTGACTTCTAGGACATGTGGAAGACAACTTGTATAGAGTGGAATATTGGAAACTAGGCAAATAAGACAAAAATGGATTAATTAATGTCTAAGGTAGCTAACTATGGGTTGATTATTCTAACACCCCCCCTTAATCCTAACTTATGAGTAAATATCAGAAAACTATAGGGCCTAGCAACAAGTCTTAGTCACCCTTTACATACTACATGTTCATTTAACCAAGGAAAGAGGCAAAAACCTAGTGGGAAAATACTCCCTTAAGCATTGACAGTAAAACAAAATTTGAAAATCTTGTCATCAATCATGCTTCACAACATTATCAGCAATCCCCAGTAGTGATTTGAGATTGTTGAATGTCTTCTCACAAAAAACTTTGGTGAATATGTCAACTACTTGTTCTGAAGATGCACAGAAGAGTAGGTGAATGGTGCCATCATGCACATGCTGTCTAATGTAGTGCATATGGATCTCATTGTGTTTGGTTCTCTGTCTTTGAACTGGTCCATTGCAGATTCGAATGGTGCTCTGATTATGACAATAGATAATAGTTGAGAACTCTGATTTGAAGCCACACTCACCAAGTAACCCTTGCAACCATAAACATTGAGTTGTTGCATTTACAAGTCCTCTGTACTCTACTTATGTAGATGAGAGTGCAATGGCACTCTGTTTCTTGCTTGACCATCTGATTGGTCCTTCAGCAAGCATGAACACATATCTTGATGTTGACTTTCGATCTGTGTTGTCACCTGCCCAATCACTGTCAGTAAACCCAATCAAATCAAGATCAGATTTAGCTTTGTAGAATATCCCATGAGTTCTTGTTCCCTGAACAAAGTTAATGATCCTTTTGGATGCTCTCCAATGGATGTCTGAGGCTGATCCATGTATCTTGAAGCCACACTTACTGCATAAGAAAGATCAGGTCGATTTTTTGTAAGGTACAGTAAACACAAAATCAGTTGTCTATACAGTGTACTATCTACCATAGGAGAAGAACCTGCTTCTTCAAGCTTAACTCCTGAAAGGAAGGAAGTCTTGCTTGGCTTGCAATATTTCATGTTGAACTTGTTCAGAAAATCCAAAGCATACTTGGACTGATGTAATTTTATTCCATGTTGGGATTGAGCAATTTCGAGACCCAAGAATTGGCTCAACAACCCCAAATCAGTCATAGAAAATGCATGGTTCATTGCATCCTTCAAGGAGGAAATTTCTTTCTTTGAGCTTCCTGTAATCAGAAGGTCATCCACATACAAGACAATAATCATCAAAGAACCATGAATCATCTTCAAATAAACATTTGTATCAGACTTGCATCGAACAAAACTCAATGACAATAGAAAGCCATCAAGCTTGGCATACCAAGCCATGGGGGCTTGCTTAAGCCCATACAATGATTTCTTTAGCCTGCACACAAAATATGGATTAGTAACAAACCCTTAATGCTGCTGCATGTAAATCTCTTCAGTAATATCTCTATTCAGGAAAGCACACTTCACATCCATGTGATGTACCTCCCACTGCTTCGAAGCTGCAATGGCTAAGGCTAGCCTGATGGAGTCCATCTTTGCCACTGGCGCAAAGGTCTCATTGTATTTAATACCATGTACCAATGAGTAGCCCTTGGCTACCAATATTGCCTTATATTTCAAAGGTTAACCATCAGCAGCAAACTTAGTTTTCAAAACCCACTTACATTGAACTAGCTTCCTCCCTGGGGGAAGATCAACCAGCTCCCAAGTGTTGTTCTTCTGGAGTGAGCTGAATTCTTATTTCATGGATGCTTGCCATATTGGATCATTTTCTGAATCTTCATATGTCTGTGGGTCTGATTCAACCATCAGATAGCATTTCTCTACAAACAAAGGGTCTTTCATGCTCAGGGCACTCAAACTGAGATCTAGTCCTCCTAGGATCACTAGGATTTCCAGCTAGTTCCCCAGCTGCATAAATGGTCTTTGCTGCCCATTTTGGTCATGTAGGAATGTTAGGATATGCAATTAAATCATCATTATCAGACATATCAGAATCAGCAAACTCATTTGTCTCTTCACTTACATTCAATGGTTCAGGTGGTGAAGAAGACTCTCCAATTTCAACTGTTGCTAAAGGCTCTTCTTGGAACTGAACACTCCTTTCAATGAAGATTTTGTTTGTGCTCAAATATTCAGAGTACCCAACATATAGACACTCTTGTATTTGGGGCTTCAAAGCCTTCCTCTTTTCTGTTGGAATTCTAGCCCAAGCCCTTCTGCCAAAAATCCTGAAATGGGTCACATCTGGCTTTTTCCCACTCCATGCTTTGAAAGGAGTCATACCATTAGTCTATTTATGAGGCACCCTATTCTAAATATAGGATGCATAGTTTATATCCTTGGCCCAAAAATTTGGTGGAAAATTCTTAGCCTCCAACATACAAGTTGCCATCTCTTTTAGTGATATGTTCTTTCTCTCAGCAACACCATTTTGTTGTGGTGTGTAAGGGATTAAATGTTGCATCTAAATACCTACATCTTCACAATATTGAATGAACTTATACTTTACATACTCACCACCATTGTCAGATCTCAGGATCTTGAGTTTCCTCCCATACTAGTTTTCACCCAAAGCCTTAAATACTTTGAAAAGGCCAAAAACTTTAGACTTATGCTTCAGGAAGTAAACCCAACAGTACCTAGAAAAATCATCTATGAAAGTTAATGCATATTTGGCTTGACTCATTGACATATGAGGGAATGGACCAGCAACATCACTGTGGGTCAACTAAAGAGGTGCAGAGGTTCTCTCGTGACTAGCTCTCTCAAACTTATGCTCTAGGTGTTTTCCTAGGACACAACCTTGACATACTCCCTTGGAAAACTTAATCTTTGGTAGAAAATGTGAAAACCAATATACCTTTGAAGTTTGATCTACAACTCCTTTTGCAATGACTTTACCAATTGAGATCTCCATGATCTCAACATCATCAGGGGAGAATATGACCTTCTTTGGAGACCCTGTGTGGGTCATCTAATACACTGACAAGAGGTTAGAGGCAAGACCTGGAACATACAATACATTGTTGAACTTACCATGGTCAAGATCAATCGTTCTATTTCCCAAACTGTCAGTGAGAGAGTCATCTCCCAACACTATTGGTGGACCTTTCGATATGTCAATAGAGGATAATGCCTCCTCGGTCGAAACCATATGTCTTGAAGCTCCTGAGTCTATGATGAAGCTAGGTGATCTTGATGTGCCAGCAACCAATGCATGAACTCTCTCTCTATCTTTTGAATTTGATCCTCCTTCCCTCTTCTTTGAGCTATCAGGAAGGGAGATGTTATTCTTCTCCAGGATTTGGGTCAGCATGTCAATTTGCTTCTTCACGCAGGAGCTTTCACGATGAAATCCCTTACTGCAGTATGCGCACTTGCTCATTTCTCCTTTGTTCTTCTCCTTCTGGAAGTTCTTCTTGGAGCCTTGGGGCTCCTCCTGAGACTTGTTCTTGTCTCTCTTCTGCTCAGGTGACTTCTTAGCTTTCTTCTTACCTTTTGAATCCACCCTCAAATCTCCAGCAACCAGAGCTTGGTCTTTGGAAGGTTTGATGGTGCCCATCATCACTAGTTTATCTTGTTCTTGTGTGAGGGGTTCCATGAACTCTGCAAGCTTAGGCATCTTCCAGGCTCAAGCTGTCAAATTGGTGGCATGGAAGGTAAAAAAAAACACTGAATAGTCAGGGCCACGCTTCGAGAGTATGGCCAAAACTAGTTGCTCCTCCTTCTTTTCAATTCCACACTGTTTTAGTTGCAAAACAAGGGCTTTAACCTTGGAAAAGTAGAGTTGTAGGGATTCGAAGCTGCTAGGACTCAAGGAGATCAATTCATTCTCGATTTGATGTCCTCTCATCTTATCTATCTTACCAAAAATCTCTACAATCTTCTCCCATACTTCATTTGGTGATGTCAATCCATCAAGATGGAAGAGGAGGTCTCTGGATATGCTCAGACACAAGAGACCATAAGCCTCATCCATCCTGTTGTGCTATTTAATTTTCTCTGCAACTGCATTGGGATTTGATTTAGTTGCTATAGTCACCATATAGAGACCTTTCTCTCTCAACAGTATCTCTATCTCTACTTTCCATTCAAAGAAATTAAATGGAGTCAAGATGTTCTTCTGAGATTGATCCATAGTTCAAAAATTGTCCCTTCAGTCAGCAGAATAGCTCCCAGTCAAGATGTCGAACCTGCAATAGAAATATGGAAGGATAGAAATCGATCTACAAAGGCTCTGATACCATGTGGAAATTGAACCCAAGTGATAGATCAATTGCACTCACAAAATTACTAATCAAACATGTAAATTTACACACAAAGGAGACTGAAATTGGAGCATAACACTAATCTGTATTGAATAAGTGTACAATAGCCAACCTTTTGAAGTCATAGGCTGTTGTAATAAATAATTACATGAGATATTTGAATGCACAAGGATGCCATTCGAAATAGTCAAAAGCAGGCTTACTAAATCTAGTCAAATCCCCCATAGATGCATAAAGCAGTTTCCAAATCTGCCTAGGAGCTCACGAATTGGAAAAGTCAAGTAGGAAAGCTAATAGGTGATGGAAAGACAACTCATACATGCTTTTATTAGGAGAAAATAATGCAGGATGATGAGGGAAAAAAACAAGTCAACTGCACCTAGTCTTACTTTCCCTTTTGCCATAAAACTCAGTAAAGCAGGCAATAAAGCAGAAAAAGCAAACATGCACTAGGGAGGATCTAGAATAAAGTAGATATGCTAAATATGGATTTCGGGAGGTTTCCCAAGCGCTCCATGACTTATTTTTAGCAAGTTTGACTTCTAGGACATGTGGAAGACAACTTGCATAGAGTGGAATATTGGAAACTAGGCAAATAAGACAAAAATGGATTAATTAATGTCTAAGGTAGCTAACTATGGGTTGATTATTCTAACACTACTAACCTACTGAAAATTAAATATCCAATGATGACTTCACTAGAGACTTCTTATTCCCATCTTCGGAGATACCCGACACACTGAAGGCTGCAGCAACTGATTTAGCTCGAAGGGCTGCTCGCCATGACACACCCCAACCTTTCTGTAACTGATGCTCAAGCAGCATGACCAAGTGATGCCTGTTCTAGGCACACCCTTATTTTTTATGAGGAGCATCGGGTCACATGCCATGTAGGCCTATCCAGGTGCATCATTAGGACAATACCTTCATCTGGTGTACCAGATATGCCTCTCAGATTTGCTATGATTAACAATGCTGTCACTCTCCCGTACTGACAACCGTCATCAAGTATTGAGATAATTGTCTGTCACTGTCACATATTTTCCCACACTTGATCCACCTAGGGAGATGTCTTGTCGCGAGCGCAAAATATTTGTGGAAGCTTTATGCATTTAACCATTTGTCGGCGTTTGCCAGCTGTCTGGGACCTCCTACCATTTGTCTCTTAGATGGTTTACTGGCACGTTTATAACACACCATCTCTTCCATGCAACTTCCTCTTTCTGCTCAATTTATGTTGGGGATGCCTCTCTCGCTGCTATTCCCCCCTTCAAATTTTTTTTTAGTGCACGCCTCGGCCTTATTTCCTTGCACAATTTTAATTTTTCAGTGCCAGCTCAAGTTGCGCCGCAGGACGAACCTTGTCCTGGAATGTCTTGACCATCTGTTGAACATTAGCAAATTCCTCTACTTGCGCGTCCAACTGCTCAACACGGTCGGAATGGACATGTTCAAACAATTTCGCTTCTATTGACTGTATTATGCCTTGAAGTTTTTTCTGCACAAGATGAATAAATTCTGTGAGCCGCTCGACTTCTGACTGATGTGTCTCAACCTCAGCTTCCCTATCCTTTTCTTGTTCATGGATGGTTTCACTTCTTGCTGCAGTCTCTTGATCTCTGCATTTTTGATGACCTTCTTTTGGAGGGGTAGCTTCCTCATTTCCACCTTTGCAGTGTTGATTTTCTCATCTACCTCTCGTGCACTCTGCCTGATTTCCTTAGCTATTTCATCTTCGAGCAGTGCTCCCCAAATGGTAGAGACAGTATCTACGGCCTTTGTGCATAGTGCTTCACCTTCTCTAATTTTAACAGCAGCTTCAGAAGTTGCTCTTCTTCTTTCCTCAAGCACCTCTGAGGGTGTGGTTGGCATCTTCTTGGCTTGCAGCTCCTCCACCTGCTGCCAAATATTTTTCACGGTCTTCATGAGCCTGGTCACTTTAGACAAGGATTCTTCATCTTCTTGCCCTACTTCTAGTGGGAATGATGCAATGGAATTCTTGATAGAGTCCTTTAATGCGACACGGTTCTGCTCACATGCTAATATTTCCTGTTCTTTTTCAGCAAGAAGGGTGATGCGCCCCTGTAGTTCTTGCTCTTTATCCTTCAATAGGGCCTTGCGCAACTTTTCCTTCCTCTATTTCTTTGTTTCCTAGTAAGCAACTACATTTTCCCTTAGCCAAATTTCAGACGTTGCCACCTGCTAAATGCTATAGACTTCCTCCAAGGCTAGCTTGGAGAAATCTATCAGCACCCTGTTGTCATTAAGGCCTGCACTTGTCTCTGCGTCTGCCTCCAATTCCTGCCTATGAATCACTACTTTGATTGGTGGCACTAATGCTGGTGTAACTAGTGGAATACTGGGATCAACACCATATGTCTCGACCTCCACTGTGGCTTTGACATCTTGTATGGCCTCTATCAACTTATTGATATGGCCCTCGACTTGGGTAGCAATGTTTGCTTAATGTGTCTTCAGACTAGAAAGGTTATCTTATACGACCTTAGCAACAGTGTCGACAAGTTCCTACAAATCATCTTCAGTCAATGTGTTCATGTTCGCTACTTTGTCGGCTTTCTACTTCTTGCGGGACGAGTGGCCCTCTTCTTGCTCCACGTGCGTCTATGTTGACGCATGCACTTGACTTAGCGGGTGCTCTGATGCATGATGGTCTGATTCATCAATATTATCATCATCCTCATTGTGTTCCTGCAATGGATCATCTTGGTTGTCATCACCTTCATGTTCTTCACCACTAAATTGGGGAATCGACGGTTCCTCTACATTCTACCCTTCAGGAAGTAGCTCTGCTAGTGGGTCGTGCCATTCCTCCGGCCAAAGATTAATAATTGCATCCATGTCCTTGTTTGTCACCATGAATTCCACATGGTGCACCTGCTTTAGTGGGTCTTTTGTTGGCAGTAGGGTTATAGTATGCGTCTTAGCTTGAAACTTGATGAATGCGACATACATGTGTACCGTCGCAGCGTGGATTCTGTGAGATTGGTGAACAACATCACGCAGTGCCTTTTCATGCACAAAGAACACAATGTTGTTATCCTTATGTCAATTGGTTTCTACCTTATCTTTCCACAAATTATAGTACCTTGCACAAAGGCAATATAGTGGGACATCCATCTGGCCGTAGTCCGATGGGTTACCTCACACAATGAACGAAATCAAGATCAGTAGCCAGGAATAGTGGAATTTGTAGGTGTCCTTCTGCTGGGCCTACAGTGCATCGTCTATGAGTTCATTCAGTAGGTATCGCAACCAATTGAATACTCCTCCTAGAGCACATAAGTCTGCTAGTTCCACCACTGTTGTGGAACATTGAGTGAGAATCATCTTGTGGAATATCTTACAAGATAGGATCTTTGCGACGACATGCACACTTTTGTCCTTGATGGGCCCAATCAAGAAGCCCTGGCCCACTCGTTGAAGGCTATGCTTCTGCTTGATAGGTTTAATGTCTTGCTTGGCCAAGTATGGTGCAGGATCGTCGCCTTCGTTCAGGAGGCCAGTGATCCATGCAATTAACTTAGTGTCGATCGGATATGGCTAATCAATCCATAGGCATCCTCTATGGAAGCATACCAATAATTGCTTCACGTACGTATTAAATTGTATGCTATGGCCAAAGTGAGGCATGAACAGCATGCTGGTCAGACCTGCGTGGGCAAGTCCCTCAGCCCAGTCCATTGGCCTGAGCACTTGGGCGTCACTTGTAGCGGACTGGTCCATGACCATGCAGTCTGTGATCTACAATCCTTCCTACTGTCAAGTGTCAAAGTCCTAGAACTTCAACCTAGCCAACTCAGGAAGGATATCCTTTAGCATGGGAACTCCTATATGAATTCTCGGCACTACCAGAGTAGTCACCACCTTCTTTGGGAGATCCCCCTCCTCTGCATCAATTATCCTTAGCCTGCTTCTACCGAAACTTTCTTCATTAACTTCTGTAACTCGCTTTCTGGGTTGTACTTTTCATGCTAGTTATGGCAGTTATCCCAAGGACGGGTGATGGGACCAAAAAGTACGCCACCCTATTCCTCATACTGCATTGAATTAATCTCACTTAGTTGTCACAACTGCCAGAATCTTTTTCAGAGATTCGCAGTTTAATGTCGTCCAGCCTGTCATTCCCACTTTTTGCATCCTTTTGTTGCTTTTTTCTTTGCTCCCTTTTTCTGCGCTTACGTTTCCTTGCTTGAGTTTGTGCGGTGGCTCGATTCTTGTGCGTTTTGTTGCTTCTCGCTTATCTCTTGTGATTTTATGTTAGTTCTGTCGAAGTCTTGCGATAGAGTAGGTTACTTATTTTGGCCTCTCTCTTTTTTTTTATAACTCGAGATGTTGTGCATGTCATAACATGGCTTCAAGCGAATTCCATTCACCATACCCATGACATAGGTACCATCTAACTTCTAGAGTTTTACTGTGCCCCCATCAATGATGTGCACGATCCGATATGGCCCTAGCCGATGTGTCTTCAGCTTTCCCAGGTGCTTGACCAATTTTATTTCATACAGTAAGACAGGTCTTCCTTCTATGGATGGCCTAACCCATATATGTTGATCATGCCATGCATTTTGTCGCTTCTCACTAGGTTTAGCATCTAGTCGCAGGGGTATTTTCGTCTCCCCTATGTCTCCCACTATTTCCCTCATTTCTAAGAAGTTGGTAGGAAATAGGCTCTGATATTCATACAGTAGATCCATAATCTTTGCAACTGCTTCATCATCCCAATAATCTTTGATATTGGTGATTTGTAAATCTGATATGTACTTTCTTGATTTTCAAGGGCTGGAGGAACTGGTCACTTGGAATGCTACTTATTTCTACTTCTTGTGTGCCCTCTGATTTTGATATGCTGATATTAGCCAGATCATCATTTGGGTCTCTAGTTAGACTGTACTGCTGAGTGGTTGTGCTGCATTGGTGAGAATTAGCCTCTTTGATAGGGATCTCAACAACTATATTCCCCGTTTTTGTCTGAAGTTCAGCATCAATTGTAGGGTGCTCGTCAACAAATTCAAATGTATCCAAAACCTGCTTAGCAAGCCTCCCGCAATCTTGGGTTCCTTATCGCAGCTCCATAGAGGTATACCAGTTTCTAGGTGTGGTATCCAATGTGTGTATGAAACTCTCATAGGTGGGCAGCTCCCTAGACTCATTCTCCACCCGTTGCACAGACCTTGTAACTCTTGCACACCTTCTCATAGATACTTCATATAATCTATTTTTCCAACTCTCTAAAGCCTCACCTGAGTCATATGTACATGAACTCACGCATCTTTAGCTTAGGTTTCCATCTTTTTTCGGATTGGTATAATATTCGTGCATAGCTATGACATTATAGATCTGGTCGAGGTAGTCACCCTATCCCTCATTATAGACAAGCTCGACGTATCTTTGTCCCTCAAATGGATCAATGGGTGATACTACCCTCATTTCCTCATCTTCGAATGAGAGAATCCTTTTCTTGAAATTTATGATGGTCTAATTGTCTATGGCCCAATCTATACCCAGCAGAGCGGGGCATGGGTTCGTGTAATCAAAAATGTTAATGACTTCAAAGTCTACAAATGTGCGCACTGCTTGGACATCAATGGGGAAATTTCTCAACCGACCAATGGGTAGAACCTTCACCTGATTGGAAAGTCTCAACTAGATAGGAGACCAATCCAAGCACAGATTTCCCATACTTTCCCAAGTTTGTCGTGTCAAAATATTGACATCTGAGCCCAAATCCAAGATGATATAATCCATGTCGTAGTCACCTATCTACGCAGTCATCCTCAACTCGCGGCCAGTTTTACATTTTTTTCATACTTGGTTAACTTTCTTCTCAGGTCGCAACTCTACAGGTATCTCTTCTATCATTGTGTGTAGTTCTGCAATAGCATCTTTATCTTGCATTAGCGTTAAACAACTTGACAGAAAGGTTCTTAGCTTACTACCCTTTGCTGGAACCTTCTTTTGCAATATGTGTTGAAACCGTTCAGGCATGTCCTTGACTTCTACGGAATTCAATGGTACTTCTGGGTGTATGAATTCTGATTGTGCATCCCAGAATACTTCTTTTTGTTTCTAGACATTCAGTGGCACCTTTTTCCGCATCGCTGGCCTCACTTTTGGTTGCAGTTTCTCTTGCAGTTTATCCTGGTTTGCTCCAGTCATCGCACCTCCTCGAGTTACGACAGCAATGTTCAAGTCTCGTGGTTCAATCGCAATCATCTGAACATTCACATTTGGATTCAGGTTCAGGTTCTGTGGAGAGTTAGGTGCTGCAATGGTCCTTGCTTGCCACTTTGCGATCAACTGAGGACATTGTTCAACATTATGGTCATGTCCCTTACAGTATGAACATGTCTTTGCAGGCTCTAAACAATATCTAGAATAATGACCCGGTTGTCCATAGTTATAGCACATAACTTGACCTCTTCCTCTACCAAATCCTCCTCCTCCACCTCTTCCTCTAAATTTTCTGCCACCCCTTCCCTGCAGGTGTGGTTGCTGTGGTGGGTAATGGTTCTAATGGTAGTGTGGTTGATAAGGGTTTTGTTGTGCATACGGTTGTTGAAGCACATACTGCGGTTGATACTGATTAGGTGGGAACTGCATAGGCTAATACGAGGCTTGCGCCTGTTCATCCTGGGTGAATCCCTCATTTTTCATTAAGTAGGTGTCGACGGTCTTTTCTTTCGAAATCTGATATGCTCTACAATCTTTCTCATCATGTCCTACTGATTTACAAAATTTACAAAACGGGTTTGTAGGGGTGCTTACAATTTTTTGCAAATATAAAAATTCTTCATCACGATGGCCTCCTGATTGGCATATGCGACACCATGGTATCCCATGGTCATTTAATGGGTTGGGTGCACCTAACGGGACATAGTTTAGGAAGGTCAGATAGTTATCCTCAGTGTATTCGTCCGTCCTACATTTTGTGCACCATAAATAATCTTGTGATTCTTTAGCCTTCTTTATTTCTTGAAGTTGTATTGTCAGATTGGCCAGCTGCGACTGGATCTAAACCATCCCTACGGCACCATCGCCAATGGGCGAGGCCTCTAACTTCATTTCCAGTTTCTGTGCTTCTTTCTGCGATTCAATCTTCTGCTGCATTAACAGCCCTCGGATGTGTGGTAATAGTGCAGCAATAAACCATTGTTTATGTTGCACATCTAAAATTTGAAAGCTTACCTTGGCTATCAAGGTTTTAAACCATTGGTCAAAATCCCATACCGTTTCCACCAGTGCTTGTTTGATTTCATTGATCTCAGTAATACACTACGATTCCGATTTAAGTTTCCTGAACTCAGAGATCATTGCATCTCATATCTCTTCAAGGGTCTTCTGCAGTGTTTCGATTGGCGCGACGTAGAACTTCATGAACCAGTCTAGTGTGCAACCCCTCAAGATCGTGATCATCTGCGCCTTCTTTATATCCGCATTATGGACTAAATGCACCATCCAAATAGCTTCATGGAGGAACCAATGTTGTTCTGGATCTTCTGTCCCATTTCCATTGAATGTGGGTAACCGAGCTTCTGTCACATCCATTGAGCTGGCATCATGGTTTTCTGGTTCATAATTCCAAGGGGGTGTACCTTCTCGCACACTAGTCACAGGGCTAGCACTATCTGTATTAGTTGTCCTTTCTGAGGATGAAACTCTAGATCTTATCTTTGGTGATATTGCTGATGTTATGTAGTTACGTCCTTACATCGACGTCTCCTCAGAATCCTTAGAATCTTCTGGTCCTTCTGAAATAGGGCTATAGTCCTCCTCTTCGTCGCAAGAACCTTCATCTTCGTACGACTGAAGTTCATGTTCCCTCTCCTCGAACAAGATAGGATTATGTCGTCCCCTTTCAATTTTCCTTCTCTTTCCTGATCTGAATATTCTCCCACTCCTTAGGACTCCAACTTCTAATTCAGGTTCTCTGCTTCCTGGGAACATTTCAACTTACCATTTCCCATCTTCTCAATAGGTCAGCTACGACATAGCCTCCTTCTTAGGCGCACAACTCTACTACTCAGTTGCAAAATACCCTTCTCATATGCAATCATTTTTATCCATGTACTGATATGTAACAAGTATCTTTTTCAGGGTTCTTGGAAAAAATTTCTTTCAGCTTTAGTATATGAGGTTATAGTATCTACTGCAAACTCAGTAATATATCCTTGCAATATACTATCAACCCAAAAATCAACAGCTCTATAAATGGTGTTACTTACACTGGTTACCTCATGAACCAACTGATCGCTCCACTCGACAGTCTCTCTTCTCTGAAAATTAGTCTGCTTAGTCACCAATCTTGAACCCCATTCATGCAATAAAATGGGGAACTCAGCAAAGAAGATCTCATGAATATCAGAATATATATATTCATCTATCTAGTTCTCTACACTCAACCGTGTCCCTGCACTCTCTTATTGCGTGAATACTAGTGTTTTAGAATCCATCTAGTCTTTTATCTCCTTCTTCGTCGAGTGCCACAACATTTCCCTCGATTTGATCAATAGGGTCCCGACAATAGAACAATTTGTTTGCCACTTTTCCTAACTCGCGCAACCCAAGTTCTGCGCAGCCTGTCAATGTTGAGGCACGTGCCTTAACGGTCATTAATTTTGGTAAATCCGTGTTTTTTGCACGAAGCTATAAGCAGAGTTGTGACACAAAATAGTCTTAGGGGTGTCAAGGTTGGGTCAAAGCCCCTCTTTTTGTAAAATGTTCCATGAATTGCGGGTGCCCATGGTTTAAGTCCATGGTATTGTAATAGTGCACTTGTATAAATAAGGCACTTATGTAAAGGATTCAAGTAAGGTTATAGTAGGTTCTATTATGATAATTTTATGCGAAGGTTTTGAAAGGTTAAGTCCTAGATGTGTGCGTGGACGACCTCTACAGCTGTGTGCGCAGAGGGTTTTTGTAAGAAAGGTTAAGTCCCAGCTGTGTGCATGGACGACCTCTGCAGCTGTGTGTGCAGAGGGTTTTTGTAAGAAAGGTTAAGTCCCAACTGTGTGCGTGGAAGACCTCTGCAGCTGTGTGCGCAGAGGGTTTTTGTAAGAAAGGATCTGCAGCTAAGTGCGCAGCTTAGGGATTTTGAAGGACGGATCTGCAGCTGAGTGCACAGATCAGAACTATTTTGTAAAAAGTTGAATATAAAAGCAGTTATGCGGATGTATCCCCTACACTGGGGGTGAACCACGTATATCTTGTGTTGTGGTGGTTCTTTTATGTGTTTCTGTTATGTTTTATGCATTTGATAAGTAGATAATTGATAAATTAAGATAAACTACTAAAGATTAACTTCGATGTGAATTCCCAGTAAAGGGTTAAGCAAGAAACGGTCTTTTATCTAAATTGCGAAGCTATTTAATTGAATGTCGAGGTTCTATGTTGTATGATTATTATTTGTTAAGGCTAAAGGTACAGTAATATCCTTCTTTGCTTGCAAAAACCTGATTCTGCGGCACCCCATAGCTATTTCGGGTGAGACTGCAACCTGTTCGTAGGTTGTTGCCGAAAGGGCCAACACTGTGGGTTTTTTGTTGATGTGAAGTTAAAGGTATAAACCCGGGTCTGCCCTAAGCCAAACAAATTGGTTCTGTTGCCGATTGAACTCAGATCTACTTTAAGAGGGATCTACGTCGTACCTAGAGGGATATGTTTTGGAGGCCCTCAATAAAAGAAATCGATGATTGGATTGAAGAGACTTATCTGAAATTTGCTGAACAAGAAAATAAGGATCCTTGTTGTATTTCAGATGACTTCTTGCAAAGGCACATTTTACTGATATTCATGAAATTTTATTTGGTAGTATCCACATAGAATTGCACCAGTGGTTATCCAGGTTGACAGAAAGAAAGACAAACTCCACGGAAGGTCAGTTCCCTGACTGGACCCCAGCAAGAATTAACATATTGAAAAGGGTAAACAACGCGATATCATGAGCTATTGATTTTTAGACAATGTGAACCCTTGAAGCATTTGTGATGGAGTTTTCCATCGACACACATACTTCTTTTAGCAAAGCAGAAAGGCAGTTTTTCAAAGGACCAAGGGGTAAGTACCTAAATTCCTTTAGTCTGAAAATTAAAATGCTCTTGGCTGAGAAAGGTATATTGTTGATCGAATCAGATTGCTAGATTTCTTATTACTAACCTATGATTGGAAGTGAAAGTAACTTCGACGAGCAAACTGGTTTGCTACGAAGCGGTAAAAGATACAAGAGAAATATTGAATCCTATACCCTAGGCCAGAATACCGAGTATACCCCAGTAAGTCCAGAGGACTCTGAGTCCGAAGAAACCCCTTCTGTTAGAAACCCTCCTATAACCCCACAGCGCAGATCTGTTATCCCTGAGAACCTGTCGTAGTTTGAAAGTAACCCTAGCCCGAGTAGTCCTATTGCAGGTCAGTCTACCCCAGTAAGTTCCCCCCCCCCCCCCCCCCCCCCCCCCCCC
>LPNX010845744.1:78031-155484 GCA_001517045.1 Pseudotsuga menziesii
CCTATGCGAAGTTGTTTGGACTGCTAAGAATATTATGGATCAAGATATCAGAAGAGCGCAGCTGGTCACTTCTTTCAGAGATCGAGCTTTGACCTGGTTTATGAAGTTTTACAGCACTTAGAACCATGTCTTGGATGATATTAAAACAGTAATGATCAAAGAATTTAAGAAGCCTAAATCAGAGTCACAGTGTATAACTGAATTGAAAGAAATCCAGCAGAAGCGAGGTGAATTAGTTTGGGATTTTGATCAAAGGTTCAAGGTTCTGTTGGATCAAGTGAGTTTCATTATTGGACCAACGCAGCATAAAGAATGGTTCATTGCAGCATTATTACCTCATATCAGGACTCCACTTATGCAATACAAGGTTGCTGATCAGCAAGAAGCTTTGGAAATTGCAATGACACTTGAGACAGCCCCTGTTCAAGATCATTCTGGAATAGCCCAAATACAAGCACAGTTAGCAGAAATCGCTTTGGAGCTTCGCAACATGAAAAAAGGAAAGTCTATTCGAGAACAGGTTTGGTGTACACGATGTAAGACATAAGGTCATGACAAAGAATAGTGTCCTGCGTTAAGAAATTACCTGAATACTGGTGCGCCAAACCCATTTAACCCTAATGTTCTATATTGTGAGATCTATAGAACAATTGGTCAGCATCGACCTGAAGACTACTATCTGCTGCAGAGATATGTTCAAGTACCTAAGAATCCCTATTGTAAGTTTTGTAAGTCAGTTGGACACGACGAAGATGAATGTCGCAACTTTGACCTTATGAGAGAGTGCACATATGATGCTTATAGGGTACAAAATGATGCACAAGGCAATGATGGATATGGTTACCGTGGTCAAGGTAGTTTAAGAGGTCATGGTCATGGTGGTATGCCATGAAGAGGTCGAGGCTAGGTTGTTTGCTATAACTGTAATCAGGCAGGACATGTAGCTAGAGACTGTCGGAACCCAACTACGACATGTCGATATTGCAGAGCAGTCGATCATGTGATCAAGCAATGCCCACAGTTGATATCCAATATACAAGAAAGAAATGCCCCTCCCACTCAGAACATTCAGATGATTGCTACAGAGAAAAGACCTGTCCCAGCCATTAACGTTGTTACAAGGAGTGGAGATACGACGCAAGTGCAGACTAAGGAAAAACAGCCTGACGAGGCTTGGGTCCGCAAGACCCCAGAGAAAATTCCAGCATTTGATGTTGGAAGAGAAAAAGAAACATTTATGGAAGCAAAAAAAGACTTTGTTGATCCGGGAACATCAGTAGCACCTGTGCAACAGCATCAACAGCAGTTACAGTCTCAAGAAGCTTCGACAGATGAAGTAAGTACACTGTCATCATTTTTACAGAGTTGTATGAAGCTCTTAAGAAATCAGAATGCTTTAGATGAGTTACAGAAAGTTATTGCTTCTTGTGAACCTTAGCGAAGCTCTGGTAAAGAAAAAACTGTTAATAGAGTTAGAAGAACTGGAAGAGAAATGAGATTGCATGCTCAGATAGGAGAGTATGACATGACTGATATCATTTTATACCTGGGATCATAAGTAAATGTCCTAACTAAGCAGACATGGGAACAAATGGGAAAACCTACCCTTGAATGGTCCCCTATACAGTTGAGATTATCCAATCAGCAGAAGATTGTGCCCCTAGGAAGATTCCCTAGTGTCCCAGTAGACATTGATGGAGTCAGTACCTTAGCAGATTTTGAAGTCATTGAAATAATTGATGATAGCAACCCCTATCCGGCATTACTAGGAATTGAATGGGCAATAGACAATTCTGCAGTAATCAACCTTAAGAATAGATAGATGACTTTTGAAGGAAAAGGTTTGAGAGTCATCGTACCATTGGATCCTTCTCAAGGAGAAAGGTATACAGAGCCAATCAGAGATGGAGATCAGGATGTTTTGGATCATATTTACAACATTACAGCTAAAGAAGAAGACTATTTTAATCCTACTGCTGAAGGTATAATGGATTGGCAGTGTGACAGTTCTTGCATGACTGATTCAGACAAAGGCTTAGAGAATTGGCAGAGTAGACTTTATGAGCTACATGGACATGGATGTGCAAGAATTACCAAGTCTCTCAGATGGCTTGGCTCACAGACAAGAGTCTTACCCACTTTTGATGGCTTGATAGATCCAGAATATTTTATTGTCCAATTCTTAGAGCAAGTACCAGACTCACAGAAAATGGAGACTCTAGATTCAATATTTAGAGCCACAGCTACCAGATGGTGGAATGGTCATAAAAATTATATCCCTAGTTGGGGAGCTTATCAAAAGTTCCTTCGCCTAAGATTCATGAATCAACCTCAAGAGGTGCGAAGCAGGTTTAATGGTAAGTATATCCCTCAGGAACATTTGGAGCAATGCTACAAAGCATGGAAGCATGTACCTTGTGAAGAATGGGTACATAGTTTTGTGCACACTCTGGAACCTATAGCAAAGAACTGGTATGCGGAGGTCGAGCTTCGCCATGGTACTGTAAGTTGGGATAGTCTTGTTGATAGTTTTCTGCTCACATTTTCTATTAATGAGGTTTGTCCTACTTTAGACGTAGCTATTGGATTGATCCATACTAAGGTGTTTGATGATAAAGAAATAGCTGAGTATCAACATGATTGGAAAGAACAAGAAGCCAATGCAATAGAATGTTATAACCTCACAATTGACGAGGATGATGACCCGCGCAACATTAACATTCCTGATTCAGAAGGACACTGTAAAGTACATGGACCAGCAGTCGAAGAACCTGAAGTAACTCATCCCTTGAAGACAAGAAAAGTAAACATTGGATCAGAAGAAAATCCTAAATACGCTACCATTGGAGATTATTGGGATGAAGAAATGGTGAGCAAAGTGACCCAACTTCTCCATGAGTATCAGGACTTATTTTTGACAAAGTTCTCAGAAATGAAAGGTATCCTTGGTGATATAGGAGTGATAAAAATCCCTTTGAAAGCTGATGCGAAACCTGTGAAGCAGCGTCCTTATAGGCTGAACGCTAGGTATAAAGATAAAGTCAGGACGAAGCTAGATAAGATGCTCACTGCAGAAATCACTGAGGTTGTCGCAGAAATTCTGTTGTGGCCTCTGAATGTGTCGAAGGTATGTATTGTGTCGAACATCCCTATTGTGGTGAAGCTGAAGTTAGTAGTTGTGCCAAAGAAGAAAGGTATGTCGAAGCTCAAAATGCGACCATTGGGAAAAATTAGAGTTGACGGCGCCGGTACACTAACTGCATTAACTGCCTGTAATGATGAGATTTTGGGAAATCTAGCACCGTTTGGACAAGATCTACAGCAGATCTATCATATTTGGTGTCTTCAATGCACAGTTATGGCCAATTTCGTCAATGGATTCTATAAGAAGACACCCAGGCCTGCGAATTTCGCATTACGCATTTTCTTGAGTTTTACAATTAAGTCCATGTCAGCTGATCGCGAAGTTTAGGAATTACTGAGAGAATTTGAACTGAGGGGTCTGCAAAACCTTATGAGCACCCCACTTGCATCTCCACCTCATGAGGAAACTCCCCCAACACCGAATCAGCCAATGTAGACACGATCTACCAGGAATAAGTTTAAGCTAGAAGTTCTTTCTAAGCAGAACGAAGACAGACACAAGCAATCAGGGAAAACACCGGAGGATCCCAAGATGAATCCTTCTGGTTCAATAGAGACCCCACCTGAAGGTTTTGAAGACTTCAGCGAGGATGAGAATGTTGCATCGCAGCGTCCACCATATCTTCCACCTGTTCGACCAGGAGTTCAGCCACCTCGGCGTACAAAAAAGTTCACATTACGCACCCCGTCGCTGCCATAGGGTGTGACATTGGTCGACACGATGACAGGGAAAATAGACCGGCTGAACTACGCAGACCACGATACAAATGATCGTGGGAAATTCCCGTAGTTTGCACCAGGGACATACCTGCACTTTGTCCACTATCCGGAGACTGGAGCGACATTACTGGAAGTGAAACAGTGGACTGTCGGCTTGGAGCAAGCCGAATTGTTGAAGATGTTGAATGTTCCCCACTTCGGTCGCAGCACACAGGTGATCGTGGTGGTCAAACAGCTATTGGCGTTGGTGCACGATGGGCACCTCTGGATCGGTAATCAGAAAATTGCCATTAATGGAGAACTCATTCACAAGATCACAGGATTTTCGAAGTAAGGGCCCGATCCTGGAATTGAATTTCTTTCAAAACACGAGGATACGAAGCTGGCACAGAGCATGAAGGACCGCTTTGGTCTGACCAAACGAAAGCGAGGGTATCATACCTCGACAATTCAGCATCAAAAGATTCGCTTCACCGCAGAGCTCCTAGCATGCAAGCTAATGCGGAAGTGCAGACCGAATGAAGTACCTGCCCCCATTGTCAGTATTGCTACGAACTGTGCCGAAGGCTACAGTTACAACTGGGCAGCGTACATTGCTAAGGAATTCCTTGAAGAAGTTCCCGACGCGCAGGAGAAAGGTAGACCCTTTCACTACTCATGGTTGATAGTCCTCATCGCACTAGTAGGATGGAGAGAACCTACCGAGGCACAGTTTGTTGATGTACCTCCACAGATGCCTGGCGCAGCAAGGTACACATCTATTTGGGTGTCGCAGGACAAAGCATCCCAGCAGATGATGAACTATGTGTTCGCCTTTTATGCCATGAACATATCCTATGAAATCCTGCAAACACCGCGGCTCGGTAATGAGCTATTCTCTCAGTATGAGGGAGCGGCCAACTTCAGGGCCGACATACATCATGTCTTCAACCAAGCCCACGCAAATAAAAAGCATAAATGGTTTAAATTACCATATGTGGTAAACGACGAAGACATCCTCGCAGTAGTCAAGAAGTGGTCGGCTGAGTGGATGAAGGACGCAGGGACAAAGCCCAACATTCCAGTCCCTCTAGTCACCAATGTGGGCGCAGGCCCTAGTCAAACGCAGCAGAATGACCCACTTGAAGAAAGCGAAGAACAGAGTGAGTCGCAGCAGAGTGAAGGCGACCAGGGTGGAGATGGAGAAGATGAGGAAGAAGAAGATTCGGTCAAGACCATATCAGACCCCAATCACTCAGATAAGTGCAAGTCTCTAGAGGCAAAGGAAGTGACTAAGCCTCAGTCCAGAAAGAAAGCGAAGGCGTCAAAGGGTAAAAATATCGTCGAAGAACCCGTCGTGACGATGGAAGAGCTTGACTTGGCTCTAACGAAGTCTACAGAAGCACTAACTAACAAATGGTCACAGTTTGCAGCTACGCATCTTGATTCCCTCACTGGCGTAGCGCAACGAATTTCAGAACTGAAGGAGTTAGCATAAAAATCAGCAACTGGCGCTGCAGCAAGCAATACCCCAATAGCCGCGCAGCCAAATATAAGGCAATGGCCAGCCAGGGATAATAGAGGACAAGTGCCAAGTGCAGCCCTCATATTAACTGAAGCAGCATCTCACTCGAAGATGAGCATGACAGTCGGAATAGATTACACCAAGGTGTCTATGACGAAGTTGCATCTCTGTCAATTAGCAATCATGAAGGAGATCCAAGCATGAGACCGCTACTCACAAATGCAGTTGGAAAATACCATGAAGCAGAGTGAGAGCCTCGCAGCACAGTTTGAAGAAGCGGAGCAGAGGAAGAGGGATGCAGAACGTAAGCAGGCTACACTGGCATGAGTGTTGGATGAGGCATGTCGGAGTCTTCCTGAATTCGACATACATGCTGAGGAAGAACGGGAGCAAAGAATTGCTAAGCTGAAAGACTATGCACAACAGTCTCGCAGCGAAATTGAAAAGCTAAAACCAAAACATGAGGCTCAGATTGTGGAGCTTCAACTTCGTATCACTCCGGAGAGCCCACTAGAGGTCAAGGAGTAGTGTCACAGAGATATTCAGGCCTCAGCAACAAAGATCTCAGATCTTGTAATAAGCGCAGCAAAACTGCTAGATGAAAGCATCGACGCCTGGGCAAAACTGCAGGACAATCCAGAAGTAGAAAAGCTGCAAGAAACCATCAAGCAGCGACAGACAGAGCTGGATGTAGTGAAAGCGGAAATTAAGACTCTGCCTCCTATGCAGAAAATTCTCAAGGTAAAGCAAAGTAATGAACTCCAGCAGGAAATTGAGTCATGTAGAATGAAAGCAACACTGTTGGAAAATTCTATGCAGCCCCTTATCAACGAGGCCTTGGATTTGAGCACTGCTGCGGACAGCCAGCTCAAGGTTCTGAAGGAGTATGATGCAGTTGCACAAGAAAAGGCCAGTGAAGCATCAGCAGCAGCATTACAGGAGTTGGTGGAGAAGGAGCAAGCAGTCGACGATATCATGCATGGCCTTAACCGGTAGTTTACTATCTTCGCTAACAAGATTCTCCCACCAGACAAGCAGCATAGTGTCCCGAGATGGGACACCGGTGAGTCTTAGGGGCCTGTTAAGGAACGCGCCTTAATGGTCATTAATTTTGGTAACTCCACAGTTTTTGCGTGAAGCTGTAAGTAGAGTTGTGACACAAAATAGTCTTAGGGGTGTCGGGGTTGGGTCAAAGCCCCTCTTTTTGTAAAATGTTCCATGAATTGTGGGTGCCCATGGTTTAAGTCCATGGTATTGTAATAGTGCACTTGTATAAATAAGGCACTTATGTAAAGGAGTCAAGTAAGGTTATAGTAGGTTCTATTATGATAATTTGATGCAAAGGTTTTGGAAGGTTAAGTCCCAGCTGTGTGCGTGGACGACCTCTGCAGCTGTGTGCGCAAAGGGTTTTTGTAAGAAAGGTTAAGTCCCAGCTGTGTGCGTGGATGACCTCTGCAGCTGTGCGCAGAAGGTTTTTGTAAGAAAGGATCTGCAGCTAAGTGCGCAGCTTAGGGATTTTGAAGGATGAATCTGCAGCTGAGTGCACAGATCAGAACTGTTTTGTAAAAAGTTGAATATAAAAGCAGTTCTGTGGACGTAGCCCCTACACTGGGGGTGAACCATGTATATCTTGTGTTGTGGTGGTTATTTTATGTGTTTCTGTTATGTTTTATGCATTTGATAAGTAGATAATTGATAAAGTAAGATAAACTACTAAATATTAACTTCGTTGTGAATTCCCAGTAAAGGGTTAAGCAAGAAACAGTATTTTATCTAAACTGAGAAGCTATTTAATTGAATGTCAAGGTTCTGTGTTGTATGATTATTATTTTTTAAGGCTAAAGGTACAGTAATATCCCTCTTTGCTTGCAGAAACCTGATTCTGCGGCACCCCATAGCTGTTTCGGGTGAGGCTGCAACCTGTTCGCAGGTTGTTGCCAAAAGGGCCAACACTGTGGGTCTTTTATTGGTGTGAAGTTAAAGTTATAAACCTGGGTCTTCCCTAAGCCCAACAGTCAACCCAACAAATACCTGAGATACTGGCTCGTCATATCAAGCCCCGTCAGCAACACCTACGAAGCAGTTGTAGTCTCACCCGAGATATCTCTTTGATGGGTAACCACCGGAACCATGTTTCCGCGATTGTCGAGGGATTATAGTCCCTTGGCGCGTTTCCAAGGAGCTCAGCGAAGGAAACAGGATGGTTTTAAGGAGGAGTCATCCTTGCGCAACTGAGCACAACTATATGTCATCGTGAGTAGATTTATCCCTATTCTCAACCTCACAACTGGCGCAACTGACTTGTACTAACAAACCGTCTGCGACTTACGTTGTGACTTAAGATAGAAACGCACAGGCCAATATGTACATATATTTCAACGACACCTTCCCAAGCATTCATCTACTTATTACAGTATAACATCGGGACTTTAATCAATATTTTAGCATTGTACAGAAAGCAAATAACAACCATTCACATAAATATTCACAGCATTAACCATCCATTCGAACACAAGAGATAATGTGGAAACCCATGTGGGAAAAACCACCAAGTTGCTCTTCATCTGGCATGAGAAAAGGATATAGCACCTTGCAGTCTGCAGGATGCAGACTGATCTTATGATATGTCTTTAAGACTCAGACTTATGGTTCTCATGCTCTCTGGTTTGTTCTTCTACCCTACCTCTCCTCCTAGCGGTCTGCACACACAGCAGCCAGATCCGCAGCTCAACAGCCTCCTATCGCTACCAGACTCTTCTTGAGTCTTCTCTTCCTCTAATCTCTACAACATTACAGCAAAAATGGTGTCCTTCCCCATGGATCGCCAATGAGAAGCCAAAATCAACAACTAGAAAACCAACCTAAACGTAATCAAGACCAACGTAAAACGTGATTCAGACCAACCAAGATGTAGTTGAGACCAACATAGAAGTAAACCGGACCAACCCTTTTTCCATTGAATCCCTCCTATTTATACTATTTTACATGACCACGCAGGGTCGACTGCATATAGGCAATCTGTTAACTGTCACCATCAGCCGCCCCTCAGGGTATAGCTGTGGTGATTACGACTTGACACGAGGCACTATCAGCCTGACTTACAAATATCCCATTGTACGTGTGTGGCTACAATCTTACATTGCCTTAAACAGCCATGATCTAGATTCCGCACCTATCGCTTTCCATCCATTATCACCTTCATGCTCCTGCACTTTCCTTTCCTTTGCCTCACACCTCTCCATTTTGTCTGTGATGGTCCTTTGCTTCCTTCACGATCTTCCTTTCTTTCTGTCGCACGCATGACGCACCTTCTTTGCTTGCACGTGAACTTGTTCCTTGTGCTCCTTTACCAGGCCAACAGATCTCATGAATGACATGTTTAAATGCTTGGATCTATGAGTAACACATCAATAGAGTAAGACATAGTGCGCAAGTCCTCTTCCTTTTGCAGAAACATGGTTCCTGCAACCCTCCCTCAGACATCTCGGGTGAGAATGCATCTTCTTCGCAGGTGTTGCTGGATAAGGTAAAACATGTTCAGGCCAGTGTTTAGGGAGATTGTGTCAGAGTGAACCCATGTCGACTAAAGTGTGTCAACAGAAAAATCCAATGCAATTCACATCCCTAGAAAGTTTCCAATTAGCAAGTGGATCCCCATAATGATATATTACTAACTTAGTGAGTAAATGCCAATTCCTAAGCCTAGCCAGTGAAGGATTTCTCAAACGGTCTCATTTGTTTCCATTCAAGGAAATGAATTCACCCTAACCAACAATCAATATTTTGGAGGACTTTGGAGAAACTTAATCGTGCATGAAATCATTTTTATAGGACTAACTTCCAAAATTTTCGAAGATGTGTTCAAGAAGTATGTTTCAACACCAACAAAAGAAATCAATTTAATAAATTCATATACAGACACACTCAAAACAAGCATGGACGTATTCCAAAGGAGTTAGTATCTTATGATTTTTTCTTTGAACAATTAATTTTCATAGGCATGACGAGCATATCATCCTATGGGTAGCATATTTGGATGATAAAGGAAACAATCGGCATGACTCTAGATAAAGACAAAACATATGACTAAATTCAAAAATATCCAAAGAAGTTTTGAAGGAGTATTTTGGCAAATCTCATTAATTGTTCTTGTTGATCTATAATTATGTGCATAATATTTAATTATTTATGGACATCTAATAAATAAATTATGCACAATAAATAGATTTGTAATTATCCACACTAATTATACTTATTCTTGATCTATATATGCAAGGATGGATCTCAAGTGTAAGCTTAACATGGAAAATATTTTAGTTGTGGATTAGTGAACTAAAATAAATTAGAAAACTACATGCAAGCATTTAGTCTGTAAATAAAGGACATGGTTCCTCATTGTACATGAAGAGAGTTGATAGAGAAGTAATTTCACTCTACACTTTTTTTCTCTATGGTTTTTTTCCTTTCAAGGATTTTACCATGTATATCCTATGTCATTCATGATTTTAATGTTATACTATGATCTTGTGTTCATATGCAATTTTAAACATGGTATCAAAGCAATTTTAGGGTAAAATTTGATCATTAAATGGGTAAGCTCAATAACACATTTGAGTTTGGAGTAGCCAAATTAGCTAGGAATGCTTCTAGTTTAATGAAAAACAAACCAAGAATGCTCTAGATCTTATTATTTTATCATTTATGTGAGTATTTTTTTAAGTTTCTTTTTGAAAATATTTTTTTTAATTTCAAATTTATTAAAAATTTGTAATTATTTTTGGAAACTAGTTTTTATAGCATTTTTTGGGAATTTTAAACACCTTTTGGTCATCGCTCATACTTCCCATTGGACTACCCCTCAACCCTCATTATACATCTATTCCCCCCCCCACCACACCCCCGTTTTTTTACGTGTTTCTTTTTGGATCCCCCATGACTCTCTCCCTTTGACCACTCCTACCATCTATTGATCATCATTGTACTTCCCCTTAGCCACATCAAAAACCCCACTACTAACCTCCCTCGCAATAATTAATCAAGCCCTCTTATCATCTTCCTACACCATAGATGGCATTTAACTTCTATCAAAACTCATATCCATCAGTAGTGCTTCCCTTGATAACCCATGGATCCCTTCTCTTAGGTTGCACATAAATAACCAATGAGCACTTCTTTCCACCCTTTGTTTGGATCACAAGTAAACCCATATGGTATCCAACTATTCATCCCTACCATGGAAACAAGTTTATGTGGAAAGCCACACACCCAACCATGTGAACATGCAATAATCATTTCCCCTACCCAAATATACCACATGGAAAACACTTATATGGATTTCAAATTGAGTCACGAATTATTGGATGCTGCCAGAGGGAATGACAATGCTATACGCAAAAAGGAAGAGACCCAAACAAAATAGTGACATGTGGAAGTCTTCCTATGTCGGCATTTTCTACATAGTCATCTCACTATGCATAATTAAACTGTGAAATCAATGCCACATGGCCCATTGAGGGACTTTCATGTTGCTTCCCCCTCCCCCCCCCCAAATGAATTCAACTTTGATTTTTGAAGGCAATTTTCAAAATTAGATAAATTTGTCATATGGACTTGTATTTTGGTGTCGATTTCTTTGTTTGTCTTTTTCAGTCTCCTAAATAGTGGCATAGGTGGTATCAATTTATTTTTCATTTGATGCAATTTAATTTTATATTTCTACAAAATGGTAAGGTTCTTTTTTTCACATTTCAATAGGTGTAACTTCCGCATACATACTCGATTTTGAGTCTCATTTTTTGGGGGTTATTTTTCAAGATCACACAATAGTATAATTATTTTAGCTAATTCTTATTTATTCTTCACAATTTTCAAAATGGCTAGTACTTCTAACCCTCATGAAGTTCTTTTCATAAGCACCATTTATTATTCATGGAAATCCTACATAGGGTACCTACTTGGAAGTAAACATATATATATAATCATACTAGGGATAGATGTCACATCATTAGACAACAAAAACATGCAAAATGTCTAAATCATAATGATGAAGCCAGAGGCCTTATTGGCATGTTGGTCTATGAAGATTTAAAATTCCATATTCAACCCCTTAACACACCACAGGAAGCATGGTTGAAGTTTAAGAAACTCTTCGGGAAACAACTTTGATTGATGGTAATTAGTTGGAAATTAAGTGCATTGCTTTTGATCCTACCAAATTTCCCTAAGTTGAATATTACAACACAAAATTCAACCTCTTATGACTTCAACTTAGTGACTATGGAATCACTAAGCTAGATGATCATGCAATCATGGATTTTATTTCTAATCTCAAATATTATTTTGATATTTTTGTCTCTACATTTTAATCCATTAGAGATGCATTAGGTACAAATTATAAGATGTCTTCTTTTGATTTTTTTTGTGAACAATTAACACATGTGCAAGACAAGCTATTGCACATGGGTGAGATCGATATAGTTTCCAAACAAAAATATTTGTTTTCTCACTACAACGGCACCAAACCCTCCAAGAAGCAGTCCAAAGGAGCCACTTGTAAATTTTCTTTAAACCCAAATATTGATTTTCAATTTTAATAAGTTTATGCAAAACTCAGGAAATTAAATTTTTCACGTCTGTACTTTATAAAAAAAGACACTGACTTTAACACTTCAAATGCACAATGGAAGCACAAAATCAATCACACGATGGCACAATAAATTTACCCTGGAAACCCCAATGGGGAAAACCGACAAAAGAGAGATCTCTTGCTTTCTTTACATGGGAAAATATCGAAATTACAAACAACATATTTTTACAACAATATAAAACCTACAAAATTCCTTGGGAATTGTGCCACTCAACACAAAAATACATATGAACTATATGGCCTTCCTTTTCACTAATTTATATCCTCTAAAAAACCCCTAACTCTGTTGTACGACTCCTCTACAACCTACCAGCATTCCAACGTTTGGTACAACCCTCCAAACTAGCTATATTGCTCTTCTTTTTTGTTGTATGGCCTCCAATCACTGGTGCCTTCGTTTTTTGAAGATACCAATAGGTTTTCCCTTTTAATATTGAAGAAAATCACTCTATTCACCCTTCTCCTTTTGCCTCTCGAGGTTCTATCTCTATTTTCTATCAATGTCTCTCACAATGACCAAAAGTGTGTTTAATATCCTCTGTAGAACTCCTTTTATAATTCTCTTTAATGATAAAACCCTAAACCTATATATCCAAAGTGATAAAGGGATAAGATTATATCTTAGTCACTAAATATCTATGGATGTGACTTAATCTCACGTTGAGATCACTTAAGTCACTTTATCATTGAATAATAAAAGTCACTTTATCATTAAATAATAAAAGTCACTTTAACTTTATAATAATAAAGTTAATGTCTAGAGAAGACTCCTTTTTGGACAACTTTGTGTAGGCTAGACACTCAACCTACAGAAGTACATGTCCGAGCTATAAAACTCAACACTCCCTCTTAGCAAGGAAGGGACTTCTAGAAGAACCTCTGTCTATTTTTGTCACCAATACCACCACACCATTCGCTATTGTAGTTGCTCCCATTGAACTAGAAGACATTTGTGCCACCTGCTTTGGAATATGCTCTAAATATCTATTCTTCTTCACTATGATCCTAGGAATCTCCACTTGCTCCTAAGCATCAATCAATTTCAGCTCATACCAGCTTGGTATTCTGACATTACTAGAAGAATCCTCTTTCCCATCTTTCTGATTTGAAAACTAAGTCCTTAGTATCACCTCAATATTCAGAGCCACTTTCTCCCTTCACTCGGTCTATAACATTGATCCATGATTTAAGATCCCCTTGGACCCACTAATAGGCTTTCCTCGTAACATGTATAACTTACCCTCTCTGACACTAAGCCTCACAGTTGTGTCTTAGGTAACACCCTTTGAATGTAGAAGCACATGTCCATCTGGAACATGACCCCATACCCCTTGTCCTCCAAGGATGATACTGGGAGCAATTTCATCTTCAGTTCTTTACATGCATTACTCCTGCCACCACCATAGTTCATCCTATCTCTAGTTGGAATAACATTGTTAATATCCCCTTTATTGCATGTATGGTGTCGACCCCACTATCCACATATCATTCTGAATCATCCTTTGAAACACTAAGGAACAACTCTCTCATTCCCTTCATATGGTTGGATGCACCACTATCAATGTACCAAACTCATTTTGATAATGATGTTGAAGAGAGGAAAACCACTAAAGAGAACTCTTCCTCGAACTTGGTGGAAAACTCATCCACCTCTGCGGAAGCTGCAACCTGTGACTGCTTCCCTTTCTTCTTCTTATTTGGACAATATCCAGCATAGTTCCCCATCTTATGATATGAACAGCACTTAAATTTTCTCATGTATTTCTTCTCACCCTTTGAGGTAGCTCCACCACTGGATATTTTATTGCCTTTTCCATGTCCTGTAAGAGAAACATTCTCCACATCAACCATGTTGTTGTCCTTCATGGCTATATCGCATTCTCATCTCTTCCTATTTGAAATCATCCTATAATATTTCCAAGTTGGGAATATTCTCTCTAGCAACAATTCCATGACCAAAAAAATCCCATGGTTTATAAAATATTTTCAATGTTGTTCTAACCAATTCTAGATCCTCAACCTTATGCCCTACAATAGCCAACTCATTATGGAATTGCATGATTTTAGTGAAAGAGGATGAAACCGTATTAGATTTGGACATCTTCGTGTTGTGATCAATCTTTAGCACCATTTTTATGTTTTGGTTTCCATTATGATAAAGCTTTAATAAACATTCCCACCTCTCGTAAGCATTCTTCTTTCCGGTCACATGGGGGATGGTGTAATTCATCATGGCATCCATGACTATTCTTTTGGACTTCACATTCTTTTGATTGTAAGCAACCAATTGTTTTGCATCGGTAGGAATGGTATGGGTTTCTTTAACAATATCTCAAAGCTTTCATTCTAACAACAATGCAATCCTCTCTTTCCAGGGGTTGAAATTTGATGCCCCCTCCAACCGTTCTTCAAACCTCAAACCAATATCCATCTCTCTTGTTCAACTAATACCTCAAGACCAAACCACTATTCTTAGTGAAATAAAACCCTCACTGCAAATCTCTTGCAAAACCTGTGTCAAAACCCCTGGTTTTCTCCTTACAAAGGCACAGCTATGATACCATGTAAATTTTCTTTAAACCCAAATCCTAATTTTCAATTTCAATAAAGTTTATGCAAAACCCAAAAAAATAAGTTTTCAGATATGTACTTTATAACTGAAAATACACTAAGTTTAACACTTTAAATGCACAACGGAAGCACAAAATCAATCATACAATGATATAGCAAATTTACCCTGGAAACCCTAATGGGGAAAACCAACAAAAGAAAGATATATTTATTTCTTTACACAAGAAAATCTAGAAACTGCATATTTTTACAGCAATATAAAAGTTGGGAACTTCATGTAAAACATGCCACTCAACCCAGCAATCCATTCAACCTATACGGTTTTTACTTTTCATTGTTTTAGATCCTCTAAACAACCCCTAACTCTGGTGTATGGCTCCTCTGCAACATGCCAACCTTCCCACGTGTGGTATGGCCCTCTAAACCAATTATATTGTTCTTGTTTTTGTTGTTGCATGGCCTGCAGTCACTACTGCCCTAGTTTGTTGAACATGCCAAGAGAGTTTCCCTTCCATTCTTGAAGAAAATCACTATCTTCACCCTTCTCCTTTTACCTATAAAGGTTCTTTCTCTCTTCTCTGTTAATGTCTTTCACAATGACCAAAAAGTTTGTTTAATATCCTCCTTAGAACTTTTATAATTCTCTTTAATAATAAAACCCTAAACCTAGATCTCCAAAGTGATAAAGGGATAACATTAGATCTTAGTCACTTGACATCTATGGGTGTGACTTAATCTCACGTTGAGATCACAAAAGTCTCTTAGTCACTTTATCATTAAATAATAAATTCACTTAACATTTATAAAGTCATCGTATCATTAAATAATAAAAGTCCCTTTAATTTTATAATAGTAAATTTAATGTCTAGAAAAGACCCCTTTTTGGAAAACTTCATATAGGCTAGACACTCAACCTATAGAAGCACATGTCTGAGCTATAATAATCAACACCACTATGCCCAAGATTGTGAAATCTCATACAATGATTCCTTCTCCAAAGTCCTAGAAACAAGGAAAATTTTAGGCACGAAATTTAGCCCATGGACAGCGTAATTTTGAGGATTGTTTCCGAAGAAACTATTTACCATTTTCCATTTTTTCTAATATGATTCACCCAAATTCCATAGGATAAAAAAAATACTCTAAAAATCACCAAAAATGTCCAAAAACTATATAAAGCCCTTAGAAATTTGATGTTTTTTAAATTGGCAAACTTATTATGGTTAGAAATTTAATAATTAGTAATATTTGACAAGGTTTCTACACTTTAAGTAAATTATGGATCCTTAAAATTTTCCCTAGCTAGAAGAGAACCAAGTCAAAGGAGAAGAATCCACCAAGCAATACAACTTCGAGATAGATAAGAGAGATTAGTTATACAATAAGTCTTTAAAGAATAGTAGAAACTCTTCTAAATACCCAAAGACATCCATCCATACAATTCACATGTTCTTATAAACAATGAATACATTACCTCTATTTATACCTATCCAATCATTGCACATGTGGGCCCTTCATTAGGCCTACCACTACTACATATACATTTAAACTCATTTATGCCCCTTTAGGGTCATATCATATACAATTAATTCATTACATATGCATTTAACCTCATATATTCCCCCCTTAGGGTCATATCATATACATTTAACCCCATATATTACCTCCTTAATATCATAACAAACTTGTTCTTTTGCAACAGAGATTTCCATCTTATTCGCATTGTTGTAAGAAGATGCAAGTGTTGGAAGCAGCCATGAAGAAGCATAATATTCATATAATTATTCTTCCTCATATATTTCTTCTAAACGTTGTCTTCTTCCTACAATGGCATATCATCCTCACAATTAGTGGATTTTAGACTCAAGGGGATCTCATCATATGGCCAATAGAAGTGATTTACTTTTAGTCTTGGTGTTTCTACAACCCAATAGGATTTTTTTTCAGTGATATCTCTCCTTTAGATGTTGTAGGAGCAGGAATAATAAATATTTCTTATGGGAAAATTAACAATTTATTTTATGTTCCCGCTCTCTCAACCATATTGATTTCAATTTTTAAAATAACTCATTCAGGTGATGGTAAAATTGTTGAGTTTTACCTCATGATGTTGTAATCATGTATCTAAAGGATCATATTCATGTAATAGCTTTAATATGTGTCAACAATTCTTCAATGCTATACAAATTTAACAACTTTGAACCCTCATTGCCCACCATTGTCTTCATTGCTTATGTTGATGACTTGAGCAAACTTTGGCATGAACCGTTTGGTTTTAAACTACCACTTCTTGCAACATATATCAAATCCCATGCCATGCCCCTTGTCTTATACATTAATGGTGTTTTTCATGGTTATATCTTGGGTATGCATCACAAAAATCCATTTATGTTTGGTCAAACATGCCAAGCACAAGCACCACTGGAATTGGTCATATGACATAAGTCAATCATTCCCAACTCCAATTTTTTAGGTGCATGGTACATTCTCACTTTGATTCAATCATTGCATGTGGGTTTACTCCATTATACTCAAAGTGAAGTTTTCAATGTTTTGTTGCGTACAAAGCATTGTTTGAAAATCAGTCAAGACATCTAATCAAGAGAATTCACACTAATAATGGTGGAGAATATGTTAATAAACACTTCATTGACTTTTTCTCAACACTTGGCATTCAAATGCAGTGTACTAAACCCCAACACTTAAAGAAATGTCTATTTGTATGGTTCAATCAAAACAAATGTCACTGCACTTTTGGGTTGAAGGAATCAATTGTACTAATTATATCTTGAACTAGACTCCTTAAAAAGTATTAATGAATCGAACATATAAAGAAGCTTGGTCTATGGTCAATCCTAATGCAATTCATTTCAAAGTTATTAACTATGACTCGTGGGTTCATATTCCATATTCAAACCATAAAGCAATGCAACCTAAAAGTGAGCAACACATCTTTAATGGTTATGTTGAAGATGTTAAAGCCTATATGATATTTGTACCTCACACTTAAAAGGTTATATTTCATAGAGATGTTTGCTTTTATGAACACTCATGGACCTTCATGCCTGCATATTCTTTTTTTGTCCATTGCAAGTGGATCTAGTGAACTAAGTTTTTTGTAGATGGAAGCATGGAATAGTTTAAATCCCACCTTATTGCCAAATGTTCTCTCAAGTTGAAGATATTGATTACTCAAAAAAAAACTTCTCTCGTTGCAAAGATGAATTCTAGCTGACTTATTCCTTGATTTGTTGCTTCTGAAGGTTAGAAAGTACATTAGATGAATATCAAAAGCAGCTTTTTACATGGGGAATTGAATGAATAAATCGACGTGCAAAAAACTCTAGGATGTTCTTAGGTTTATTGATGTCTTGTTTGAAACCTCAAGAAGTCATTTTATATCCTAAAGCAAGCTTCTCGAGCTTAGTATGAAAAAATTGGCAATTTCCTTTTTTGTTTTGGTTTCTCTAGATGTCAATCTAATCCCAGTGTTTATATTAAACATGTAAACAATGACATCCTCATCCTTGTTCTCTATGTTAATGAATTACTTATTATAATCACCATTAGATCAATCATGTAAAGTATAGTCTTATGACCTAGTTTAAGATGTCTAACTTCGGTTGCCTTCATTATTTTCTTGGTCATTAAATCCAACAATCCAACAAGGGGAAATTTTTTTTCTTAACATATCTATGCTCTTAACCTTATTTCTCAATTTCACATGAAAATTGCACGTATGCCCCTCTCCTTATCAGTCGAGATTCAAAATCCTTGCCAAGTATTCAATTCCCAACGTTGATCCTACTTTATATAAATAGTTGGTAAGAAATCTTTTTCACTTGATACATACATGACCAAACCTTTAATTTTTTGTTGGTTGTATCAGTTCATGCAGCATATTCATGAGAGATATTGGAAGGAAACAAAGTGTATCCTTCACTACATCGAGGCACTTATCAATTTGGCATCAAGTATACTAAAGGGGGGCTCCTATTTCTTGATGGTAATTTAGATTGGATAGGTGCTTTTGATGATCAAAGGTCTACTTTTGGTTACACTTTCAATGTTAGTTCATGTCCTATAACTTGGTACAACAAAAGGTAAAATGCTATAACTCTTTCTTCTACGAAGGCATAGTACCAAGGTGTTGTTAATATTGGTGGAGAAGTTTCTTGGATTTGGTAATTGCTAAAAGAGTTGGTTTTTCCCAAGATCAACCTACAACTCTTTTGTGCAACAGTCGATGTTCCATCAGCATTGCATGCAATCCAATTGACCACTATTGCATTAAACACATTGAGTTCCATATGAACTACATATAACAACTCCTCATTATCAAGTTTTTGACTTGCAATTTTGTTGTTCAAAATATTGGGTCATAGATATTTTCACCAAACCACCCACTAAAGCAAAGATCCTTCAACTTAAATCCTTGTTAGGGGTGAAGAAAGATGCTTTTAAGGGGGATAGCATGTAAATCTTCCTTCCTTTACCTCAACTCCAATTCGTCATTATAGAAGGATGTCGATGCATAAGCTTCTGCATTGTATACAATAAATAAATTATGCACAATAAATAGCTCTATAACTATCCATAATCACTAAACTTACCAAGACCATCTTGATCTATCCTTGAACAGATGAATCCCAATTTTAATTAATATTAACTTGGAGAATCTTCTACATATGACTTATTTAACTAAAAATAAACAAGCAAGTACCATACAAGTACCAACTCTATAAATAAAGGACATGGATCCTCATTGTATAAGAAGAGAGTTGATACAGCAATAATTGAGCTATGCCCCTTTGCTCCATAGAAGTTTCTCTTTTGAGGGTTTACCACTTACATCATGTGTCATTTTGGAGTGTGTTGTTATAATACGATATTGTGTCCATGAGCAATTTTGAACAATTCTCTTTTTAGATTGAGGTTAGGAAATCATAGTTTATCTCTTCCCCAATTTCTAGGTTCTCCTCAAGTCTTCCATGTACCTAATAATTTTTATTTTGTAATATTCCAAGATATTTGGAAGTGGGCAATGAAACCATCTAGGTCCACCTTCTAAAGGGAATTTGCAGCTTCCTGCTTTTATTTTTTTTCTTCAAGGTTGATTATTTTCCTCTTCAAACATCACCTTCATATGTCACCTTAGTATGTTTTCCAATAGCCATTCGTTATTATTGGGTACCTCCAAGTAGATACCATTGAAGTAAGAGTGAGCCTCCTTAAGGAGACATTAGAGGTTCTCCACCTTGTCTCCATTTGTTGTTGTGATTTTGTTGTTGTGATTGAAGGATTGGTGTTTTTATTTTTGCAAGTGTTTGCTTCCCTCTGGGAAAAAACCCGATATTATCCTCCCCATCCTTTAACCATATACTTTTAGATTTTAGTCTCAAGTACATTTCATCATCTTGTTGGGTCTTAATTGAGTTTTTGCTTAGCTCTTTTTCTTTTAGGATTAGTTCTTTAACAAACTCGTGGACTTACATGGATTCCTGGTGAGCCCTCAATTGAGCTTCTTGAATTTGTGTTGCTTTTGGGGGGTTCACCCAAACAATCCAAGCCCAATTCTTGAGTTTTGCTTGAGTTCATTGATCTTCGTTCATAGGGGGGCTAATGATTTTTTAGGACATACAGAAAGAAATTATGAGTCCAACTTCTTCATGGTGAAGCTAGAGGGTAATAATCCTTGCATGAGTGAGGAGGGTATTGTTAAGATAATGAGATTATGGTAAGAGATAGAGGGGACAATTTCTAATGAGATGGATTTCTCTATGGGAAGATATTCATGGATAAGGAATATATCTAATCCTTTTACAATATGGTCAATTCCAACCCTTCTATTGTTCCAAGCGTTATTTCCCATTTTGGGGCTTGACATAAAATTTTCAAGAAAAGTTGTTAATACATTAATAATAGAATTGATTACGCGAAGGGGATTATGTAGATTATACTCCCCATCTTTATTGAATTATTTAATTTATTTATCCTCCTATAATATGACAAGACAAGCATATAATACTTTCTTTTCTTTGGCTTTCGATCTTCAAAAATCAAAAACTCTCGAAGTTCAAGTTTTCTAATGAGATGGAGTTCTCTAGAGGAAGAGAGACATGGATAAGGAATCTCTCTAATATTTATACAATATGGTCTATATCAAACCTTTCTATTTTTCCCATTTTGGGGCTTGACATCAACTAGTTCAACTGACTGAGAAGTACCAACTTCTATGCCAAGACCCTGTTTGGTTTTTCTTATCTCCAACTAAGAAAAGGTGTGCAGACCAAGCTTTCTTACACATACTTCTTCCAATCAATCCACTATTGCCCAAACAACTTGTCCAATGTTATCGTTGTCATGTCGATTCAACTACTCATCAACGTTGTCCACTCCAGTCACTCTATCATGTCATCCTGCAGTAGAAGTCATCAATATTTCATCAAGTTGTTGTACGATTATGTCAACACCATGTCCACTGCTAACAAGGTCATCAACTTGTCACTGCTTTGTCATCATATCATTGAACTTGTATTTTGATCATGTATTCATGTGTTTGCACATGTCATCATCAATGTATGCTCATGTAAGTCTGCTCAAAATACATGTCATGTCAACCATTTGGCTATCTCTGTCAAATCATCAATGTAGCCACATTCATGTCAAATATTCTCACACTCATCTATTTCACATACATCATTTCCATTTCAACTGTTCTGATGTCACAATAAATCAGCTATTAATTCAATATGATCTGTCAAGTCACTTGTCACTGAGATCAACCTGTTATTATTGCTCTTGGTTCTTCATGATTCATGCATGTAAATAAATTTAAACCCACAAATTATGGATGCCCTAGAAGACTGTAAAAACACTTGTTTGTTGTTATTTAGAAATACAAGTCTACTACCACGGAATTACAAGTATGTTGCCACCTCAGTCACCCAAAAATTTCAGAGCTTTCTATCCACCGAAACCCTCTTCTAGCATTGGTGTTGTCTTAGAAAATATACACTTGAAATCAGAACTTTATCTACACTGCTTCCGAATTATTCATGCCAAAAAAAATCAGAGATAAAACAAAAAAAAGAACTACTGTAGCAACCTCTGAATTCTGCTTCAATTCACTGTTATTTTTCCACCTGAAATTCAGAGAGAAACCACTGAATTCTGCTCTAGTTAAATGAAGACATTGATTGGTTATTTATACTAGTTTTTTCATATATTTTTTGGAGCCGACTTGTCAAAAAAAAAATATTTTTATTTAAATTTGATTTGGGCTGGATCGAACTGTCAATCAACTTTTCATATAGCAGCCGACTTGCAATTAGAATCAATATTGTGCATGTATGTCAAATAAAGGGCTCTTCATACAGGTTCTATCATTATGTCAAGGGATTCATCATGTGTTCTATTACCAATAAAGACATTAAGTCATAACACCAAAAATCTAATTAGCATGCCCTTATTTAATTACCATTTATCAAAGTCTTCAAGTGTATAAGCTTCTTCAAAAATTGTGTGGTCCTCAAGCACATCATCAAAGGAACACTTGTGTGTGTGGGCTTCATAACCTTGAGGGTTCCAAGTGAAAAGGGTTTCATCATCATGTGTATGGGTTCTAAGACCAAAAACATTCCAAATACATCATTAATGATCATATAGTGTCCAAGGGTCATCATACCATCATGTGTATGGGTATCAATCCTTCGCATGCACTATTGTTGTAAAGGAAAGTGTCCTATGGCTAGGGTTTAAGAGGCCATCAACATACTGGGGTTGAAAGAGAGATGCACAATGTTTAGCAAGCATATATAAGCAAGATCAGAGATGAGAAAGGTCCACACCTGACTAACTGAAGGCTGGTCCAAGCTTTCTCTTCAATCCTCTTCTTACTCCTCTCGCTCCAAGAGACCTGCAAAACGAATTATACCTTCCTCAAACCATTATGACCACATATAAACAAATGATAATCAAAGAAATATGAACTAATGATCTGAATAACATCATCATATGATCAGAAACAAAGATTCAATCACACATTGAACAATGATTTGGGAAGAAGATTTGGGAAGAAGAAGGACATCACATCTTTATTAATCTTGAAAACAAGTACAAGTATACCTTCTCTTCAAGTTTGGCACCTCACGAAACCTTGATCTGGTTCTGCTGCTTCTCTTCTCCAAGGAACTCAGCCTCCAAGCTCTGCAACATAAGGAGAATGCTTCTAGGGAAAAGGTGAGGGCAAAGAGAGCTCCAAATCCTCCAGCATAACAATGCAGAAATTCCAAGTCTCTTCTCATGGACCTCCCTACCTCTATTTATATGGTAAAGGAAGAGTTAGGGGCGAAGACAAAGTGGTTGCAACTGAATGAGTCAGTTGCATAACTACCCAAACTAACCGAAACACAAAAGGCATGTTTTTTATATTTTTAAAAGGCATTCACGGGTTGCATAACTGGACAGTCACGAATACGAAAAGTATTCGCGGGTTGCCAGTCCAGAAAGTCACGAATATGAGCAACTTTTTGTATTCGCGAGTTGCTAGTACAGCAACTCACGAGTCATTCGTGAGTTTTCCTTAAGGAAAGTCACGAATGCACAAAAAACGCATTTTTAGGGTATTTTTGGGCATTTTCAGACTTTGGTGTCTTCTAGAAAGTTTTAGCTAACTGAAATACCTTTCCAACGGTGCAGAGATGAGATCAAATGGAGTTACAGAACTCAAAATATGGTTCCTCCAAGTTAGGTGTTTTTCAGTGACATTCAATGACTTTCATGAAGTGTCGTCTACCGTCATGGAAGTGTCGACATGAGACGAAATCATGGGAAAGTGGTCACAGGCAGAGATGTGTCATTTTGAGCTATAACAACTATGACCATCTTCAAGGTTTTTGTGGCCTTATCAAGCCACAAATGACCCCATAATGGGTCATTTTCCGAAACTAGTGTTCCAACGCCCAAGTCCTTCTTGCCATGCCATTAACCTACATTACTTCTTTGTCCCCTTAGCAGTCCTTTGTCATTAATAGGTATCATCAATGACAACCAATTCTCAACAAGCTCCCCATTTGTCATTGATGGAAACATATTCAATTACTCTCCCCCTTTGACATTAATGACAAAGGGTCAACCTCTTCATCAAAGCTTCATAGTGCCCAAAAAAAATTATTCTTCCATACTTCTGGAGATCAAGCTAAAATGTATGCTTCCCCTTTCAATGATAGGATTTGCTTCGGTTATCAAAATTCTTCATATTCCATTTCAAGGTCAACCTAAAGTCACATTTCAAAGATCTGCTCATTATCTACTCATTAAGAGTGTGCTCATACCACTACTTGATTACTATCAAGAATCATGCCAAATCATAATAAAAATATGTTCATATCATTCTCATCTAACATTAGAATGTATGTAAATGGTATGCTCATATGTAAATCAAACATCAGAGGTTTGTTCAAGTCATCAAAGATATGATCCAGTCATCAAAAGTATTGCTGCTTCATTTGCTCCTATCGAACTTGGGAATATTCCAAAACAAGTTGTTGTTGTTTTTCAAAACCTTTCCAACTTTACCTCAGCCTTATCTTTATCCTGAGAGACAATAAACTTCAAGCTTTCTACTTTTCAATGGTCTTCTCAATCACTTTTCAATCTTGTCCATATTGTTGCTCATACAAATATCACATTACTTTATTATTGCTCTCTATGTGAAGATGATTTTGGATGTCCTCAAAGATATTCTCTTGCTTCAAGAATTTTAAATATCGCGCTCTTCTTAACTAATCATTCTTGCTTCAACAGATGTCTTGCCTATAACCAAGAATATGCTTGAGTGAGGTCTATTCCGAGGTCAGACTTTTGTACCTGAGTTTGCAAAAAGGTTTAATATCTGATATATGCTTTTTCTATGCAGTATCTTTGGCTGGAAAATTGATGAGATATAGACCTTCAAAATATTTTGTTGCTCCTTAAAATTCTGGTCTTTATGCCACTCTACCTTCAACATATTGTGAACCTTCAAAACATGTTGCTGCAAACCTCAACAGATGACCTTCATCATGTTGCTGCTATAGTTATTTAGATCAAAGATAAAACATTTTTATATGAATTCTGCATACTCCTGCTGCAATGATTATCTGAGTCTTCAACCTTCAATTTCTTGCTGCTACAGTTGGTTATTGTATGCACGGTTCAGATTTATTCCTTTGGAACTTTGACTTTCTTTGATAAAAATTTGTAGAGAGCCTAAACTTGTCCTTCAAAAACACTTTAAATCATCCTACAGATAAAATTCAAATCCTATCCAAGGTATGTCTTAAAATGCTTTAGCAAAGCTTCAAATATGACCTTTACTGTTGTTCAAAATTCTCATTGCACGATGTCCTTAAATCTACTAATTGTTTTGACCAATTAGGGATACTTTCACACATCTTATATGACTACAAGGTGCCTTCCCAGATCTGATCTTGCTCTTTGTCCTTTGACATCAATGAGTCTATTTTCCATTTTGATAAACTCCCCCTATGTTCATGCTTCCTTTGTTAAAGATAATCGTCATTATTGTTCTTCTTGTACACTTTACATTTCTCTTGCTTATGCATACCATACGCCGTCCAACTTTTGTTTTCCATGATGCTCAAAACTGGAATATGTCACAATGCTCTTGAATATAAGAAGTTGCCTTGTTGTATGTGAATAAGGTATGTTTCAAACCATCCTCAAGTTGCTCCATATGTTCATCCAAACATGCTCTCAAGTCTTCATATGATTGCCAAGAGTTGTCTTCATACAATGGTAAAAATATCAATAACCAGCTCTATATAAGTCATATAATCAAATACCAATAACAAGTGGTTTTGAAGTCATTCTTGCTAATTATATCCAAAGCTAGAAGAAGTCATTTATACACTTTAGGAATGTTGTAGTTATCATAAGGGTAAACATGCATTAAGGACATCCATTAAACCATCATCATGTCACTTCACTTCATTTGCTTCAAACAAAGAGAGTTCATTAGATCACATGAGATTGTTTTTGCTCCCCCTATCACCATGCCAGTTGTGACCACGATCCTTAGACATGTTACTATGCTTGGAGTAACCAATAATTGCATGTGAGTTCATCCTCCAAACTCCATGAACTCAAGGTGCATTAAGGTCTTTGAAAGGGCCTCAAGTTTGGCTTGCCATATGGCAGCCATCTTCTGTGCACTGATCTACTTCATTCATATTAAGCAAATCATTTTTTTTCACCCATACCTGAGAGTGTCCTTGACTGTGACCACTTGTCCTTTGGGATTCAAATCCTCCTGTAATATTTTGCTTCCAAGGTTCATTGGATCTCCTTGCAGGCGTGTGTGAAGGACTCATCATCAGTTGTCTTCTTGGACTTGCACAATTTTGGTCTTTATGACCAAAGCCACTACATTTGTAGCATCTCATGGTGTGGCAATTTGCAGCAACATGACCAATGTGATTACAAGTCCAGCATCTAATTGTGTTATTGGGACTTCCACCACTTCTTCCTCCATGGACTTTACAGTCCATAGCCTTGTGACCAAAACCTTTACATGAATAGCAATAACCATTGAATCTATATTCATACCTGGATGTCTGGTTCCACTTTGAAGATGTATCTTTTATGAACTTTCTCTAAGGAGTAGAACTAACTCCCTGATATCCTCCAAGTTTTTTGATGTCTTTTACAGGTATGTGAGGAGTATCTTTGGAGAATGAGGGAACTGCTTCAGTCTTCTTAGGAATCTTTGAGATATCTTCTTGAGCCTTTGCTTCCATGTTGTATCCCAAACCACTCTTGTCAAAAGGTGATCTTTGAAAACTCAAGATCTCATCTAGAATGGTAGGTTTGTTGTTGAACTTGACATAGGCACTTGACCTTTCATTATTCTTCCTAAGATCAACCACCTCCATTCCAAGATGTTCACAAGTCATCTCTCTTTCATCCAACTGATTCTTCAAAACATCTTTCATCATTTTGGCTTCCTCAAGTTGAATCTTCAAATCAACATTGTCCCTTATTGTTTCCTCAAGTTCTTCTTGGTCTTTACTAGACTCTCCTTGACTGATAAGATTAATCTTTAGTCTTTAAACTTCATCATTTTTGTCTTCTAGCTCGTCTTGAAGGCTTGTCTTTTTTAGACTGAGTTTCTTGAGCAGATCCACAGACTTCCCATGGTACTTTTCAAAGGACCCCAAAATATTTCTTTGAAGTATTAAATTGTATCTGAGATCAATGTCTGCTAGAAGGTGTGCTAGGACATCTTTCTTAGCATCTTCAAGATCATCTTCAACATTATCATAATCACTGCTACTATAATCAGAAAGATTCTTACCTTCACTGGTGTTTAATGCTTGCTCTTCTTTTCTTCTTGCTTTTCATCTTTAGTAGACTTGACTCCTGCTTCAATCTGTGTGTCTTGGTTTCTTCCTTGATACTCACTTTCCAGCTTGAACCATAGGTATTTGGATTAAGCGTGTTCTCCTACACTCTCGCTGACAGAGCTTGAGAGTCCACCCATAAGAAACTTCAATACAATGACGTTGTCCTTATTGGAATCCTTCTGTGCAGATGACTTTGTCTTCTTATTGGACTGAGCAAGTGGATTGACCACAGTCTCCCATACTCCAAATTTCTTCAAGTAATCTTTCAACTTACTTCTCCATCCAAATTAATCAGTCACATCAAGTACCAGAACTTCATGTGTTGGGGGACTCTACCTTTGCATCCATTGTGTGTCCACGGATCTCCTTCACGCTAGATAGGATTGTGGTGAAGGCCTACTCTGATACCACATGTTAGACACAATGGCACACTAAGAGGGGGGGTGAATCAATGTGTGAGGAATCTTAATCAATTTCAACTTCTTAAAACTTAAACTGAGATCATCAATTGCAAACTACCAAGTATATCAACAATAATCAATCGCATCATCCACACAGATCATAAAAGACACTCCATAAGATAAATTGTGTAAACGTTATTATGTCTAGCTTGATATGAGTTACAATGGAGGCCACAACCTTTGGGTTTGCATCAACTTCAACTCACTGAGAAGCACCAACTTCTATGCCAAGACCCTGTTTGGTTTTTCTTAGCTCCAACTAAGAAAAGGTGTGCAATACCCAGCTTGCTTACACGTACTTCTTCCTCTCAATCCACTACTTCCCAAACAACTTGTCCACTGCTATCATTGTCATGTCGATTCAACTGCTCATCAATCTTGTCCACTCCAGTCACTCTATCATGTCATCCTGCAGTAGGTGTCATCAATCTTTCATCAAGTTGTTGTACGATTATGTCAACACCTCCACTGCTAACAAGGTCATCAACTTGTCACTACTTTGTCATCATATCATTGAACTTGTATTTTTCTCATGTCTTCATGTGTCTACAGATGTCATCGTCAATGTTGCTCATGTAAGTCTTCTCAAAATACATGCCATGTCAGTCATTTGGTTATCTCTGTCAAATCATCAATGTATCCACGATCATGTCAAGTCTGCTCACACTCATCTATTTCACATACATCATGTCCATTTAAATGTTGTTCTAATGTCATAATAAATCAGCTATTAAGTCAATCTGATTTGTCAAGTCACTTGTCACTGAGATCAACCTGTAATTGTTGTTCTTGGTTCTTCATGGTTCATGCATGTACATAAATTTAAACCCATAAATTATGGATGCCCTAGAAGACTGTAAAAACACTTGTTTGTTGTTAATTAGAATTACAAGTTTGTTGCCACCGATTTACAAGTCTGTTCCCACCTCAGTCACCCAAAAATTTCAGAGCTTTCGATCCACTGAAGCCCTCTTCTAGCATTGTTGTTGTCTTAGAAAATATACACTTGCAATCAGAACTTTATCTACACTGCTCCCGAATTCTTCATGCCAAAAAAAATCAGAGATAAATCAAAAAAAAAAGAACTGATGCAACAACCTATGAATTCTACCTTAGTTCACTATTATTTTTCCACCCGAAATTCAGATAGAAACCACTAAATTCTGCTCTGCCTAAATGAAGACGTTGACTGGTTATTTATACTAGTTTTTTCATATATATTTTTTTAGCCGACTTGTCAAAAAAAATATTATTTTTATTTTTATTTGAATTTTATTTGGGTTGGACTGACCTGTCAATCAACTTTTCATATAGCAGTCGACTTGCAAATAGAATCAATATTGTGCATGTATGTCAAAGAAAGGGCTCTTTATAAAGGTTCCATCATTATGGCAAGGGCTTCATCATGTGTTCTATTACCAATAAATACATTAAGTCATAACACCAAAAATCTAACTATCGTTCCCTTATTTAATTACCATTCATCAAAGTCTTCAAGTGTATAGGCTTCTTCAACAAGTGCATGGTCCTCGAGCACATCATCAAAGGGACACATGTGTGCGTGGGATTCATAACCTCAAGGGTTCCAAGTGACAAGGGTTTCATCATCATGTGTATGGGTTCTAAGACCAAAAACATTCCAAATACATCATTAATGATCATATAGTGTCCAAGGGTCAGCATGACATCATGTGTATGGATATCAATCCTTCACATGCACTATGACCATCTCCAAGGGTTCCATGGCCTTATCAAGCCACAAATGACCACATAATGGGTCATTTTCCCAAACTAGTGTTCCAATGCCCAAGTCCTTCTTGCCATGTCATCAACCTACATTACTCCTTTGTCCCCTTATCACTCCTTTGTCATTAATGGGTGTCATCAATGACAACCAATGCTCAACATGGGTATCCAAGACAAAGTTGTCTACTAATACCTTTCAAGGGTCCCAAATGGTGCTTATTCCTCCCTGTTGTCCTTGGCCTTCAACACTTATTTGCTTTTTGTCCCTCCAACACTTCGTTTCTAGAAGCAAGAAAGTGTCAGGTTTCTCATTTCTAATCATATAAGAAATATTGCTTTAAATTGGGACCTAAACCTCTACTCAATAAAGAATTTATATTACTTACCTAATAAGGATTTTGGTATGGAGCCTAGGGCACTATAGATTGTGGTTTGTAACACAAACGGCCTTGTTTCTTGAGCCCTCTACTTTTCACGCATGTTTTTTGTTTATGTCCCTTTTTCCTCTCCTACAATTTTTCTTCTAGATCCTCTAGTCATTGATAAAATTTAATTTGAGTATAAGAATTCCTAGTGGGTTCTCGTTGTTCTCTAAATCATGGTTTAGGGAGACTTGTTGAACATTATTTATGACCAATTTGTGACCTTCTAAGAGAGGGGGGTTGATTGACTTCCTCATTTCTCTCCTCTACATTCATCTTATGTTGTATTGTCATTCAGAGGTTGTTTCCTTATCTCACCTTCTTCTCGAGGGGTCTCTTGTTCTTTCCATATTAGGGTTTCAAGTGCTTTGTATTTATTTGAAACAAGTGGTTGTTTTGTTGTTGTGTCAATCAATGACATTGTTGTTGTATTTAATGTTACAAATGCTTTCTTCTTATGTTCCTTGAGTTCTAAACATTTATTCCTAAGTAGTGGTCAAATGTTCCTCTCGGTTTTTTGAATAATCCTTTGCAAAGTGCCCATTGCCATGGCACCTACTAGATTTGAATGGCCACCGATCATAGTCTGAGTTTTGCAAGTATGACCATCCATCCATGCTCATTATAAGAGATCCTAAGAACCCGTGCACCAAGTCAACTTCTATATAGACTCTTACATAGGCCTACCCTCAAGCTCTGCTCTATCAAGGTATTTTCCTATAGTAGTTCCTATAATTACCAAAATTGATCACCCCAAAGCATAAAAGGGTGATGGATCAATTTAACCCACACTGACATTGATTTTGAGATATCTTTTGTAGGGATGAGGTTTATGGACCATATATTCAAGTGCATTCCTTAGGGTTCCATGGAATAGTCTTTTCTTTCAAAGCGAAATATAACACTAGGAGGCCTCTTCCATAAAATTAGTTGCTCATTCAACCTTTTTGTAGGTGGGGTTCAACCAACCATCAATTTTAGACTAGGACATATTCCCATGAATTGTTCAGCCTAGGCTCTATTAAAGTAGGTTGTAACACTTCTTCAATTGGAAGATATTCACCATCGGAATCTAGCCTAGCTTCTTTCCAAATCTTAGAGGCAACGGCTTGGCTTTCCTCCAACTCACTATAGCTATTGGTTTTACTAAAACCTCTTTGAACTCAAAGTCAAAGACAAGATGTTGGGTGGACAAACACTCCTTCGCATCCCCATCGCACCATGACAAAAACCTAGTTTAATATGGCTTTGCGAAGCTCGCATGTTCCAACTCATTCTATCAAAAAATATTTTGTTATCAATGTCACTAGTTAATAAAAACCTATTCAAATAATTTAAATCAAATCATTTCATTTGTATTTATTTACCTAACCATAAAAAAATGCATTCAAACCTAAAAAAACCTTAGCTCTGAGAGGGATCAAGTTATCTTGAGGTGCAAAGCCTTTTTAATTTATAAAAATGTCTAATAAGTATTCCTACTTGGTCAACTTGCTTAAATAATTTCAAAATAGGGTAAATACCAATAGAAGAAAATGAGTTGAGTAACATTAATAATCATATAATCAAATAGTTTTCCAAAAAGTGTTTTACTTGTCTTTTTTTAAAACTAATAATGAATATTAAGAGTAGTTAATGAGTAAAATAATCCATATAAAATTTTAAAATCTAGATTTCCATAATAAATTGGAATTTGAAAAACATTTTACCATCAAATGAAGATTTTAGACATTTATCCAAATGTTTTTGAAAAATGACCTATTTTTCTCTAAACTAAAAATGAACATTTACATGTTAAGGTTAACTTTGACTTAGTAATGAGCAAGGATGTAAGTGGTTTAAAGCACATGGTTTTAGTGGCTCGTGATTTTTTGCTAGTTATATTTGCATTTAAAGAACCTTATAAATATGTTTGTAATATTCCATTGTAATGTGCCAAAGTGAGCAGGAGAGATGCTCTTAGCCTTGGTTTTTAAATGTGTTTTACATTTTAGCTAATTTAAAATTAAATTTTATATGTTCTTAGTTTTATCATTTTTCTTTTCGCTACTCAAGTCAATTGAATTTTAATTTTTCTTTTATTATTCAACTCAATTGAATTTTACTACTCAATTTTTAAGATTGTGAGTATTGCCATAATATGATTGTATATTTATATGAGTATAATAATTTTTATTTTTTATTCTTTTAATTATAAGGACATGTTTAATAATTTTTATTTTTTATTCTTTTAATTATAAGGACATGTTATAAGTTTTTTTAATTTTTACTTTTTATTATTATTATTTGTATTGAGCCGACATGTGCACATCTCGTCCATTTGAGCTGTAGAAATAATATAAAGCCCCGATCCCGATCTACCCTATAAAAAATGTTTTGTTATCAATGTCACTAGTTAACAAAACCTATTAAAATTATTTAAATCAAATCATTTCATTTTGTAGCTATTTACCTAACAATAAACAATCCATTCAAACCAAAACACCCTTATAGATTCTAGATTCTATATTTGTTGGTTAAATCTCAAGTCTTAACACTTCTTTTATAAATATTTGTATTTGTCAATGAAACTTTTAACATATAGCATGGTGCGGTATAATAATATATTTAGGTGGATGCAACTTGCCCTTAGTTACACTATAAAGCCCACAAGGTTAGCTCAACAGGTTTTTAAAGAATGTTGTTGAATATGCTCCATTCTACCCTATATAAAGACCATGGGGTTAGCTCAACAATGTGTTGTCAATGTTGTTGGACATTTTGCTAGTTACACATCGACATATGCCTTAATTGAATCCCTTGCGTGAAGCATAGGGTTCTACATCAACAAGTTTAAAGGATACCATCTACGAATGTGAGAAAACATCCCATAAGTTTCATACATGGTTTTCCTTTTAATAAAGAAGTTATACACAATATAAATGATGATGATCTCTTGACTTAGATCCAACTTTCAACCAAGTTTTTCATTATAAAAACATTTTTTTCTAAATGTAATTGGGTTATCATTTGCCTTCTCATAGAAGATGGAGGAACATTATTTATAGAGCATGCTAAAGTGAACTTGCTAAGACACAGAGAAGTATCTAACAAGTTTGCAGTTAGATTTAAGCCCAAGTCCATTTAAATGAGACAATATCTTTTTAAAAAGTCATTAAAATCCATCTTGGCACTATTATTTGTAATATGTTATCAACAATTGCAGTTGCATTATTCATTAGTTTTTTATTTTCAACAATTGACCTATTTTTATTCTGTCCATGTTGTTGTGGTTGATTATAGGTGATGTTTACATTTTCTAATAATTGATACAAAGTTGTTATATATTCATCTTAACCTTGCATAGATCCATTATTTGTAATGTTTTATCACCAATTACAGTTGCATTATTCACTAGTTTTTTTATTTTCAACAACTAACCTATTTTTATTCTGTCCATGTGGTTGTGGTTGATTATAGATGATGTTTGCATTTTCTATTAATTGATACCAAGTCATTATATATTCCTATTAACCTTGCATAGATCCATTTTCATCTGACTGATTAACCATTAAAGTAATAAATGTCAATATGTATGATCCATTTTCATCTGACTGATTAACCACTAAAGTGATAAATGTCAATATGTATGATCATTTGCAGACTTTACAGTTCCAAATGATCAGTACTATACCATCATAGATACATTTTAACTTTTCATACATCAATTTTCACTTCAAATTTATTCAGGACCAAGAAGTATCAAAACAGGAAACCAGATCAATAAGCACCAACAAAGATCAAAAGGAAGAATCAAGGTATATAGTTCTTTAAAAGAGCTTAAATAGAAAACAATAGTTCGAGGATTAAGATGAACCATGCTAAATTTTTTATTATTGCATTTTTTAAATTATAAACATTACATTATGTTACACGTTTCATCATTACGAAGTTGTAAAATGTACCTTGTTTCTCTACTAGAATTATGTTATTTCATGATTTTCCCATATTATTAGGTTCTCCACCTTGCTTAGAAAAGATCTTTAATAAAAAGATTTGTAACTAAATTTAAGCATCTAAGATTTGGTGAATATTCCCATCAACCTTCATAAACAAGGTAGTCATTGATGAAAACTTGTGTGCTTAAATTTCAGCTTTAAGCATCTAAAGATTTGGTGGAATCAGACGACGGACAACAATAATACGGCTAGACAGCATTGGCATGGAAGATATGCCAGAAGGATGGCACATGGTAATGCAAGTGAGAAGCAAGGATCGTTACCAAGGCAGCTCTAGTATGTAATGACTGCAAGTTGATGGTTACATACTGACAACTACTAATGAGATCACTGGACCATTAGTGACAACAAAAATATGCAATGAGAAAAAGCAGAGATCCAACTTATGTAAGAGCCACATATTCAGGCCTACATTTAAAACTTATCATCTGGATCAGTCCTACTTATTACAAAGGTGGGTAAAAACTATATTATGCTTTTAGCTTTTTATTAAAATTATTATCATAAATGATGGTGTAGTTGCCATTTAAAAAGAAGCCAAACCATTAGAATGCAGGATCTAAATATACGTGATATAGCAATGATGCAACAATCAAGAACAAATGAACAACCATACCTAGAGGCTGCATAATTTGGCCCACCAGAGCCCAAAGGCACAAGCATACATGGATGGTGTCTAAAGCTTAGGATTGCAATTGCAAGTTTCAGATGAGCAAAATAAAAAAAGTCAATTTACAGTGTTTTTAGTAAAGAATTTCTGGTAAAGAATCCTCCCAAGGGGCAATATAACTCTGTACTGATTTTATTGATTTTCTTGCTTTTCTCAAAAAGAGAAGAGATACAACAGAGTAAAAGTGGAAACCAGCATGAATTAATTTGAATGGGAAGTATGCTTTGAATTGATTGATCCTTTTTAGACATAGTGACTCAGTTATGATGTCCTCCATGTTCGTAGTACAAGCATGCCAACCACACTTCCAACTCCTAAAATTACAAGAGAAGATGCAATGGCAAGCCCAGAATCACTTGTTCTTGTGCTTCCTAAAAATCCTTCCAATGTCCATCTTCTGTTTATATTATGCTGGCTTCTATGCACGATGTTTTCACGGAGAAGGTTACTCAGTACATCTAACTGTTTTGTTAGATGCCTCTGCCCTCGACCAAGAACCTTCACCTGCAAACAATAAAACAAATATAGGCCAATTTCAAATGGCTTGAAACTTTCTTACAGTTGCTTATTTAATAATTTGACTAGAGGATAGTAATTAAATACGGAACACATTCAGATTTCAGCAGGATATACCTCCTCAATTATGCTAGGATCTAACCCTGTTCCAGAAGTACTTGAAGCAACCACTGGAGGAGATGGTCCAAATCCATTTGTAATTCCATTTGAGTACGCACCATTAGGATTATTTCCAAAAGAACCAACAGCTGAACCCTGTCGATGAAGATGCCCCTGACTACCAGACTCAGAGAACTTATTTTCCAGCTCTGAAATATGTGACAAGAGTTCCTCTAACCTCTCGCTCAGACCTGTCATTTGATCTGAAAGGCGAGAATAGCCCTGAAAAATCAGATCTGTTCAGTTAGCTAGAATACTACCATTTTTATTGGCTCCATGGAAAAGGACTTCTTGGTAAAATTAATAAAAACAGCTGGCTTCAATTTTGGCAATCCAATACCTGATCTTGAAATCCATTCGGCGAGTCCAGAGTCCTGTCATCATATCTTTTGCTATTTCCATTGGCACATACCAATGTAGGAGTTATTGAGTTCCTTTGTGTCTTTAAAAAATCTTGATGATCATCACTGTTCAAGTGATTACATGCTCTGTCAGCTTGAAAGAACCTTAAATGTCATTAGTCCAGAGACAACCTACAAATGAATGAAAAAGACAGAAGTATTCTAGTGGAGAAGGAAGCTTATGTACCTTTCGCCAATATCATTGCTGGTATGTCTGCTCCAGCTGTAAAATAATGGGCACAAATATTAGAGTTGTTGTATGAACTATCAACTAAGTCTCAAAAGATGCTTATAGGAAAAGGCTAATAACAACCCTTGAATTCAAAAGATTCTTTATAAACAGAAACTGGATTGCAATTTCCATTATCCCCCTTCAAATTGAACAGTCTTGCCAGCTCAAAATCAGAAAAAACCAATTGCACATAAAATTTATCACATATTATCATCAGACAAGATTCCAGCCTAACTTCAATGTTGTCCCACGAAAACAAAACTACCCAATTGTTTGAATACATTTGAACCAAGTTCTTCAAAGATGAAACACGACAGGTGTTAGCAACCATAGATTGAAAAAGGAAAAATGATAATTGTGTGTGCAACTGCACATTAGTTTTCCCCATGCCCTGCGATTTCCAATTGATGATACTTAGAATGGGATTTTGGGAATAGTATACTATGCATTTTAGGCATCAGGTAAAGGTTGTATACATTTCATCCATACCTAAATGCACATTCAAAGGACTCACTGAATTCGAATAAATTCGATAAAATTCAAATAAGTTTGCCTTGATGTTGAGCTTGAGGTTTGAATTAAGTTGAAGTTCAGCAAATTTCGGGAATAGTATACTGTGCATTTTAGGCATCAGGTAAAGTTTGTTTACATTTCATCCATACCTAAATGCACCTTCAAAGGACTCGTCGAATTCAAATAAATTCGACAAAATTCAAATAAGTTTGCCTTGATGTTGAGCTTGAGGTGTGAATTTAGTTGAAGTTCAGCAAATTTCAAATTTCAAGCTTGAAATTCACTAAACACGATGAATAAGCAGTCTGTTTTGTACCAAACCACAACATACCTATTGGCTATTAGATTCTATGTACATGAGCTATTTTGAATGTATGGCTCGTGATCTTGTTATAATGTTCATATACTAGGCATTTATAATATCGTATTCCAATATTTGTAAAAACCCCACTTTTATGTAATAAAGGCCTAATTACTCTGAATAGTGACTTAATCTTTAAGTTAAGGCTTTTGTCCCCTCTCTAAGACTCATGTATCTCATCATTTTATCAACACAATCAACCAGATTATTGATGTTTATTTTAAGTTGTCTTCCTCTATTTCTCAGATTTGCTAGGGCAATCCACCTCTGGGTTTTTCGGTTACCCCACTATTTTTGTTGCTTTTTGCTCTTTATTTTGTTTTCTATTTTGGTTATTTCCAAAGTCGTAGTAGTAGTTCCCTTTCAAGTACAGAAACACTGAAAATTGCACTTTCCATTATTTTTCTAGTGACATTTCCATATCCAACCTTTTGTTTCCAAGTCATTCTATCTTTCCATAAATCACCTGAGGACGTTTACTCTCAGGCAATACTCTCTATTCCACTCAAGTAAATTCAAAAATGGAAGTACAACAGCCTCAACTTGATCAACAAACAGCTTATTGGTTAATACAGCAGGGGTATTTGGAATATGATAACAGGTCTCACCAACATTGTAATATATTTGAAAGCAGATTCTAGCATAAATCAAACAAAAGGGAAAAATATCCGCTCTGTGCTATCAAATTATTGATATCTGCAGAGAAATCTGTTTTCACATGGATTCCATAAGCAATACATCAAAATCCCATGTGGATGTCAAACGAATCTTGTCTAGTTGATGCAATCATGTGTAGTGCTCTTGTTCACATTAAATTCTGGATCATAAATGTGTCATAAATAAAACTCAAGATTTACCTCAAATTTGGATCATATAAAAGGTGCAATACCGATAACAAAAACTATGTTCCAGTAGCAAACACCCACTCAAACCTTTACATTCGTTTATAGTACTATTTGTTAACATGCCTACATTCACAGATGACAAGAAACAGTTTTTTGAAGATTCTAAACATTAGAGAAAGAAAACAGAATAAACATCAAATATTTGAAACCATGGAAATCCTTCTTTAATTCTATTACTTGATAATACAAGGAACAAAAAACTTGAGCAAGTTCTGAATCAGATAAACTTATATGGGGTGTTGCCTTCTAAACAAGTTAGAGACCAATTTATTGCGCCAAGAGGCGCTTTCTACAGCTCAAATGGGAGAGACATGTTCTGTCTGTAACGCTCACGTGGCACATGTTGACTCAATAAAAATAATAATAATAAAAAGTAAAAAAATAACTTATAACATGCCGGCTTACAATTAAAAAAATAAAAAATAAAAATATTATACTCATAAATATTACAAACTAAGTAGTAAAATATTAGTAGTAAAATTCAATTGACTTGAGTAGTAAAAAGAAAAATTATAAAATCAAGAGTATATAAAATATAATTTTAAACCACGGGCCACTAAAACCATGAACCATGGATTATTTTACTCATTAACTACTCTTAGTATTCATTATTAGTTTTAAAGAAAGACAAGTAAAGTAATTTTTGGAAAACTATTTGATTATGTGATTATTAATGTTACTCACCTCATTCTTCTACTGATATTTACCCTATTTTGAAATTACTTAAGTTGGCCATTTCCCTCCCAAGTAAGAACACTTATTAGACATTTTTGTAAATTAAAAAGGGTTTTGCAGCTCAAGAGAACTTGATCCCTCTCGGCGCTTGGTAGAGCCATAGTTAAGATGGATCTATACTGGTTTATAATGGCTTGATGCTAAACAAAATGAGATGGAAAGTAGATAATCACAGGATAAACTCAAGTCTTGAGCAAAGGAAGGGTTTCTTGCTTCCTCTCTAGGAGGGTAGACATGTGATGCAGCTTTGCTTCCTATTTCTGCAAAAATATACAGGTGCAGTGTAATTGTCCTTTATAAGCATTCTTAACCTGAGAGAAGAATGCTGGCATGAGAGATTTTGTAGGACTTTCATCCTCAGCATTCAGTAAATTCTTCCATAGAAAATTCTTTAAAGGTTTACTCACATGAATTTAATTGTACAACTATTTGTGACTAGGCTACTGGGTTCAGGGAATCAAGGCATATAAGTTCAAATCTTCTACTACATTACAAGAAAGAGAAGATGAATGCCACCAAAACTTGTGCATATTACTAGTACCTTTTGCTGTATTGATTCTTTACTGCAGGTTTTGCCTGAGATATCCAAGAAAATGACGGCATGGGACTTGCAGCAAGAGGATCACTTATCAACTTGGACTTCAAGTCATCTGGCAAAGCCTGTCAAAATACACAAGGGGCAGCATAATTAAAGGCTTGCATGAATATCAATCTCTAGTAACAGCCAGCCTTACTGAATTCATACCATAACTTCTGCTGTCAGCTTTTCTAGTTGGATCTGTTCAATATAGGAGTGAGGTGTATAAGAACCATCGAGGCCCAATTTACTTGCAACCTCTGCAACTCGAGTTCTGTCCTTACCTTGCACCTAATGATGTACAGGGAAAAAAATCAATGTTTGCATCACAAACTTGCAAAGAATAAATGGCTTGCAAGTTGGTCCATTCAACTGGAAGAGTTTTACCACGTGCTGAGTACCTGCATGTATTTTCTATGCAATTGTTCAAGTTTATCAAGTTTCACAATCAACCCATCATCTGAAAATACGCGGCTTATACGCTTCAATATGGTTGTTATTGTGTACCCAAGAGCCATCAAACCTCCCAGCAGACGGACACTAACTTCAAATGTAATTCTTGGAGATATGATAAATGGATTGTCTGTAACCCATTCCTGCAATTACAGTCAACTTCTGTCATTTTATTGATTTAGATCACTTCAAGTAGCTGCCCTAAAACAAATACCATACACAAAAGAAAAATTTATAATGTAATGAAGTGAGTTGCACTTGTTCTTTGTCACCCTTTCTGGACCTCAAACAGCAATCTTCATTGTCAAAGATTAATTGCACCTGGTTATTGTGTAATGAAATAAAAGGAGATGCTATATATCAACTAATGCATAATATAGAATCATAATCACCTCAAACATAAGACTGTACTTGCCATCCCTATTCCGCATCCTCAGGTAAGATTGACATGTCTCTGGATCTTCCCCAGGGGGCAAAAGATAGATGTCATATGTTTCTTCAGTTTTCTCTGTATGATCTACAGATAATGCTTCCTTAATTTGATCCACTGTCACAATTCGAGTAGACTGCAAACAATAGCAGAGGAGATGATAGGATAAAAAATAAACAAGTTAATGCCAATACTAAACTCAACTCACAAACTTAGCAAATAACACCTTCCCATTTCTTAGGTCATGATTCAGTTAGCTAAAATGATATGATTCTTGAAATACCTTTAAAATGTAATTTGGTGTTTGAAATCCAGAAAAAGGATTGAATTTGTTCACAATTTTAATATGTGCAGTCTCCAGGTCAGGTTCAATGAATGCCTTATACATAGGATAAACCTGCACAATTAATTTTCACATTTAGTTCAATAACCGAATATTATGTTTTTCATTTGTCGCTAAATGAAAAGGCAGACAATAATAAACATGACAGGCAATGCAGCTCTTAAAATAAGCACAAGCAACGCTATCAAAAATTGAAATGCAAACCAAGCAAAGCCTGGAAAGGATGGAACAAAAAAGCTAGACTACAAATTGCTTTTAGAATAAAATTGTGTCCAAGTAAACATAACATATGTTGAAGCCCCAAGGGTTAGCAACTCAGCTCAATTGGTTGAACCATCTGCCCAAGGCATATTGCCAACAGGTAGGTCATTGGTCACAGGGTTAATGGCCACTATTGTGATTAGCAATTGAGCTGCCCTCCATTCAAATATTCCAGGAAAGAGGGGGGTAAACTGGCAAGGCTCTCCTTGGGACCAAAAACAGAAATTATGATATGGTGCCAGGCATCAATCCTCTTTTCAAACCTACAAACTCCACCCCGTAAAGTTTCAAAGATTTTGTGTGACAAATTGAAAATATATCACCAGTTGATCATTACTAGTTTATCAAAGATGCATTTGATAAACATAGTATCTTATCAAGCAGCAAATAAAATAAACTTGTTGCAACATCCCAATGTGATTCAAGCCATGTAATGTCTTCAAGAAATCAGTATGCTAACTAACAACGAACATATTTGCAAATCAAGACCTTTCAGGGGACACTTCATTTCTGAATTTACACCTGATTTTGTATAAAGCACACAAAAATTCTTCCTTTTGACTATGTTGTATTTTGGATGGTTGTTAAAGAGTTGCTACAAATAAGGAAAAAATGTCACATGATCAAATTATTCTACAATAGTGGCTGACTTCTACAATAAGTCATTACAAGTGCATATGCTATCTCATGGCAAGGGTGGGGATCTTCAAAGAAAAAGATAATAAAATGAACTCTTGGATGATATCCACAGGTTTTGACCTTACACACCACTATTGGTTGAATAGTCATAACAGATTGGCAACAACTCTAAAAGGTTCTATTTCATTAATTAACAACCTATCTACAATGTACATCCTGCTTAAATATACTCTGACCAACAATTGACTGCAACAAATGTTTGCAACTTCTCTTGTACAGAGAGACCACACAGAACCTAGATAGAAACAACACGACATGGTAATAAGTCTTCCAATTCTGCCTGAGAAGTATCAATTTAAGGATGCAAGGTAACCTTCCATATTAAATACTAGACCAGAGCATGAACTTTATAGTGAATGAAATCTACCAACTGTTGTAACTTGGTTTATATGCCATTATTTTCATTTACTTGAGTATTAGACTATTTATTTTAATAAATATCAAAAAAAATTAAGTTACAATATCAGTTGCTGACAATCAGTTTCTTCACATCTTTGAATTATTTTGTGGATATATGTGTGAGGCTCCCCAACATACATTGATGATTGGATACACTGGAAGCACAAAAAAGTTTGAGTGTGTGGACAAAGATGGGCATCAAACCTGACTAAGAGGTCTCAGCTTTCTAACTTCTTGTAACTGAACCGTGAAATATTTTGCAAAAAGAAACAAGGCCGCCAAGAATTATGCCTATTTGTCAGTTAACCATGATTTTGTCTTGAGCAAACTTCTATTGCCCAAGGTACAAGCACCCCATGTACACAAGAACAATAAAAGGATTCAGGCAAAACAGGACCTGACTAAGTTATCAACATGTTACAATCTCCAGCAACAGGAATACCACATAAAGTGGTATAGTGAGTCTTAAAATAAGAAGCAATAGGTTATGTCCTCATGTGTGTAAGAGAAAGCAGGTAAGCCAGCCATATGTACTTAAGCAGGTCCTGCAAGTAAAAGATGCAGACTTACGATTAGATGTAATATATGAAGCTCTAAATCTCATTGAAAGACAGGCAAGTGGTAGCCTTTTGTATACACACATACTGAATAGTATATGTACAAGCAAAAGGGGAACGCATTACACCAAGTTTACATCAGGCAACATGGTTGAATAGAGATAAATTGTAAGAAAATGAGTTTAGTTTTTAGGCCTTTTTGGCCAAAGAATAAATAATATTTGCATAAATTTTCATTTCAGTCAAAAATCAAAATAAAGCCACCTACTGTTTCTGATATTTGATGAATGATATCCTCAGGTGCCTGGCCAGAACGATTGATATCCCTCAGAACCCTCTTGACAAGATCGAAGTGAACACCTCCAGTGACAGAGACCCGGAGATCCAATAGAGGGCGTAACCTTTCACTCAAAGCATAGATACCCTCAATGATGACAATCCTAGATGACGGCACATCAACATCTCTGGAAAATTATTGAGAATAAGTTAGACAAACATACCCTTACAAATATACTACACACAGTTCTGGAAATTCCTATAAGGAAACTAAAAAAATACATCTTACTACTCATTTCAACAACAGCTAAACCTATGGTGAATATAATTAGTAATTACACAAAATATGCAATCTTCAAATATTGTGTGCAGACCAAAGGACAGACCTGTATCCACAGCGACGACTGAGCTTAAAATCATAAATGGGAACCTTCACAGCTTTTCCAGCTTTTAAATCATTGATGTTTTGAAGAAGAGTATCATAGTCTGTCAACCTAGGATCTGACATAGAAAAAATTGTGAAAACGGTTAAGTGTGAAAATAAAAAGTGAACATACAATCACACAATGCAGATAATTGAAGCCATACTCTGAAAATTTCATCTTCATCCACAAATATATCTAAAAACTCATGATGAGAAAAGATGAAATAACAATCTAGAGAGAAGGGATACATAAGTAGTGGCAAGCTAGTTGTTTGAATTCTTTTCATTTCAATTCCAAGATGAAATATTGATACATAAAATCATGGAAGACATTATTTGACTATTTGTCATTTTATTAGAAGGAAGAAACATAGGGCACTCGAGAAGCATTTTGCTAAAACCTTTTTGCACATAGAAAAAGAAGGTGCTGTCAAGCCCAGGGGGGAAGGATATGTTGGGTACTCTGTCTTAATGCATGATCTGTGTCTTGACTCTTTCCATAATATATAATGCATATGTGTGTATGTGTTTGTGTTGGCCTGATGATAGCCCAAGGGTTAGCTTAATTGATTGAAGTTTGAATCATCCATCCAAGGCATGTTGCCAACTGGGAGGCTGTAAGTCACAAGGTTCAAATCCAGTCAAGTCCCTCAGGGTTACCAGTTGCTATTGTGGCTGATAGATGAGACACATATCTGGATATTCCATGGAAGTTGTGGGGATCCTGCAAGGTTTTCCTTGGAAAAAATTATATATAAGTTGGCATGATGAAATTAAAAAATATACAAATATATAATATTACAGGAAACACCACTAACAGATATTGGAATTGCATTTCCACATTCTGAAACAAATGCCCATATGAAACATGCGTTCATGACGAGGCTGAAATGTTTCAGGCTTCTGCAACATTTCATTTTTTTTAAATGACATATCAGCCATTTTAGCCAAGCATGTCAGCCTTTTCAGCCAACATTGTGGTCTCTTGAAAACAGCATGCACAAGAAAAAAATACCCCTTATGGAAGTATGTAGCAAGGAAACAAGGGCCGAGATCGAAGGTTGTTGGGGGAGGGAATGTTGTTTGGTCTTGTAATTTCTGCAAGAGTGAATTCAAGAGCACATACTTCTGAGTTAAAGGCCATTTGTTGGGCCTTCCTTGAGGGCTTGGAGCGTGTAAAGCAATCAATGCTACCCAAAGATATGAGTTGGGAAAAGAGGATACAGTTGGCTTGGGGAATGTGACAGCAACAAACAAGAAATTTCAAAAACATGATGATCCTCTTCCATTCTCAAGAAATGCATCTAGCAAATTTGGTAGTGGGGCTGAAATTCAGCCACAAAATGGAGGGAAGCCCCAACTTATGGTCCAATGGACAAGATTTATCAAGAGAAGAGAGATGAGGTTGAAATTACCATTGCATTATTTTTTTTATCTCAACTTCATTTCTTTTAATGTTGCACAATCGCTTTTGTTCATTGAGATGTGTCAAAATCTAGTTGAAAAGGTTCCAATTCGGTATGTGCCTGCCAGTTCAGATAAGCTTAGTACCACATTGTTGGCTAAAGCAGGGAAGAAGGAGGAAATATTAAACCCAATCAAATCATCATGGTCCACATCCGGTGTTACTATTATTTCCGATGGATGGAAGAATGCAGCACACCATCCACTCATCAATTTCATGGTGTCTTCCCAAAATGGACCGGTCTTCTTGAAAGTGGTGGATGCTCTTGAAAAATACAAGGATGCACAATATATGGGTGAGTTGTTCATTAAAGTTATTGAAGATGTAGGTGTTGATTCTTGTGTGCAAATCGTCACAAATAATCTAGGATATCGAACACGTCCATATGGGGCAGCGTGTCCCATGTCTGCGTGTCCAACACGGACACACTAATAGAGCATGTTGGACACATCCATTCAGCGTGTCCCGATTTCGGACACATATGTCCCGTGTCTATCAAGACGTGTCCCGAAAACAAGACACGATTTTTGCGAAAGGGATGCCCAAAAACGCTTTTAAAACAAAATTTTCACTTTTTTTGTCATTTTCAAGTGTGGAGAGGGCTCTAAGTGATGTTTTTTGTGCAGGTGAAGAAGATTTGAGGACTTTCGAAGGGTTTCCAACTGCATTGAGGGTGGATTTGGTTGGGTGGATTGCAGGCTCAACCATCAAACAAGAAGAACAATGTCTCATTCAACTACGGCAAGAGCTAAAGGGCAAAGAAAAAGGAGAAATGCCCCGTCTAATGTCTCCCACCTATTCCTCCTCTTTCTACACAAGCTCTTCTACTCCTCTTGTTAGTGCTCCATCTGCTAGTGGAGCTCATGCTCCATTGAACCCTGTTTTAGCAAGACAACAAGCCCAAGAGAAAAAATACCCTTTGTGGAGGTATGTGACTAGGAAAGAAGAGTCTGGGGCAAAGCTAGGTGGGGAAGGCAATGCATCTTGGACTTGCAATTTTTGCAAGAGAGTTTAAGAGCACATACTACTGAGTTAAGGGCCATTTGTTGGCCCTTCCTTCTTGTGGGATTTCTTCATGAAAAGCAGTGAATGTTACCCAAAAGAGGGATATGGGAAAAGAGGATCAAGAAGGCTTAGGCAATGTAGCAGCAACAAGCAAGAAAAATAATGAGGAACCTCTTCCGTTCTTAAGGAAACCCTCCAGCATTCGGCCTCCATTTCCACCTAGCAGAGGTGATTCATATCCACCAAGAAAGAGGCCATCTTCAAGCGGTCCAATGGACAAGATTTTCCAACAAGAGGCATGAGAAGAGGTGGACCTCACCATTGCATTCTTCTTCTACCTCAACTTCATCTCATTCAATGTTGCATGGTCACCATTGTTTATTGAGATGTGTCGAAGTCTCATTGAACGAGCTCCATCTGGTTATGTGCCTCTTGGTTCAGAGAAGCTTAGAACCACATTGTTGGTTGAAGCAAAGAAGGAGGTGGATAAAATTCTAGAGCCAATTAGATCAACATGGCCCTCATCTAAAGTGAGTATTGTTTCTAATGGATGGACGGATCCAACACACCATCCACTCATTAATTTCTTGGTATCTTCACAAAATGGATCGGTGTTCTTGAAAGCGGTGGTTTGCTCTTGGGAAATACAAGGATGCACATTTTATGGGTGAGTTATTCATCAAAATCATTGAAGAAGTAGGTGTTGATTCTCGTTTACAAATCACCATGGACATTGCACCTATTTGCAAGGCCACTAGCATGATTGTGGAAACTAAATATCCACAGGTATTTTCATTACACCTTTCATTGCTAATTTGCTCATTGTTTGAATTTATCACAAGGTTCATCTAAGGGAAAGGTCATTTTAATGATTTGAGTTGTAACATTGTTAGTGTCGTAGAGTCATTTATACTTGCTTTTATTGCTCTTACAGATTTTTTGGACACCTTGCATTGTCCATTCGTTGAAATTAGCACTCAAATCCATTGCTTCAAATGTGACATGAATTGGAAACATTATTTGAGGATGCACGCCATATCCGTAATTTTGTACAAAACCACACAAATGCCATCACCATCTACAAAGAGTACACACATCTTTCATTGTTGAAGATTGTAGATACTGGGTTTGCTTCCTCATTCATCATGCTCAAGAGGTTAAGGGAGGTCAAAACTGCTCTAGGGTCCATGGTGATTTCAAAGTATTGGTCTTTCTAGAGAAAGACGAATCAAAGTGCTTCAAAAAAGGAGGACACAGTATTGGATGATGTTTGGTGGGAGAGGGTGGATCTTACCATTAAGATCAAGGAGCTCTTTGTTGCACTTTGCAGACACGGACCAGCGCATCCTAGCGGATGTTTATGAGGTGTGGGATTACATGATTGAAGTATATTATTATCTCCAAGTGGGATAAGAATTGCAGACCTTTGCATTGCTTGGCCCACTCCTTGAACCCCAAGTTCTACAGTCAGGAATGGCTTAGTGGCATGGATGGAGAGATTTCACAAGGGAGGAAGATAGCACTTAGGCAGCTATTTCAAGATAGAGACTTACTTGATGAGGTGGAGGAGGGCTTTGTAGAGTTTTCCACTAATACTGGGAGATTTGGAGGCTATGATGTGGTTAGAGACAGGGGAGTTAAGAAGCCCTATAATCTAATTGGTGGGCAACTCATGGGGCAACATGCCCTCTTCTACAAAAGCTAACCTTGAGGATCATCTCTCAAGTTACATCATCCTCTAGTTGTGAGAGTACTTGGAGCACATATGGCAACTTGTACAGTTTGAAGAAGAGAAGGCTTGAGCAATCCAAAGCAAAGACAATGATGTATGTGTACTGCAGTAACCTTCGTCTTATTTACAAGAAGAGGAAGGAGTGGGTGAAGGGAAAGACAAAGATGTGGGATGTCTTTCCTAATAATATGGGTTTGGACAGCAATACTGAGTTGGCATTGGCTAACCAGGATCTTAATGATACAGTGTTAAAGTCAGTGACGTTTGATGATAGTGAACCTTTGGAGGGGTCATCCTCCACACCAACAGATATTGATCCTCAAATGGGCAAAGAGGAAGAGGAGGAAGAAGAGAGCAGTAATGAGTTTGTTGATTCAGGCATGGAGGAGGACTATTGATATATGAGATTCATCACTCTTCCATCTTGATCTACCCCTTTTTGTATTTACTATTACTATTTGTCTATTTGGCATTTGCCAATGCCATTTCAACATCTATGTAATACATTTTAATTTTGATGATTTAATGAGAAATATGGTTGTGACTCCTGAGTATTGACATCTTGATCTATGACTATCATGAGTATACTGTATCATGAATTATCTATGTCTCATAATCTCATTGTGATGACTGATTTGATTTGTTGATGTGTAATACTAATTACTAATGTTAAATGTGCATTGATTCTGATTTCTATTGAATATTTGTAAATTTTGGATATATATGTCTATATCTTTAATATATATATATATATATATATATATATATATATATAACGTGTCCTGCATGTCCTGATTCTGGGGGTCACTGTGTCTGTGTCAGACACTCAAATCCCCGTGTCCTTCGTGTCCCGTGTCCTCGTGTCAGGTGACTTAGCAAATAATGCACTTGTTTGCAAAGTTGCTAGGATGAATGTGAAAACTTAATATCCACAAATATTTTGGACACCTTGCATTGTTCACTCTTTGAATTTAGCACTTAAATCTATTGCTTCAAATGTGACATGGATTGGCAATCTTAATGATGATGCACGCCATATCTGCAATTTTGTATAAAACCATACCAATGCCCTCACAATATATAAAGAGTACACACATCTATTATTGTTGAAGGTAGCAGAAACTCGGCTTGCTTCCTTGTTCATCATGGTTAGGAGGTTGAGGGAAGTCAAGGCCGCATTTGTATCTTGTATGAATCTACGATGTATCAGTATGAACTATAATCATGACGTATCAAATTATCAATATGTTCTAGTCTTTAAAAAGTTTGAATCTTTATGTTATATAACGTGTCCCCCATGTCCTATTTTTGGGTTCGCCATGTCCCGTGTCGAATACTCGTATTTTTGTGTCCTCTGCGTCGTGTGTCATTGTATAATGTGACCTAGGATGACAAGTTCTAGCAGAGTTTTAAAAGTAAACTTTTTCGGATGTTGAATCAGGCTTCAAAAACATTGACACAAGTGAAGATATTACATCCAAATTAGTCGACTGGATTTAAAAGGGTAGATTTATCATTACAAAATAAGATTGTATAACAAGAGATTGAAGACTTGTTTATTTTTTTCAGTTTATTGCATCAACAGGCTTCAACCTCTAGTCTAGGCTTCTGCAATGCACAACATTAGCCAAGATCAATTGTAACCATTGTGAAGCCCTAAAACCATATGCAAGAGGCAAGGAAAGCCATGAATCTCCTGTAACTAATAGATCTATGGGATGAATTTATCAACTAGAAACAACTTAAGAAAGCTCAATGAACCTGGAATGTCAGGGACAGAGGTCTAAAATTTGACAACTAAATTTCAGTGGCCACGATTCACCCTTTCGCTATTTAACCTATGAAATTCCTGAAATATTTACCATGTCAAAATGAAGATTAGCCCCACATTCTGCAGAGTAAGATCAATCTGTTTTAAGAATAGGTAAAAAAAATTACAAAAATATAATTGCACTGACAGAAGCAAGGTGCACTCTACAAAGTGTGGATGAGATGTGTAACATAACATAATGTATAATAATAATAAAAGATTGTAAACGGAGGTGGCAGGTGCAGGGGATCATGTATGATCCCGGAGGAAATACAGAACTTTATTATGAATGAAGGCTCAGGACAGCTATAAACAACCAGGCAGAACCTTTAGCACTTCTAGAAGGCTTCACCCTGGCATACCCTCTCCATATTACCTCCATCGTTGTTATTGGAGACTGCTTTGCTCATAAAGTTAATGCAATCAACAAAGAAGGATAGTAAGTTAGCGCCTACTAATAAGAAAAAATATGTGTAACATAACATAATGTATAATAATAAAAAAGATTGGAAACAGAGGTGGTAGGTGCAGGGGATCATGTATGATCCCGGAGGAAATACAGAACTTTATTATGAATGAAGGCTCAGGACAGCTAGAAACAACCAGGCAGAAGCTTTAGCACTTCTAGAAGGCTTCACCCTGGCATACCCTCTCCATATTACCTCCATCGTTGTTATTGGAGACTGCTTTGCTCATAAAGTTAATGCAATCAACAAAGAAGGATGGTAAGTTAGCGCCTACTAATAAGAATACACTAAAAAACAAGAGTACTCCTCTGATGTTAGATTCCTGCATGTTCTGAGGGATAACAACAAAGAGGCAGACCAATTTGCAAACAGTGCCACTCATCTAATGACTGGAGAGGTAGTAAACAAAGGGGAAAGGTTATTTAGCCACATCCCCTAAGTTTTCTATCCAAGATTTGCTCCCAAAATGTGTCACATCTCTCAAGGAAAGCGTCATTCTAGCACCATCCACATGCACACAAGCGTTGAAAAGCGAGGCTGGCATATGACCAAGCACATGACCAGCTACATCACCTCGCATTGTTATGAAGAAATGGTGGTTCAGTTTAAATTTGTATATCAGACAAAAGCAAGGAAAGACCTCTGCAACAGGCCTCTGGTTCAGCCCTAGAATTCAGGCATTGCAGATATCGACAGATAGCAGTTCTCGCCTTTCTGTGTTCAGAACATATTCCTGGCTCTGGTTCTTGTTGCTACCCTTCCTTGGAATCCTGGTGATGCATCCATCCTTCTCAAAGAACTGGGTTCTAGCTGGCTGCCTCCAAAAACCAATTTGGATTTTAGCTTTGGCTATTTGGATTCAGGGCCAAGGATGGGTGTCAATTTAGAGAATTTCCGCATCCACAGTGGTAAGAAACCACAGGTCTGTGAATTTGCATGCTTTCAAGAGGTGAAACCTACAGTGCAGAGGGGCCCGATTGTTTTCAAAGGAGACAGAAGCAGAGTTCTGTAGCTGAATTATGGACTGCCCAGGGTGCAATGCAAACCTTTGCAGGGATATCCAGGAAATTAAAAGGGTGCTTTGCTGGCATGAGGAACTAATTGAAGTCGACAGAAACTCCATTTTCTCTGTGACAACTAAAGTTTTCAACTATGAACATTAATGTGCGGTTCAAAACATGTCAACCTCATAAATCATTGCATCTCTAAATAGCAGATCCTAATTCTTGAAGCAAAGACAAGCTCAGTATGCTTCAGAATGATCATCAATTTGAGCAAGAGCTCTCAGTATGTGGCCTCTAATCCCCAAGCTTCCATGGGGTCTGGACTCTGTACCAGGAAACCTCAGAGAAGAAGACAAAGTGCTCCAATCTCATGAGAACATGGGGCTGGACAACTCTAACAGCCACGATGAAGCCAACCATTACCATGATTTCCCTTGGTCTCTTGTAATTTTCTTTGCAAATATGCTTTGTACTTAGAGTTTTTTGGAAAATCCACTCAAGCAGTTACTTTAGACACTCCTCTGCAAAGGAAGATCAGAAATTTTTTATAGGACTTTTGATATATTGGTTTGAACTTTGAAAGAATATGCCAAACCAGATCCTACCTTTTTTGTATTTTCACACTGTCCAGTTCAGCTGCAGCATTCTTTATACAAATTTACGATTGTTACCGTTAAAAAAATAAAAAGATTATAAAAAGAAGTATAAAAACAGAATATAAAATATGCCCACTATAATAATAAAATTAACCAGCATAGGTCCTTCTTAACCTCCATCTTTTATCCCTCACAATGCATAATAGATCCAGTCTAAGATGGATCTATGTTGGTGAAATAAGAAAACTAAACTTCTGGTGAACTTTCACCAAATTATCACTTCCCAATAATTATCCCTCTCCAAATGCAAAGTATACCAATTAAGACCACTATTTAACGCATCAAATTCAATAATGGCATAGATCCTTTAGTATAAAACCTTCATACAAAAACCTATACAACCGTCTCAGACCAGAAGTTGTTATCCCTCGCCAAATGCAAAGTAAACCAATTAAGACCACTATTTAAAGCATCAAATTCAATAATGGCATAGATCCTGTATTATTAAACCTTCATACAAAAACCTATACAACCGTCTCAGACCAGAAGTTGATGACCTTTAGTTGAAAACAAAGATCTATCTCACAGGCCTCAATACAAAAAGAACTTTTATGATCCAATCGACAAAATCTCATCTCGATGCAGTAGAGAAAAATTACAAAAACAGTAAATTATAATACCTTAGTACAAAATGGTCCAATATATCAAAATTCAATAAACTAGCTAGGTTAATCACACATATCCCAGACTATAAAATATCAATTTGGAAAGCTTGGCTAGAGTTAGACTGCTATTACTCTCAAGTAGACCACAACGTAATGAATTACACAAGGTAATAATGGAGATACTAAATTGAAATAAAATGAACTTTTTATCTTTCCCTTAGAAGACCAAACAGGATCTATGGGATGTCATCAAGAATAGAGAACATAAGATTTATACAGCTCTACATAGAGGTATATACCATACGAATACAAATATGTCTCTCGATTTATATTGTAAATCATTAAATTTAATAAACTGTTACAAAACACCAATACAGACATTTAAAACTAGAAAGGATAAAAACTGAATCAGACTACTATTATAGTATAATATACCACAACCCAATGTAAGTATCAAAATTTTTATTTAGGAACTAAAGAAATTATTAACTTGAATTAGAGAAAGGACACCATCATATCTGCAGACCTGCATTGCAAGCAACAGCAGCCTCAAAGATACATCAGTCTACCTATGAGATACAGAGACAGCAATGACTTTTGAATAGTTGAATTACGAAGGATTGATGCATCTAAAGGAGCTGAATATCATGTTGTAGTTGAGTCCCCTATACTGACAACGATTTAAATACATAAAATTGGACAGAAACATATTAAAAAGAGAAACTGAGCTTACTATATTTCAAAACAAGCACCCATCTGCTTAAGAAATGTGTTGTTGATCTGGGTACTTTGGAAAGCTCTGAAACATATGCCAATATGTCTTGCTATACCCTGAGAAATTAAATAAATTGATCCCTAATGGATGCCCAATTTTCAAACCCAGTCATTGCTTATCAAAATCCATTAAATTGTCTCTAATGTTCTCATGAACCTGGCCTTCAACTCGTACACCACCATGTGTATTAGCACCCAAATAAACTACCAAAGTTAATATCAGAAACCATCATCATCACAATCATCAAACAAAACTATCACCTTGCCTACATTCCAATACAATAAACCTTCGCCTGAGTGAACATTTTATTATATAAACAGCAACGCGCCCACATTACAAAGTTCCAAAAAAAATACTCGAAAAGGCCATCTTTCAGAGAAATTTAACAAAAGAAAAATCTCTGAGAAAAACTTTCCATAAGAATACAAAAGAAGAAATAAAGTGAAAGCCCTCGAAATCAAACATACCATTAGCAAATACCATTAAATCAATAAGTTTTCACACCTATGGACATTATTAAACATAAAATTATTATCATAGAAACAAATTGGATCTTGGCAGACTCACCATCATAGTTTCCATCGATGACTCGGCTGGAATCGTTATAATTATCCATGGAAATAGCAATGATGCTCGGCATGAAGTTCAAGACCTTCTCAGAAAAAACCGTTTTCCCCGCACCAGAAGGCCCGGCCAATCCCACCAACGTGACCCCCTCATTCTTCTGTGTCAGGAGCTGGCATGCCCTGATAAAAAGATAAAAACCCTTCTCGAACGACAGAGTCTCAGGAATCGGAGCAATTTCATATCTATCACAGTCCTTCCTCTTCACAAGCTCGAGCTGGTTCTTCAAAAGCCCCCCGCCCTTCCTGTGGTTCGAACGAGCTGAAACCTTCAATGAAGAATCCATCGCCATCACACACGATCTTAGATAAAATTGAACAGGAGTATATATCTATACTAAATGTTATATGCCGCAGGGCTAGAGAATAGAAGAGCGGAGAATACGATCGATTGTACTGTGCGAGGAGGTCTGAAAGCAAAAACCCATCTGTAAAATGGAAATATAATCAGACCCGCATGCGAATACTGATCCAGAGATGGTCAGGATTGCCGATCTCGGCACCGTTTTTGAGGTTTTTATTCCTCTTTTATCTCCTCAATCCCGCACGAACCCCGTTTGTTATTGGAAGAGCGAATTCCGGGTTGTTACGGGGATTCGATCTCTGGGCGCGTCGGAGTCTTTGCTTCGTTCGCAGTTTTCGCAATACATTCGAGAGCGGAAGCGGAGTGCAAACTCTCCATCGGTTCTTAGGAGGCCGGAACTGTGATTAAAAGGAGGGCGGGAAATAGAAATTAATTACCCTAATCAACTACATTTATAATTAATCTCGTGTATTGTATTAAGCTAAGCTATTATTTTTTCTCGAAGTAGCGGTTGTTCGGCTATGTGTTTGCTTATGAGATTTTTGGGCTTACGTGGCAACTATCTTTAGATCTATAAAAGTGGAGACTTCAGTGGATTTTGTTTATTCTGAGGTGGCAAAGTGTTGAACAAGCTCGCGTGGTTTACACTTTTTTATTATCAATTTGGAAGTTGGTTTTGGTTAATAAAAATATTTAGTTGATGTGACCATATGTTTTTCTTTTTTTTTCACTTAAAGGGAAAAAACAGTCCCTTGCTATTTCAATTAGAAATCAAAGGAGACTTGTCCATACATATTTTCAGTTTATACATCCATTGTCATCTTATCAAATCTATATTCTATCTCCCATGCTATCCATTACATCACATAATCTATCTCCCTTGCTATCCCAAAACTAGATCTTCAGTTACAAAAACTTACACCAAAAATACATCTCATCTCTGGACCATATGTTTTTCATTAAAGGGTTTACACTTTTTTATTCTCAATTTGGAAGTTAGTTTTTGCTCATAAAAATATTTAGTTGATGTAACCATATGTTTTTAATCAATGGGTTATGGAGAGTTCGAATTTCATGTTTTGTAAGTTATTTTTGATTTTGTAATTGTTATTTTATATATATAAAAATCAGTACATTTACGAATGAGTTATCCATGTATAGTTGAGAGTTACTCATTCATCACTTACCAATTTTTTTTATATAATTTCATTTCAAATTGTGAACGAGTGCATCTGGATAGTACACTTGTCTCGTCCTCTTCAAACGATGAAAAAAATTAGGTAGTAGTCCACCCCAAATTTCAAATTAAAAACGTCTATCCACTTATATATATATATATATGTGATGTTATATGTTATCTTATTAAAAAGCATATTTTTTTTAATGTTGAGTTTATTTTATATTGATGTTTTTTCTTATTTGTAGTGTAGTTGGGTGTCTATGTTATAAATAATCTTCTATATACTAGCACAGCCATGGTTGGTAAACACCCATAGGTGTAGCTAGCCACTTAATTTTGTAGAGATGAGTGGATGTTAAACAAATACTAAACATCAAACTAATAATGAGATCCTTATAAACATCCATTTAAGGTTAACATAAATATTAAACTAAGAAAAAAACATAAAACAAATATTATTTAATAAATAATAAACCAAAAAAACAAAAACTAATATGAAGTATAAAACTTTAGTGATTATCCATTTATAAACTAGCACATCCACATAATTTGTGGTTGGATCAAGCCTATAGGGATCAAATGGTTGAGATAACGATGGAAAGGAATACATTTTGGAATTTTTTTCGTTCCTTGTATCCTTTTAGTTAAAGAGGTTCAACTCTAAATTATTCATGCTTAGCTACATGTTATCATCAACATTCTTTTTGTTTTCCATTTATCAATTATGAGTTCTTTTTTTATCTCACATTCTTCTAGTTTTATGACATGAACTCTCAATTCTCCATTCATCGTCTATGAGTTATCCATGAATGGCTACCAGTTATCCATTCATCACCTACTAGTTATTTTTTATATAATTGTTTATTTCAAATTTTTAAGGATTGTCGTAGAATCAATCTCAATAGTACACTTGTCTCATCCTCGTCCATAGATGAAAAAGCATAGGCCATAGTCCACCCCAAATCTCACATAAAAACGTGATGTAATAATTAAATAGTGAATTATTAACGGAAACTTATTTAAATCTTAAGTATAAATAATTAAATAGTGAATTTTTAACTAAAACTTATTTAAATCTTAATTAAAATGCATTTAAGCATAATAAGATACTGCAACCATGAAATGAATCTCTATTGTACACTTGTTACAGTGGAGTTAATCTTGTTGATTCGGTCAAGGAAGTCCAAAATATGAGATAATATCTAAACACCTGTAGGTGTAAAGATAATATCTAAACACCTATCGATGTATTAATAATTTTGAGATGGAGATGGTTGGTTTATAATTAGTTATCTTAATTAATAACATTTTTCTATTGAAGGACTAATGTTGTTGGTAGTTTTGAATTTCATGTTTTGTAGGTTGTTTTTTACTTATAGTTGTTATATGTGAATTGGGTCTAGCTCTAGTGGTTGTGGGATGAGAGTTATCCTCCCTACCTAGGTTATATTCTTGTAAGTGACGTGTTGAGCTCATATGACTATATTGTTGTAACAACTTCACGCATTATTGTTGACTTAATCTTATACCCCAAAGAATCTAAGTTTTACCTTGAGTACCATCATTAAAATGAGGGGAAGTTACCTCAAACAAAAAATGTGATGTTATATGTTATGTTACTATAATGGGATGTCTCTATGTTGGTTTTATTTTACATTTATACTACATATTTTTTCTAAATTTTATGTGTTGACATTGTTGTTAGGTGTGGACGTTGTGAGTAATTCTACATAAATAACAATGGCGAGATAGAGATGGGTTTATAACTCTCTCTCTTTTTCAAGACAGGGGAATCCTGGAGATGGGCTTATAACGCATTACTCACAATAACTTTTCTAATCTAGATATTGACTTTAATGTACAAATCCTCAAATTGATGTGACAACATCCTCCTTCACCTTGGTCCTAATTTCTTGTATTGACATTATAATTGGATGTGGATGCCACGAATAATTCTACATGCATAGGAATCGGAGATGGTTTATAACACATTACTTGCACCAAAGCTTTATCAATTTGGAGATTAACTTTAGGGTACAAGTCCTCAAGTTCATGTAATAACATCCCCCTAGGTCATACTAATGCCATTAATGTTTCATTATCATGCCTTTTTGGGTTGTCTCTAGCTTATAGATATAATATTTATGGTGTTTACATTATATGTTCTTATATCAGCATATCCGTGTGTTGTTGTTTTCATTCCACGTTAATGCCCTGTATTTTCTTTTTATCACTCCAATGCTAACATTGTTGGAAGTTTCGATGGTATGTTATATGGGGCATCTTTATGTTGTGATTATGTACTATTTGTAAATACAAGTTACAAACTATTTACCACATTAGTGTATATCCTTGTGATGATATTTTGTTCTGTTGATTTATGGGGCATCACAAGTACTAAATTTTTTCTCAATTTGAAAGTTCACTTTGGAATGTTAGTCATCAATCCTTCAATATTGAGATTACTAGTGGTTTCTATATCATGCCTTATGGTGCTTCTTTGGCATGGCTCATGGTTATGGCTTGTTATGTATGTGATCTCTATAATGACAAGTTTACCATATTGTCATATTTGTATGATGATGTTTCACTTCACATTATAATTATATTTATTTTTACTTTTACAAGTTTAAGAAATTTGCAAATTATTATAATTATTATATTATATTCGCTTTCACTATACTTCAAGATATTTTAGCTGTTATTTACTAGTATTGTTCCATCTTAATCTTAGCTTTTTATAACATTGAGAGAGATAATAATAAAAAGGTGCAAAATTCTCTATGTTTAAAATAACAAAGTTAATATGAAGTATAGATGGTCTGTTGAGTTGTGGTTTAGTGATTTAGATAAGCATCATGACCTTAATGTTTTAGGTTCAAACCTTAGTGAATGTAGAGCCTTGGGATAATCAATTAGTCGAGTTTGACAAATTCCATATGCAATACTAATTAAAAAACAAAACTGATAGATACATGATTTAGTTTTTTATGTCAATCCAAACCCATGTACATGCATATGTTCACATATTTTTCTCCCATCTTGGTCTATAAGAGCACCTTATTTTCATAAATACCACAACTTTTTTATTATTATGAAATATTATTTATAATTGCATGCATAGCATTGGCAACGCCATGAAACACTCTTTCCATCATCCTTCATAGAAGATCTAAAAAAACTACTTAGGTGAATAAAAGGTGCATTTTGATCATCACGGATTCTCATTTGTAATCTCATTCGTAGTTATTCCAATAAACTAAAATATTCCCCACGTCACCTTCCCAAAAAGATTTTGCAATTGTATTAAAATAGGAATGCAAATGATAAAAAAAACTCATCATTCCAGTGGATAGAGCTTACCTATATTGGTGTGTTGTTTGGAAGATGTTGTGAACTATAATATAAACATGAATTGTGTCAAAAGTTTAAATTATTATTTGTATGATAAAAAATATTATTTGAAGCTCAGAGGGGTAGCTCAGTTAATTGGATCTTTCGAAACAAAAACATAATATAGTAAAAATTGGTCAAGGTTGGAGGTTCAATTTTATGAGTCCTTCGAAATTAAGCATTAATGTAATTCCATAAGGATGAAGCCCATTTAAGTAAATCCCTTAACTTGGATTTGTAAACTTAAAAAGCTCTCAAACCATACATTTAAAATTTTCATCCATTATAATTTCAACAATGATAATATTCTACCAAAATCTAAATATTTAATTATATGAATTAATTTATTATGCAATAAGTTATTCCATATGCTTCATATTATATATAAACTAAAATAACAAAAATCAATACTCCAACACTTTTTAATATATATATATATTCTTTAAATAATATAAATTTTAATATTTTCAAATATGATAAAAAACACACTTGCCCTATCATCATTATCAAAATTGAAATGTCATGTGACTTGTTACCTTTCTATCATTTGCTACATCATCATAATCAAAAATTGATGTGCTATGTGGCTGATTAACTTTCTCACTTGCCACATCATCATGATAAAACACTGATATGACATGTGGTTGGTTAGATTTCTCTCACTTGTGGGCCTAGACCTAGACCTAGACCTTGATGGACACCCATGTCTATGGAATCAAGATCTCAAATAAGTGCCATTAATGGAGAACGTCCAGGAACTGTCTAGGAACTTTCATCTATCAAAACATAATGTTGTATGGCTATTTCCACATTCATCGACAAATCCCATTCAAGTTGCATAAGGAAAGTTCACGAGGGTGAATTGTTCACAAACAAAACATGATCATGCTTACATATTGTGAATGCATGTATCCTTTGAAAGGTCAATGCAATTTAGTCTATTGAGTTGTTGCATGTAATTATAATGAACTTTTTGTTTGAATGAAAAGCCTATGACATACTATGAAGTTGGTGATGAAAGAATATTTTTGTTCAAATAGAATTGTGTGTTCTTTTGATTTCATAGCTTTGGAGTGTATATATTCTTTTGATTTCAAAGTTTTGGAATGAAGTGAGGTAGAGGCGAAGGTGAAGTTTTAAATTTGTAAATTTTAATAACATTATTTTATTATTATTTTATAAATATTTATTAATAGAATATTGATTAAAAATATATATGTAGTTGATTTTTGAGTTAAGTGAGATGAGGTGAAGGTATGAATTTGAATTTTTAAGAATATGTTTCTATATATTATTTTTTAGTATTTAGTAATAGAATATTGATTCTCTCTATATATATTTGATTTTTTCAATGATGCTAAAATTGAAGTTAAAGGTGAAGTACTTTGAATTTGTCGTCGTCAATAATATTGTTTTATCCATTATCTTCTAAGTATTGACTAATAAAATATTGATTAAATATATTGATTGATTTTCTATAACAATCATAAAAAAATTGATAATATTGTTTATCCATTATCTTATATGTATTGACTAACAAAACTATCAAAATATTGACTAAATAGTTATATATATGATTAATTTTCCTATAATAAAAACCAATATCTATTTATGATAGATTTTATAAATAATCTCTGCAAGTAAAGGCATGATTCATAAATGTTTAAATGAATTTCTTCACACCCAGTAAGCTAATTAAATAATGGAGATTGATGTTGGACCCAACTTTTGAATGAGAAATATATTGTGTTTCAATGCAAACTCTATTTCATCATGAGCACATGGGGGCCTCATGCCCGAAGACAAAATATTCATGAACTACCAAGGAGAAACATTGAAAGATGGACTACCATTAAGCATAACCAAGTAAGACCTTCAAGGAACAACTCCAACTCCAACTAATATTATTGTTCCATCTCTAGATGGGTGCAAGAAAGGATACAATCGTGATTGTGGAGGAAAATACTCTCTCATTTGTCTAATTACAAGAAGGCGCTTTTGGGAAGCAAAAGAGGATGCATGAATTAGATTCTTGAAATCACAAAAGGGGCCCAAGGTTTGTGACTCTATTGAATGCAATAAAAAATATGTTGACGATAATTAACACTCTTATAAGGCCCAATCATGAGGTTGGTTGGACCAAATTTAGGATAAAGCAAGGGAAAAGTAGCATAAATGGGGCACTATGATCTTCAACCAATACAGGTTTTTTAATAATAAGACTTTCTTACCAAGTTTTGAAAATTTGTGTAGTTGGGATGTGGCTCTAATAGATAGATTGGCAGTAATCATTTAGTGATATATTCCATATCCAATATAAATTTCAAATATGAACCACCATTAGGATCCTTGAATTATACTTGAAGGGTCACTGATCATTGCATCATTTTGCAGATGTTCCACTTGAGTAATAGAATTTGTGTTGTCGTTATCACCAAAACAGGATAATTGCATTAATGCTTTCTTCTTCAAACTAATATTAACATAAAATTGAAGACAATGGATTCACTCAAGTGCCATGATTTTATCAAGTACACAATCCAACTAAAGACAATAATATGAATCAAATATCATGTTTATATATTAATCTTTTTTCTCTAGGAACTTGTACAACATTGATTGAAACAGTTTCACTAATAAATTGACATATTGCTCTAATACAATATGATATGAATAATTGAGCTTCAATACCAAATGACCTCTAACTCTTATGTGCATGTAACTTATATAATGGTGGCTTACTGATCTAGGTGGCCATCCAAGGTCATCTCAAAGCAATCACAATACTAGTAGTTTTAATTTTTGGTGCATTTTTCAAGGCCCTCACATGTGCTTTTGGGTGAAGTCATGTGCAAAGACCAACGACCCAACTCACTTTTCTAACATTATTTCAAATAAGCTAAAGAAGACCCAAAACAAAGCATCAAATGAAAAGTTATGGTTCTGAAAATTCTCCCCTCTTTTTGGACGTGTCAAATTCATCTAAACCAACGTTCCCACTAAGTCACAATCATGCTAGGCTTAGTGTTCTTGCATTTTAGGGTTTTTTCTTCTTGGGTATTTTTTTCATCATTATGAAATGTAGTTCCAACATCTTGTTATGGGATTTTTTGCAATGAGCATAGTCATCGCATCTCTTATGAGAGATAAGCTACCACCATTAATCTAGTCATTTTGTATTGCTATGTATATTGCAATGTTTTTCACTATTAGATTCCATAAGAGAAGTTGGTTTTTACTATAATAATATGCTTTCAATATTGCAATTGTGTTCTCTATGCAATATTGCATATTCTTTCATTTTGTTCTCAATCCCATCCAAGTCACTTACTAGTTAAAATCACTTTCTAATTATGTCTTAAAAGGGTTTTTTATCCACTCGGTGACATTGTTATGGGTGGCTCCTCTTCTTTAGAGCCTAATAAAAATGATTAGCACGACCTCTTATATATTCTTATATGACATCTAATCTCATTTACTCAAAGCATGGAAGCATTAAGGATTTTAGCATATGCATGTAGTTTCAAGATTCAACATCTTTATAAGCATCTTGCTTTCCTATATTCCTTGTTTCTCTTGAAATTGAGTGGTCATGAGTTTGTTTTCTAGCTAGGAAATAGGGTAAAATGCGAAATAGATTCCTACCTCTCAATCCATGTGATAAGAGAATTAGAATGGGTTTATGACAAAGTGTGTTGTTGCCTTCTGTCATTTTGGAAGAGCGCTTCAACTCAAGCATTTGAAAAATATGCATTCTTCACATGTTCATGTTAAACATATGGACGCAAAAGAATCCATGACTAAGCAAGTTATCTTGCATGCATCAGAACTCATAAATAGGTACGAAAGACTTAGAAGTACTTCCAATCAAAATTCTAGGACTTAGACATGCCTACATTGCCCTAGGCGTGCATTTTAAAGCTTTAGGTGTGCCTTTGTTTAGATTATCAAAATAAATGAAATTTTGTATTCAAACATAATAAAACGTAAGAGTAGAGTCATGGCACAAGATAAAAATACTTATAAATATTTAAATATATAACTTATAACATCTTTATAAACTTGATTTGGATCATTAATGTGACATCGACATGTATTTTAGAGACAATGTACTATCTATAAATCTCAAAATAAGGTTGGAAGGCGACTTCGCAAAGAAAATGTGTGCATTTAGAGATGACTCATGGAAAACTAAGATATGTGTTTTGTCGTCAATGTGACAAACTATAGGCTTATGTGGACTATTTTCTTATATCATGCATGAAGAATATTTGGCATGCATTTTGTAAGGCCTCGCTAACATTTTGGACATTTTGTAAAATGATGGCAAAATTTTAGTATTTTTCCAAAGAGGAAAACCTTAAGGGTTAAATTGAAAATTTGGAAATGTAAAAGGTTAGGAATGGGAAAACACACATTCTCCAACTTGAATCAATCAAATTGGCCAAGAATTGAACTCTATTCATGCATTTTAGTGAAGCAAGACAATTTTGGTTAGTTTTAGTACAAATGCAAAAGTTGTTAACTTAGTAGATTCGATGTTGGCAAATGGAGGCGAATTATAAATTTTTGAGATATTGGTTTTTTCGACAAGGGAAAGTATACAAACATCAGGTTTTACTTCCGCAAAAATACACCTTGACGATTTTTGGAATGCATTTTTTTCTAAGGCCTCTCATAGTTAATGCAAATTTGACACTAATGCATGAATTTTAAGTATAAGGCACCATATGATGACTGTGTTGGGGTATCTCATGTGATCGTGGAGCCTTGTTTATAAATAGGTGCATTTAAGGAAGCATTTTTGCCGAATTTTGTGATGTAATTCTCTCGTCCTTTATGAATTTGTGTAAATCATTGGAATATGAAGGATTGTATTTGGAATTTAGATAGTTATAAAAGTTGGAAGACAAAAAACCAAGAATAATAAGCATAAATATGAAGTTTCTGATTAACCAAAGGACCTTTGGCTCTCTTATGATTTAGTTTATGTAATGTGCATGGTTGTGTGATACAGAGACATGTGCATATGCTCTATGAATGTAAAGGAGCATCAAAGCATTGCCCATTAACTAAATAAGGTTTGCATAAATAAATTGTGTAGTGTGGTGTCTATTTAAAGTAATGCATTTACATATTTGTTGTATGTTTTTAGTGTTTTTGCTGTGTGATTTTGATCATGTGTCCTTAGGCACTACTTCATGTATGATCCAAAGAAAGGTTCTTTTCTATGACAACATGTCTAGGACAATAGGACATTAGGAAATATATTTGTATAACAATATATTTATGGTGTTATTATTTAAGCACTAAATTATGTGAAGGGGTTAGTTCCAAGGGCAATTTTGGAAATTTATTTCCCCTATGAGGTTTTTGGTTAACTATTTAGTCATGCACATGATGTTGATGGCTCTTGGCACTTGCACTTCTTTGTTCTTGTTTATTATTATTAAAGTAATTGAACCCTTTGTTGCCCATTTATGCACTCTTCAATATTTAACATGGTATCTAAGCACCTTGATTCGTGTGTTTGACCCAAAAAAATGAGATTGTTGGGAACATAAGGATTGAACAAAATTCAAGGAGAAACCATATGTGTTGGAGGAGAAGCATCAATTTTCAAAACCCCTTACTAGTAATTATGGGATTTCTCACTCATTGTTTATTCGTTTTCATATTTAGTTACTTTGGAAATTAGATTCAAGGACACCCTAAAGCATATTTAGTTTTTAAAGTTTTGTTTTGATATGTGAATTGACAAGCACAACACGATTAGTTTATCTATCAAATGAGGAGAGCAATCGTTGAAGTGTAGATTTTGGCCTACATAAGTAGCCAAAACAAGAAAGAAGGGTATCATGTGAAATGTGTCTCATAGGAAAATAAAATCCCCATAAAGATGAAGGAGGAAAATAATATTCGAATAATTAATGTCATTCCTAAAATAGTGAATCATAAAATCCATTGAAGTGATTGATAAAGAGTTGATATTTTCCTGGTGCATACATTATACTGTTTTTATCTAAAACTCGCAAAGAGGCCACCAAGGCAAGTATGCAAATGGGTTTTCCCATTTTTCAAATATAGTCCCCGCTTACTAAATTTTGTTGTTTTTTATTGTATCTGGCGGAATCGACAACTAGACGGTCTCGTACTCGCATGACATGGGGTCGATTTCGACCGCTACCACTATAACCTCCAGGAGAGTACACTGACCCCCACAACGCACCCTCAGGGCTGCAATGAGATTTGAGCCAATGGCATGCATAGCAGCCCGCATGCCTTAACAAGCACATAACTGGTCTACACCTCGAGGGGTTACTACATTTTTGTTGTTAAGGTTTTGGTTTTCATAAAATACATAAGAATATGGTTTTTGAATGAATATACAAGTCATATAAACCACCGTATCTCAATTGGAAATGTTAAGGAGGATCACCTCATCCATATCTCAAATGAGTTGCTCTATTTTTTCTTATTGTATTTTATTAATGACTAAATTTGTGAGAATTAAGCAATCAAATATTTAAAGGGGTTGTAGTGAAAAATTGCAAGTTCTTGTTTTTTAATAGAAATTGTTTTAATGGTATTTTATTTTTTAAGTGCCTATTTTAAAGAGTTTACCTCATTCATTGTTTCAAAACTCTATTTAATTAATGCAAAAAAAATTTAAGGTTAATACCATTATAATATTTCAAAGGTGCATAGAAATGTAAAACGTATCACAAATTTTGTAGTTAGGACCGACTTGAGATTCAAGAGTAATGTATGAATTTCACACATTAGTACTCATATATGTATACCCACCAATAGGTTACAATGTATGGTTTACTCTGGTGTCACTCCCATCCATGACTTGTCCGATGATGATATACTATCTCTCTAAATTGTCTTTTTTTGTGGTGGACTACCATCTTGGAGTTCCCCCTCTCTTAGAGTATATGTATGACCTCTTAAGGATGTCTAGCAATTTGGTAGGATCTTTGGACCCTTTCTCTCTCTTATTCTCTGAATTTTAATCATTGTTTTGGTTAATTTTGACTCTCGAGGCACTCGTTCGGGTATTTTCAAATTTGTTTGGTTTAGTTGGCGATGCAAGCTTTCAATTGGGTCCATAATCACTTAGGATGCCTCAGTACGAACCCATACATTTTGTAGTTTGATATTTATAAATCCAAACATCCTTAACCCTTCTTAATCTCTTAATAAGGATTGTACCATGGATTCCTAAATGGGGTACCATGCATGTGCTCTATGGAATGCATAATAGAGGGGCATTTGGGTCTAGAAACATGTTGTATGGTGTTGCAAAACCCATGGAACTAAGTCAAATGTGCAATGTGACCTTTTTCATACGACTCGATCCCTCCAACAACTAACTTACATGCACTTAAGCCTTGAGGTTTTTCCTTTGCATATTTATACCCTTATATTCCTCTCTGTAAAGTCTCTTGGATTGTCCTTTCCCTCTCTCATTTTCTTGTAGGTATATACTCATATATATGGCATCTCTTCGTCCACCTCTCATACCACCTCCATGTTCTTGGGTTGCTTGTACTTGTCATGTATAGAACCTCTACAAGGACCTATTTTGACTATCTTGGCTCTAATCTTGAAGGTTTACTGATTCATCCTATAGAATTTTCATTGGCGTAGTTCCACTCATATATTGGATTATTCAACCTTGCAACCTTAAGGGAGTTTTCATTATAGTTACGACGACAAATTTTGAGTTAGTTCCTTACATACTTCTTTTTGTCTTTTTTAGCATTGAGGTTTCTAGCTCACTTAAGAAATCTCTAGTAATTTCATTGGTGCTTTCACGGGTGGACATAATTACAACCAAAGGAAACCCCATGTTAAAAATGCATAAATTACTCGACGTTTCGGGCTGGATAGTTCAACCCATCTTCGGGAGATACCTTAAAGTTTCTCAACCTAATCTTTCAATTTGGTTTTCTTATTAATAATGTTTTTTTAGCCTGATTATTGAATTATGCTAGTCCTTATAAACATTATTATTAAGATTATTAATAATAATGTTATTTAGCCTAATTAATGTCGGCCCATCAAAAACATTATTAAGATGTCATAGTTTTATTTTTGATCTTTTTAATGATAAGAGCCCATGTCGTGCTAAGTTTCCATCCGTCATCCCAATTGATATTGAAAGGGTTTTCAATTTCAATCACTTCTCTTACTCATCTCCTTGTGTAATGGTCAATGTTGGCGATGACTTTGGCATCTTCCAAGAGAATGTTGTGTTTGGAGGTAGTGGAGTGTTCTTCTAGTGTAGAATTATTTATTTGTTCATGAATGATGTCCGCATTATGGTCCTTTAATATTGTTAGTACCGAGCGACCAGTTTCTGCAATATACACCTTCCTGCAACCACATGGGATCGAGTACACACCTTTATTCTTTTTTTAGGTCTACTTGATCTCTTGCATGGTCTAAGATTCCACACAACGTGTTAAAAGGTGAGAAGGCGACCCTTATTTGTTTCTTCCTCAGTATGTTGGCTATTTTGGTCATTGTCCCTTGGATGTAAGGAAGCTTTATTGATTTAATAACTTTGTTTTGATTTCTTTCCTGCCTTACTACCTAGGACCTCTTCATGGTTTTTCTAATTAGATTCTCATTGTAATCGTTATCTTTGAAGACTTTGATAAGGTGCTCTAGTTCACGATCCAAATGTGCCAAATCAGATATTCTCTTGGCTCTGATAGTCATAGTGTTAATGACACCGACTTTTTTTGTGTCGGGTGATGGTGAGAGTGAGATCAAATATACTTATATGTGTGCGTCTTTTTCCGATAAACCTGGTGTGCTAAAGATCTGTCTTCTTTTCTAGATAGAAGGATGTCTAAAAAATGAAGACTATTATCTTTTTCGATTTCCATTGTGAACTTGATGTCTTCTGATTGGATGTTCATGTGTGTTAAGAAAACCCCTAGCTTATCTTTCCCATGGGGCCATTTGAAGTGGGTGTCATCCACATAACGTCGCCATTGTTGCGGTTTTTCTGGAGCGGAGTTGATGTCCTTGTCTTTGAAGTGATCCATGAAGATGTTTTCCACAATAGGGGAGAGAGGTGAACCCATTGCCACACCATTGATTTGCTGATATATGTCCGCTCGGAAAAATACGCTCACAGATAAGTATATTCGATCAGACTCTCATCATCACCCTGCACAAAAAATCGGCGTCATTAACACTCTTACTATTAGATCCAAGAGAATATCTTCTTCGACACACTTGGATCGTGAACTAGAGCATCTTTTCAAAGTCTTCAAAGACAATGGCTACAATGAGAATCTAATTAGAAAAACCATGCATAGGTCCCAGGTAGTAAGGCAAGCAAGGACTCAAAAGGAAGTTATTAAATCAATAAAGCTTCCTTACATGCAGGGGACAACGGACAAAATAGCCAACATACTGAGGAAGAAATGACTAAGGGTCACCTTCTCACCTTTTAACATGTTGTGTGAAATCTTGGACCATGCAAAAGATCAAGTGGACCTGAAAAAGAATAAAGGTGTGTAATCGATCCCATGTGGTTGCGGGAAGGTGTATATTGGAGAAACTGGTCGCCCAGTACTAACAAGATTAAAGTAGCATAACGCAAACATCATTCGTGGATGGATAAAGAATTTTGCACTAACTGAACACTCCACTTCCTCCAAACACCACATTCTCTAGGAAGACGCCAAAGTCATTGCCAGCATTAACCATTACATAAGGAGAGGAGTAAGAGAAGCCATTGAAATTGAAAACCCTTTCAATATCAATCGAGACAATGAATGGAAACTTAGCACGGCATGGGCTCCTATCATTAACAAGATAAAAAATAAAACGATGACATCTTAATAATGTTTTTATGGGCCGACATTAATTAGGCTAAATAACATTATTATTATTAATCTTAATAATAATGTTTGTAAGGGTCGACATAATTCAATAATCGGGCTAAAAAAACATTATTAATAAGAAAACCAAATTGAAATATTAGGTTGACAAACTTTAAGGTATCTCCTGAAGATGGGCTGAACTATCTAGCCCGAAATGTCGAGTAATTGCTACATTTTCAACACAGGGTTTCCTTCGATTGTAAATCTCCAGTAAATTAACACTAGATTCTTAATTTACTTTATTTTGATAATTTGTTGGTAAAATTACTTGATTTGAAACCTGTTGTTAGGGAAAGTGTTCCTATGGCTGGGGGTTAAGAGGCCACCAACATACTAGGGATATAAAGACATGTGTATAAAGTCCTGCAAGCAAATATAAGCAAGGTTTCAAAGGTAAGAAAGGTTCATACCTTATTCACTAAAGGTTGATCCAAGCTTTCCTTTAACCTTCCTCTTGATCCTCAATCCAAGAGACCTACAAAACAAGCTTCAACCTTCCTCAAACCAATTTGACCATATGTAAAGCAATGATAATCAAAATAATATGAAACCCTAATTTGATTAACATCAACATCTGATCGTAAATAGAGATACAACATACATCATACACTGATTTGGAAAGGGAATAGCATCAAATATTTATTATCAAGTGGAAGAAGTACAAGATATACCTTCTCCTCATGCAAGGCACCTCGTGAATCCTTTGATCTGAATCTTCTGCTTCTCTTCTCCAAGAATCTCAGCCTCTAAGCTCTGCAACACAGGAAGATGGCATATAGGGAAAAGGTAGGGGAGATGAGAGTCCCAATTTATGCTGCATAATAATGGAAAGGCCAAGTCCCCTTTCATGTACCCCTCTCCCTCTCTTATATACTTTTCTGAAGAGTTAGGGTCAAATAGGGATCAGTTACAATTGAAAGAGAAGTTCCAAAACCACCCAAACCACCTCAACTTTGATATTTTTCCATTTTTAATAATTTTTGGCCTTTACAGGACATACTCACAGGTTTACTTCACAAAAGGGGCGAGTGACTCATAGGTTTTCTTAGGAAAACTCATGGGTGGGTCAAAAAGCCAATTGTTAGGGTATTTTCAAGCATTTCGAGGGGTTGGTGTCTTCTGGAAAGTTTTTCCATAGTCTGATACCTTTCCAATGGTCTAAAGAAGAGGTTAAATGTAGTTACAAAACTCTAGACATGGCTCCTCCAATAAAGGCATATTTTCAATGTCTGAGATTGTTTTTCCATGAAGTGTCATCATGTAAGTGTCGTTATATAGCGAAAACACGTAAAAGGCGTCATGGACAGAGATGTGCCTTTTTAGGCTATAAAAAATGCCCCCTAATGTATGAGGTTAGAGAGGAAGATGATAGGTGAAATACATTATAAAAAGGAAACAAATGAGATGAGAATTCGAAAAGACCGAGGATCTAAGATCATAGGCTCGAACAAAGGTACCTGAAAGAGAGATAAATGTCAGAAAAGACTAATTTCTGGGACATACATGTCTATATACAAATGATCTCCATAAAGATAAAGGAGGATCCAACATGTGTATAACTGATGTAACTATCATGGCCGCAAAATATGAAAAAAGGAGCCATATAAAACCTAAAAGAGTCATGGCCACAAATGAACAAGGTGGATCCATGCTCAATAATCAATCTTAGCCACAAGAATACAAGGTGGATCTATGTCTCAACAAATGTCATATGAAGTGTGACAAGGTATTGCACAACTCAGGCAATAGAAAAAAATGACGATGCTACTGTCGGCCCAATGTCTTCAATCCAAAACGCCCAAAGGTACAAATACTAACCATGCAAATAAAGGAGCTGAAGTTGAACATGGAGGAAATTGTTTGATTACCGATCATTAATGAGAACTGTTAACAAACGCGAGGGAAACCACCATTAATGAAAATGGTCCCCAAGGTACCTAAGTACATTCTAACAAGTGTGAATACATGGTCTTGAAGTCGAACACCTGAAGAATCCATTGAGTAGGAGACATTAAGGTATTCCCGCTACCCAATAGCGAGGGAAATTGCCACTAATGACTGTAATCCCCAAGGTAATTTTATCAAATCTAAATCTCATTCCCATAGCAAGATGTGTTGAATTCGATAAGAAGAGATCCATTGGAAGGAAGGCATTAATGCATCCTCCATCATCCAATACAAGGTAAGTCAAAGACTGATTGGATCCGGAACTGATACAAAGTTTTGCAGGAAGGAGCGTCAAAGACTAGATGTAATGAATTGATACCAGGGAATGGCCAACACAAATGGTCAAGGAAATTGCCGAATGACCGACAAAGGTTTTATCCTTAAACAGTGAGCACTACACAATAATGACTTAGGCAACTTTTTGACACAAAGGAATCGACGACACAAATATGTAATGTAGGAGACATTGACAGATTCTCCATATAATTGGAAAAGTAACCAACTGGAGGAGTAAAAAATATGAATCAAGATAAAGTCAAAAACTATAACCCCACTATTGATAGACTCAAATATGGTGCTTTGTTCAAGGAGACAAGACTTGCTGCCATGCTATAAAAGATATTCGAATGAACTTCCCTTTCCCTTTTTCTTGTAAAGGTTTAATGAGTCCAAGAAAGCAAACTCGAGACCTTCTTCTTTTTTTGTAAGCTTGAAGAAGAGACAAAAGAGTGCTTGATAAAGCACTGATTCGTAGATTTTATGAGCCCAAATTAGTGGATACTCGATGGTGTTTTCACAATTTTGAGAGTTTGAAAATGCCAAAGAAGAGTATAGGGAGGAATTTTTTGTAAGTTTAGTCTCCAAATTCTGAAAAAGTATAAAACAATCAAGAGGATAACTCTCTTAGCTCAGACGAACCAAGGTATGCCTTTTTCGTAGTTAGTCGGCAAGGTACAAAAAAGGGTTAAACTATCACCAAACCAACGCTCCTTCAAAAGCAAGCATAATGCTTTAGTTTTAATGAGTGTGGAGGAAAGCAAGATCACTCGATGCTTTTGTCCTAAAGTTTTAGCGAGCATGACAATGGCATAAAGAACGCTCATAATTTTTTTCATAGTTTAAACCAAAGCACAAAAAATAGAAAAATAAACTCAAACATGTTCCTTTTCCATAAGTTTAGTCCTCTAGGCCCGGAAAAGAGATAAAACTATACCTGAAGATATTCTCTTAGATTCCGAAGAAAATAGAGTATTCCTTTTTTGTAAATAATTCACATGGCCCGAAAAAGGGGTAAACTTATACCTATGTGGATGTTCCTTTACATCCTTTAACAATTTTGAAAGAACAAGTGAACTCGGAAATCTAATCATGTTTAAGGAGTTAGACCAGGGCTTGAAGATAACTCCATACCTCTCCCATGAAGTTTTATCAAGCCCGAAAAAGTCAAATCGTGGATTCCTTATTGTTCTTAATGAGCTCAAAGGAGGGTTGAAAGAATGCTCTAAATGTGAGGAGACGAGTGTCATAGGCATGCAAAACTACTTCCAAGTGCAAGGAACAGGCCTAAGCATAGTGAAAGGAACATGAGAAAGATAAGGACACTCAGGGGACGTCTCCTCAAGGTAAAGGGTGTCAAGTTGCAAAGGAAAAATGGTACAAAGCTGAGCAGAAATGAGATAAGAGATGAGGGCTTATATAATGAGTTGAGAGCATGGAATCTGACATAAGGCTTATAAGCGCAAGAAGAGTGTAGGAAAATGTAGTTATAGCTTGAACAAAAAGGCGAGGCTAGTAAGTAGTTGGGAATCCAACTAAGAATCATGTCTCTAAGAAACAACAATATCGAGTTCATATTCAAAAGAAAAGGTTTGATACAGGTCATTTTGGTAGAAACACTTGCAACTTTGCTATCTTCCATAAAATGCAAAGTCAAGGAAGAATCGACAGAAGACTCTATAGTGCCAAGGCCTAAGGATTTATGATCAATAATATCAACCTCAAAAGGAACGCTAAAGTTGACAGGGGTGATAGAGTATGCAATAACAAACTCAATATCACAGGAGTAAAAAAATATACAAGCACAATCAAACTCTTCAGAATCACTAACTTGTTGTTCAATGGAAGAGTCCAAAGACTCAACAATGCAAACATGGAAGGATCGATTGTCAAATGGATTAGATTCAACAAGCGAGTCAGGGCTGGATTTAACCACAACTAAATCAAAATTCATAAGAAGGTCAGACTGTATGAAGACTCTAGGAAGACTTCATCCGAAGGAAGGAGACCATCCTATATAGGACACATGTCTAAGACTCTAAACATTCAGTAGGATCAATAGGGTGGAGAGCAGGCTCCAAAGTCCCCATTAGATATATGACCTAGTCAACTACTGGGACCAAGTCCCAAGAATATAAGCATGAATCCAAAGGCTTATTCTTAGTAGAAATTGTAGACGAGGGATATGAGGCCACATAATTCACCCGTGGTTGGGTAGTGTCTACCGGAACACTGGGAATCAACAAAGGATAGACCTAGTCTGTAGTCGGGTAAGAAGAGGGATCAAGAAACACCATCTAATCGACAATGAAAATGCTTTTGTTATGAGGAAATACATCACACGAAAGAGTATTGACACCACAGGTTGCATAACATAAACATAATCATGTCCGAGGAGCATATTGAAGTCCAAGGGGTCCTCTATCAGCATAAAATCAACTACGACAATCTTGCTACCCAAAGTAACAGATGTTTGAGTAAGAATTCCCAGAGCTTGATTAGTTCTTCTATCAAAATCCAGTAACTGACTATCAGTTGACATAAGGCTAGGAGATCCCATGCCTCTCCAAGCATGTGCAGATAAAATATTAAGAGAGGCTCCTTCATTGACAATACAACGAGCAATTGTTTAGTGTCCAATTTGGACCTTTATTTGAAAAGGTGCGTCTGAATGAAGGCGTGACTCAACTAGGATATCCCAGTTAAAGGAAGCAATTTGAGGGCTTGGCGGGGGTTCATTCGAAGCAAAGTTAGTGCCCCCTTGTCCAGAAGGTTCTGAAATGGAAGTGAAGAAAATACGACTAGCATACAATTCACTCTCTAAAGGAAGAGTGGGATTGATTGAAGATGGCACCGACTCAACCACTTGATGAAGGCTAGTCTCTGAAGGAAGAGTGGGATTGACCAAATACTGCATCGATTCAATCACTTGACAAAGGTTACTCTCTAAAGGAAGAGTGGGATTGACCAAATACTGCATCGGTTCGAACACTTGATCAATCGAAGGTTGAATAGGTTGTTGAGAAACTACAAGTTGTTCAGGAACAGGATATCCTTGGAACCACACTCTTCGTACTTCTGCAATGGCAGGGAACTGGTGAGTAAGGTGGTCTCCCTCACAAATCCTATAAGGGAACTTGGGATTGTGTTTCGGACGGTTGGTTTTCTCAACGGTGTCAACATGACTTGCATTGGCTGACTGTTTTCCCCCAGCATGACCTATAGAGGCTGGGTGGTTGGGTCCAACATGACTTGCATAGGTTGGATGTGTGCCCCTAGCATAAATTCTAGAGGCTGGGTGGTTGGGTTCAACATGACCTGTAGAGGTTGGATGGGTGCCCCTAGCTTGACCTCCATAGGTTGGGTGACTGGGTCTAACATGACTTATAGAGGTTGGATGGGTACCCCCTTGCTTTCGTATATTCTTTTTATTCTTCCTCCTTATGTTCCTCTTAGACTACAGGTTACTAGTATCAAAACTTTCACCACATGAGGTAGAAGGGGGAGGAGAGGTTTCTATAGGTGAAGGGGAGACATTGTTTTTATGCCCTTAATATAAGGTGCTTACTTGAGAAGTATCGAAAGCATTCAAAACAATTAGAGTGGGAAACAACCAAACCGGTAGCCCTAGGGTGAATCCAAACAGATTCAAAGTGGCCATCAAAAGAACACCAACATTCCTAGTGAAAGGAAAAACTCAAGAATCCCCAGGCATGAGGGCCTCCTGGTTAGTGTCCATAGGGGTATTAGCCATAGTTTATGACTTAACAAGAAATTAAAATCTGAGGTCAACTAACAACCAACAACACAAAGAGCACACCACTAGAAGAAAAAACTAAGTATCCAGACTAGGAAAACAAAGGTGCCTTACAAAGAAAAGTTTGGGATGATGAGGCCCATAACTAACCATTGAAGGGCGAAGAATAATTACTTGGGGTCCACAATACACCATCTTGGGTCTAAGCGCTTGAATCACCAAATTGATTTCACAAATTGTATGTAAGGGGTTTCGTCCCAAGCCCACCCTAGGTATAGTGGAAATAACCTTCCACCATAACCTATGTAGAGTCCTAGAAGTATAGATACTAAGGCTACTAAAATCACAAAGAAATTCTGGCAAAACAATTGTCAGTCCAGCCGATGCACATGGGTAGGGTAGCTAAGCCCAAAACTCAAACAGTACCAGGCACCACACGGGGCCAAAAGGAGGTATTGAGTAAGTCCCCAAATGTGCAGTATTTCTGGTGTATGCTTAATCGATTATAGGAGGGGTATCTCCACAACTCAGTATCGTACGAGCTCATGCTTGACTCCTATGTTAGAGGTGCTTTTCGGTGTATTTATTTAGGAAATTGGTTTTCCAGAAGAAAGGCCACTATGTTTGAGTTTAAAGTTTTGGGTAGTTAAAGGTGTCCCTAACCAAAAACTAGCCTATACTAGTGTGTGGCATCCCTAGAAAGAAACTGTTACTAATATATTTTATATATTATCATTATTGTTAAGGGTTGTTGATTACTCAAAGGCAGCGGAGGTGAAACCAATGGCATTTTGACTTGAAAGAAGAAACAAGATGACTACACAAAAGAGAAATGAAAATGCAAATGCAAACTTCTACTTCTATTTTCTTTTCAAAACTAAAAAAATGAAGGGCACGATATTTTTGTATTTTCAAGAAACAAAGGCATGTAGTGCACCTAAGACTAAACCCTATCCTACATGCATATAAAGCAAATACTTGTTCTTTTTTACTTTTTCTTTATAAAATGACAAAGAAAATAAACCTACAAACTAATGCATGAAACAATATAAACAAAGTAAACGGACTTCTGCTCTATACCCAACAAACATACCCTAGGTTTCCCTAAAGCCAAATAGAACCTCACTTGGAAAGGATACTTGCAAAGGGGGAACAAGCAAACCACCTTGGTATGAAGAGGTTAAACAACAAGACTAAAATAAACAGAGATCAGGAAGCTCCTAGGTTCAGTCTGAACCTGCTAACAAAGGATTCTCAGTACCTTGCACAACAAGGCCATGCCAAGGAAGGAGGTGGGAGGGGGGGGGGAGCAAGAAACAAACCCAAAGACTTCAAAAAGGACTTAAAAATCAGTTAAAGAGTACCATCAAGAGGAGACACCACTTCCAAGTGGTCATACACATGCAAAGTACCTAGGAGGACCTCTCAAACAACACTAAAACACCCCAAACAAACCCAAAAGGCCCAAAAAGAGTGAAAAATCATTAAAGTCAGTAAAGGAAAAGTAGCAAGTGATTAGTAGGTTTCCTTAGGGGAAGTCATGAGTGCATCCAGAAAATGCTACTATGTAGTCTAACAGATGTGAGTGGGTGGTGGAAGGCTTAGAAAAGGTAAAAAACAACCTTAAACAGGCAGAGGAGGTGTCCTAACAGACTTAAGAGTTACTCTTAACTTGCAAGAAGGACCTAAAACCTTAATTACACTGGAAAACAAGTCAAGGAGACCACAAAATAGACAAGGATCCCTAGTGGAGTCATCGGTTCTGTTGTTAGGGAAAGTGTTCCTATGATTGGGGGTTAAGAGGCCACCAACATACTAGGGGTATAAAGACAGGTGTATAAAGTTCTACAAGCAAATATAAGCAAGGTTTCAAAGGTAAGAAAGGTTCATACCTTATTCATTGAAGGATGATCCAATATTTCCTTTAGCCCTCCTCTTGTTCCTCAATCCAAGAGACCCGCAAAACAAGCTTCAACCTTCCTCAAACCAATTTGACCATATGTAAAGCAATGATAATCAAAATAATTTGAAACCCTAATCTGATTAACATCAACATCTGATCATAAACAAAGATCTATCATACATCATACACTGTTTTGGAAAGGGAAGAGCATCAAATCTTTATTATCAAGTGGAAGAAGTAGAAGATATACCTTCTCCTCACACAAGGAACCTCATGAAACCTTTAATATGGATCTCTGTTGATGGCCCGAGGTTGTAGTTGATGGAAAACTACAAGGCAATCAACAGGAGGAGAAATTCCAACCTGAAAGGATTCAAACAATCCCACACAGAGATGATTCTATCCCCAAGTTGTTTGGGATAACTGACTCCTATGGATATAAGGCCTCCAATGGCACAAGGTTTTCAGATTCGAATAGATCTTCTCTTCCTCTGTGGAAGATCTAGAAGGGCTTTAAGTAACAGTGAACTAAATTGTCTAGATAAACTGAAACTGTAAATGTTGATGATGTGTGATTGAACAATTAGATCAATAATATATAGCAAAAGGTTAACCCAATATATAGAAATATAAATTAGATTTATTCTTTGCCAACTTCAAATAGAACTCAAACAATTAAAATTGAATTGTTTTATCCAAAGGCATTAAGTGCACAATTGTCCTAACATAGAAATACTAATTAAAAAACCAGCATTTGCAAGGGTGACTGTTCATTAATTGCAATTGATAGTATATAGATTAAATAAAGAAATTTACTTAATGCATAATCAACACAGTAACTTAGCAATGAAAAATCAATACATAAATTAAGCATGTTTATTAATAAAGCAACATATAATCAAGAGGTCATAATAAATAAAAGAATAACCAAGATTCACTCAAGAAATTCAATGAATAATTAAAAGATGACAAAGGAAACTATCTGGATTTTATTGAAAATGTAAGAAATTACAATTCTGCAAAAATTACAGAGTATCTCTGATTCTCTGGTCTTTCCTTTGTGGTTTTTTCTCCTATACTCCTCTAGGGTTACTCCCACAAGCTTCGTCCTCTCTATCTGTGAGATATCCATCTCTTTAAATAATAGTTACAAAATATTACAAAGAAAGAAATCCTCCAAAGAAATGGGGATCACAAAATGTGGTTTCGAGATTTTCCAAGGGCAGATTGCCAGTTGGAAAATGCATCTAGTAGATCCGTTATATCCTCATATTGGGCATATTCTAGTTGTAATTTTTTATTTTTTTAACAAAAACGGTTATATTAAAATGAGAAATCCAGTTTAAAAACGCTGGTCGAGAATACAAAATCTGCTCATACTTTCCATCCTTAGAATTATGGAGGTATTTCCAGACTTAACTTTGAGTTTACCTTGATTTCGTAGCACCCTATTTCTATAAATTTATTAGCTTCTTTGTCCGCCCTCATGTTAAGTTCCCTGAGAACATGATAGAGTTCGATTTTTTTGAATCTTTTGATCAAATATCTGATTCTATTTAACAGTCTTTCCACCCGCTTGTTTTTGCTTCTTCTACCTCCTCTCACTGCTTGGATAATTAGCCTCGAATCTCCGATAACCAGCACTTCATCCGCTCCTACTTTTTGCACCTGCTTTAGGCCTTGCCATAGTCCGTATGCTTCTGCCATATTATTGGATTCTTGTCCAATGTTCCATGAATATTCGATTTCAACTTTCCCTGTGGGGTTTATGACAACTCCTCCGCCTCCCGCTTTCCCCGGATTCCATTTTGAAGCTCCATCAAAGAACAGTTTGAATATCTTTCTTTCTCTTAACCAGTTTTCGAATTGGGATTTGTCCATTCTGATTTCCCAATTCTCCAATTTATTAATGACTGTGCTAGTCTTTTCCTGAATATTGAATCTTTGCATCCATTTTTTTTCTTTCTCAGTCAACTTGACTTTATTATACGGGATCTCAGTGCATCTAACCACCTCACCTAATAGAGCATTGATTTTTGCCGTGACCCTCCACGCTGGTTGGCTCCTATTCTGAAAAATTCGTTGGTTTCTTTCTAACCAGATGCACCAG
>LPNX010845744.1:157706-221749 GCA_001517045.1 Pseudotsuga menziesii
TGGCATAGGAGGCCACGTTTTTGGAAATTAGCGGCCGCCAGTTCCGTTGAACCCAGCTTTCGGTATTTTTGGGAGAGGGCCACAGCCCTGTAAACTGCCCAATCAGTGCCTGATCTGCCAAAGATAGGGCAACTCGAATTGTTTCTTCAGCTGGGAGGGCTACCTCCGGGACGTCTTCTATACGTTTAACAAATTTCGGCACTTCTCTTTTGCCTGATCGCTTGCCATGGCTGGTGACTAGTCTTTCGAAGGCTTCCGATCGAGAGGGCGTGGGGTCTCCTACCGCCTCCGCCATCTGGATGCCCTACTCGCTCCGATCCGGCTTCAATGCATTGGTTCAGAGATCTCCCCCTCTGACAGAAGCTTAGAAGATTAAGCCTCGTCCCCCAGAGCTCAACGCTCCTCCCCTTCTCGGGCAGGTCACCCAAGCAGGCAGCACGCCCCAGCGACCAGAACGCTCAACCTCCTCGACAAGCTCCAATCAGCCTCGTTCTCCACGCCCCTGGTGGGCTCGACCTCGCCCGATCGCTCGCCAGAATCCAATCGCCGTGGAGGTCATATTCTAGTTGTAATTAAGGCTTGTAGATCAACAAATAGATCTTTGTTTTCTTAACCTTTTCCCATTCTCGGAGAAAGAGGTTGATCCTCATCTGCGAAGTCAAAGGTGACTCAATCTAATCCTTGATCTAAGCCACATGAAGGTGATCAATTTGTTCAATCTGCTCCTTAGTTTTCGAAAAATCCCTTTCAACTTGTTCCATCTTAAGCTTCGAAGGCATAACATCTTCAATTGGGTCCATCAATGGTAAGTCCAAAAAACTAAGCAAATTCTCTGATGTGAACCACCTCTTTTTACATGATACCTGTCCATCTTGAATGGTGGACTCTACTGATTCACAAGCATTTTCCCAAGACTCTAAAGAGATATTAATCGGTCTTAGCTTGATCTTGTTAAGGACTAGCACATCTTTAGGTCTGCCTTTGATATATCTCTAACAGTCCACCGGATTGCCATAGGATTTAGTTTCTTCCTTCCTCCTTTGATTATGATCATAAAGGAGGTCGGATTGGCTTTCAAAGGAATTACAAGTTTATGGAATCTCATTCAATCCTTCAAACAGACCAACCATCACCTAGTGAAGGTCATCTTGAATTCTGAAAGCTAGTTCTCTAAATTCCTCCTCTGTAAACTTGGAAAAAGAGGAAGCAACATATACAAACTAAAAATCTTTCAACTGTTGTTCAAGGGTCGTGATGTTCTCCACATGTTTGAAATTGATCCCTCGTGATTATTCAAACTTTTTCTTGAGAATATTATTCTACTCTTGAACCTTAAGTTGATCCTCATAACCATCCTTCAACTCTTGCATCTCAGTTTGATGACGTGCAATTACTTGTGATTGTTCTTATTTAATTCTCTGCAGCTCTTGTTCTTTCATCTCAATTTCGTTGTTGAGTGAGGAAACTGAGTCATAATTGGCCCTTGCAAAGGCTCCCATGGTAGTTGCAGTCTGCAAGGCCTCCTGCTTAACATCTATGGATGCTCTCTTCCATATGATTTTATTAGGCACTGAGCCTTGCTTGAATGTTCCCTCCCTTGATCTCTTGGATCCTTTCTTCACTACAACCTTTTCTTCCCTGATCCAGAAGTATTCTCCAATGGACACCACTACATCCTCACCAAAATCTGCCACTTCCTTAGTTGTGGAAATTGCTCCTTCAGAGACTATGACTAAAGGTGCAGGTTGGGAAATGTTAGGGGTATGGATTGATATGTTGACTTGAGGAATGGTAATGAATGGTGTGGAGGCATGAGAAGTGGAGGGTGAAGGAGTGGAAATGGAAACAAAATTAATGGGTTCGGTAGAGGTGGTAGGGATAAAAGAGATACCAAGTTGTGAAGATGTAACCTGGATGGAAACAGAAGGTAGTTCGAATGCTGCTGAAAAAATAGGTAAGGTTGAAAAACGAATAACAATTGGGATAGGTAAAGATACAACAGATGTACAATTACTGGAATTAATGACTTGGAAAATATGAATTTTAGAAAAATAATGGTAATCAATCAGACATTCAAGAGGATCCCCAGTTGCCTGGGTCACTGAAACAATGGATGGCAATATAGTAGGAATAATAATTGGGCATGAATAACTAGAGGGAAGGGTTTCCTCTTCAGGGTCACTTTCAATTTCATGCACGTCAATCTTTGATGCTGGTGGATCAACTTGTGGTGATGGATTTACCTGTGGTGGTGGCTGCTCAATCCTTTGTCTCTTTCGTTGAGGTACAAAAACTGTTGCCTGTGCCTATACTATCGAACTCATCAACTCCAAGTTCCTCTTCATTTCTGTAGATCTTATTAAAGCCTCAAAAGTGGATGAGGTTTTTGGCTGCTAAGGGTATTCAACTACAACCTTTCCACAGTCACCAGTTTGCTCATTTTCCACATAAGAAGTGCCAACCTATAACTTCTGTGATTCTTTTTCAACCAGCTACTTTTGTGCTTTCTCTTCTACTGTCAATTCAAGTTTCCTGTAGTGAAGCGCCTTGGTCTTCAGTTCTTGCTGGTATTGAAAAATGAAGCTCTTTCATCAGGTGTGGTAATCTTGCTTACAACTTCTGAAAAATTCGTAGCCCCTTGATAGATGGAATCATCAAGGTCCTTCTTATGTGTGTAAGCAATTTTCATATGTTCCTGGGTAAAATGGTTAGCTAAGAAGGACTTTGGGTCATGCATTCTCTTGGGGGATTCCCCAATTTTCAGAGTAACCATTTTATTTCCAAGAGTGCCTTGATGGGTAGAATTTTGTATTACCAATGTTCCAAGGATGAGGGGAAATTTTGGCCACCCTTTCCTCTTATCTGTAGTGAGCTTGGGAAAAACCCCATCAATAACAGTCTGAAAAGAAATCTCGCCTATAACAATTATGTCTAGAACTTTCTTGGGAATTAGATGGACAATGTTGCTACCCTAGATCCTGATGTATGTGAAGTACTCACCAACATACCAATCCCTCATGGTGGAGATCACTGCTCTGGCTCTGTCTGAAAAATTAAGAGCATCATCTCTGAAAATCTTTTGGTAGATTGATCCTATAAAATTGTCACATATATCATATATGAGGGGGACAAATTTTTCTTCCCACAATACCGAACAATAAATATGGATAGGGGGTCCAACCCCTATCCAATTCTATCCCATGGTTGGGAAAGGAGATGTCACAAAAAACACGTCCATTACATAGGCCGACAGATAGAACGTGGGTTTTATGGATGCTTGAGATTTCTGGTACTTTTCAGTGGCCTCTTTCAACACAATCGATAGAATTTGAGCCCAATTGAATGACTCCCCTGTGGTAAGAATATGATGGGAGAGGGGTTCCTATTCTGCCTTAAACACTGTGCAGTTCGGCAACCCGTACAACTTGCATAACATGGTCGCTAATAGGGAGAAAGGTTCCCTAAACCAGGAGATAGGGTATAATTTATCAGGATTAGGAAGTAATTATGCAGGATTGTCCATCGAGGATTTAACCATCTCCTTAAAATTGTATTGCATGGTAGAAGTCTCAAGGAATTGCTTGTTGACCAATTGTCGAGGTGGGTTGAGGGCGTAGGCTCTTGCAAATACCTCTGGATGAAAGGAAGCCAACTAGGTGTGTGTTTGGTCATTAAACGAGCAGTCCTGGGGGTTTGCGTGGTCGATTATCCACTTCACGAGGTGTGTGCAAGGAATTAAGGCAGGCATGGTTTCTATAGCATGGAGTTGGGATTTGCTTATGTTAACGAAGGCCAATTGGTCATGCTGGATGTCAGAGAAGTCATCATTGTCGAAAATGGAGTAAATCCTAAACTAGTCTAAATGGTAAGTTTCAGATACCCGTCCACTGGTGTCTAAGAAGATTCCGGAGTTGGGGTATTTGTTCTTCTACTCATTAAGAGTGGATTTGGATCTGGTGTTCCTCGACATGGTTTGCAGGGTATGAGGTAAATTCTGGTACAAAATGCAGGAAAACAATCAATTTTTACCTGAATAAAAATTATTGAAATTAGACCAATGGGGAGGAAGAAATTCAAAATACTTACCAACAATTCGCTTAAGATCAAGAAAATTCGTTAGCCTAATTAAAATTCACAGCAAAATCTCTCGCCAAGGAGAAATTTGTAAGTTAAAACTGATGGAAAAAATATTGAAAATCAAAATATGTAAACTATTGAACCCAATGGGGAAGTGGATTTGAACTATAGATTTCAAACATATCAACGGTTAAGATCAATGTGGGAAAGAAAATTGCAGAGATGAACTTTTAACAATTTTCTATTTTTTGATATCCGTAATCCGCAATCCACATTGCGGGGTAAAAGTTTGTGACTAGAAATTAGTTTTATTGCTTCCGCAATCCGTAATGCGGTTTGCGGAATTGCAGAAGTGAGGTTTTACAATTTTATTATGTTTTTTTTGTTTCCGATTTCTGTAATCCGCATAATGGGTTACGAAATTGCGGAACCGAAAAATTGAAATTTTATTGAGAAAAGGCTTTCTGACATCCGCAATCCACATTGCGGGTTGCAGAAAGGTAAAAAATAAAATAAAAGAGATTTCAACATTCGCAATTCGCATTGCGTATTGCGGGTTGCAGGAAAACAAATTTCAAAACCTCCAAAAAAAGGACTTCCGCTATTCACTTTTGCGGATTGTGGAAACACAATTTTGAAAGAAAATATAAGATTTTCCGCAATTCACAACAAAAAAAAACAAGGCTTCGAATCAAAATTTTATTAAGATTAAACATGATAAAACAAAAGGATGAAAGCAGCAATAAATAATATCCCATAAGTAAAACGATAACAAGAAATATTACCTTATTGATGATGAATGAGGTTCCCATTTAAACAAATGAAATGGGATCTATTGTGCCAACAACAATCTCCTGCTTCTCTTCTCCAATAATCTCAACCTCTAAGCTCTGCAACATAGGAAGATGGCATCTAGGGAAAAGGTAGGGGGGATGAGAGTCGTAATTTCTCTAGCATAACAGTGCAAAGGCCAAGTCCCCTTTCATGGACCCCCCTCTCTCTCTTATATACTTTTGTTGAAGAGAGTTAGGGTTGAATAGGGATCAGTTACAATTGAAAGAGCAGTTCCAAAACCACCCAAACCACATCAACTTCGATATTTTTCCATTTTTTAATATTTTTTGGCCTTTACAGGACATACCCGCGGGTTTAATTCACAAAAGGGGTGAGTGACTCATAGGTTTTCTTAGGAAAACTCACAAGTGGGTAAAAAAAATCCAATTGTTAGAGTATTTCCAAGCATTTAGAGGGATTGGTGTCTTCTGGAAAGTTTTTATTTAGTCCAATACCTTTCCAATGGTGTAAAGAAGCTCTTAAACAGAGTTATAGAACTCTAGATATGGCTCCTCCGATCAAGATGTCTTTTCAATGACTAACATTGGTTTTCATGAAGTGTCGCCATGCGACGAAAACGTGTAAAATTCATCACTGACAAAGATGTCTCTTTTTAGGCTATAAAAAAACCTAAGTGAAGTATCCCAATAATATACCTCCATAGGTTAACATAATCAATATCTAAAACCCTATTTAACCTAGTGGTTCTCTCTTTTTTTTTAATCCTTTCTTTCATCATCCTAGAGTTTCTCAAATTTTGCCTAAAAGTGAGCGGTGAATCCACTCTCTCTTTTCCCTTATTTTGTTGTTGTTGTGTGTGTGTCAGGGGGGGGGGGGGTCTTCCATCCATATTGACGTTGTGTGTGGTAGCGTGAATCCATTTGTTTGCTACATCAAGTGCCAAGCCTCCATATAATTATTTTTTATGTTTTACTTTGTACTTGGAAACATAATAATATTGTTGGAGCATTATTTTATTTTTCTAGAAGCACTTAACAACTTACCATAAGGATTATACAATAAACCTTCTTATGAGGCATATTTCTTGATGGAATCAGTAAGGTGTTTATCCTTATCACCAACCAAGAAAATTAACTTTGACGAATTATAAAGAATGATGATCACACATGGAAAGCATGTTAGTGTTCAATACTCTTTGGGACTTATTTGAAAATAAACCCATTGAACTGATTAATGCTACTTCTTTTGCATACTTTGAGAGAAAGGATAAGAAGGCACTTTCCTTGCTAAAATGTTTTTGCACTTATTATGTAATGTTTCAAATTAATTCCATTAAGAAGAAAGCATGGAAAACTTGGGTCCCCTGAAAAGGATTGTATGCCAATAAACCTGCATATATGAAAATTAGATTATTGATTAGGTTTCTTAACACTAAATTTATTGAAGATGAGGAGGTGACAAAGTACATATGACTATTGAACAATACCAAGTAGGAGTAAGTCTCTCCATATTACTAGAGATTTATATTACAGTTAACAAATGACCTTCCTCCTATAAGTTTTTTTTGGATTTGCTACAACTTTTCCTCCTATAATAATATTTTGGACATACTACAATTTTTCGACAAGTTGAAAGGTGTTACTTTTGACTTCATTTATGAGTTGCTTTCACATAATGATCATGTTTTTAGAAGAAGACACATGTTGAGGATGCCTTCATTGTTGAGCCAAAGGAATGTTAGGAAAGAAGAAGAATCTACCAAGTAAAACTTAAAAAAATCTCAATGCCGCCACAACATGGTAGACAAAGATAAGTCACATGAGTTTTAGATCGATTAGGATAAGAGAAGTAAGAAAAATGTAAGTGTTTTTAGTTTGTTTTTATCAAACATTTTACCTTTGATAGTCATGTGCAGTATGAAAAATTAAAGAAGTTCGACACATGAGAAGCAAAGGAGAAGATGAGCATATCAACATTGTATGCATGTATAGTTATTTTAGACGAGGACACTCTCAACAAATAGAAGTACATATTTTTTTGATGATGTAGGTCCAAAGGATGAAGAAGACATGCTTAAATATCTATTTTGAGGGGTAGTGGGGGAGGGGAGTACGGTGGTCGGTCTCAAGATCATGACTACATTCAGATTGAGTTATAAGGTTTGAATTATTTTCTCATGGGGTTGTTTAACATTTAATGGTTCTTGAGTTCATTTGGATCATCACAAGCTACAAGTTATAGTTTTGGTTGATGGAGCTTATTGATGACTTTTTTTATATTAGACTTCGAAATATTGATTTGAAATGGATCCAAACAAAAAATAATGGTTGTAATCTTGAGTATCGACTTTTAATGAACGTTAGTAAGACATAAAATACAATCAAATGTAAATTAAATAAGATGAGAGATAAAAATAAAGATTTAAATGTAAAAAGAAAAATGAAATTGGAGAGAAAGTATTAGGAATGAGAAATGAAAGGGCAGGCTTGTTGGCCTTCCAATTACCCCAACTCTCCTTGTTTCCTCTTGCATTTTCACTCACAAAGGGTCTTTTTTCCAAGGAGAGAAGAAGGCATAAAAGGATGCTAAAAATCCATAAGCAACAATGTAACTAGAGATTACTAGAAGAGACTAAGAAACGATTAAGATGGGTATTTTTTCCTTTAGGTATCCCTAGGTGAAATCATCATGTTTTTGTGCAATGGGTTATCTAAGTGTGTTGTCATTTTCTTGTGTTAGCTTACATGTGTGAATTAATAAAGCTTATTTGTGATGGAAACGACTGCCAATGAATGGTGAGAGTACGATTGAGAGTGGAATTTTTAATGGATATCTTAATTTCATTGTTTTTCTTAGTTGTGTTGTCTAATAGAAATCACAATATTTCTTTTCATATAATTTTTCAATGAATTCCATATATTTGAGATCAACGGCCTTTATTTCAGAGTTGTTGCATCATTGTAGTAAGCTGACAAAATCATTTTTATTGATTGTTGCACAAATTTCTCACTTTCCTTGGTGTTTTTATTGATTGTTGGATGTTTTTCCTCTTTTCCTGGGCATTTTCTTATTGCCTAGGGAATTTTGTCCCTCGATAGACCTTCCCCCCTTTCCTTTGGGCATATTCCTTAATTTGTAGGTGAGTTTATGCTTTCCCTAGAGCTACCATGAAGGCACACACACCCTTTGAGCTCATCAATAGTCCCAACAAGTAACTAAGAGTTCATATGATGACTCTATGGACTATATAAATCTCTACCATAGGGTATCTTTCTTGGTAAATCCATACTCAGCAATTCCCTTTGCTTTGGCTATCAAATCCACAAAGAACACATTAGGGTTCTCTTTTTTATTGTCTTCTGGTTAGTTGGTTGTGAAAGTACAAATAATGATTAAATAAATTAATATATCTACCAACTTAAATCTTAGTTGCAACCTTTTGCAATTACTTGAAGTTTTCTAGAATTCCTTTCATTTGTTTTTATCTCATTTGAAAAGTGAGTGACCATTCTGAAGTGAATTGGCGTCAATCTTTGAATAAATCCATTATAATTGGTAATTAAAGGAACAAACTAATTTTTTTTATAGGAATGGATAACTGATTTTATTTAGGAGTACTAACAACAACAAAAAGATACCCTGGCATAAGTTCAATTCTCTAAGAGATTACATTTCAAGTTGTTCATGATTAGCACTAAAAAAGTTCTACACTTTCCTGGTGCTTTTGATGCAAAATGCAGTCCTAGGATTTATATACTATGACTATGGTTATTCATAAAAAAATTATACTGATTTACAAAACCGACTTAGACTTAGTTGAAAATAAGGTACCCCATGTCCTCCCACGGGTTAGAGTGCGCATGCTCTTCCTCTTTGAATGTTGCCCAGGATTGCTTTACTAGTTCGGGCTGAGCTTATTCAAGTGTTGAATTCACGCCTACTGAACCAGGTCCCATGTAATTGGTCTATATCCTTTGCATCAGGAACATGATTTGGAATTATAGCACCTCCATTTGATTTCTAGTGCCTCTCATCTTTGTTTCTTGGCCTCCAACTCATCTTGAAGTACTTGCTTATGGAACTGTAACACTTCGTAGATTCGTCTATTCTCTTCATCGTATTCATCCCTTCTCTTATTGATTTCCTCTAATTATTCCTTAGAGCTTCCAATTGGTGCCTAAGACCATGCGTTAGACTCTTATTCCCATCTTCCAAGCACACCAAACTATCATGGATGTAGCACCCAAAGTGATCATGGCGGTATGCTTTTGGCATTTCCTTGAACCAGAATGAGAGGTTTGGATATAATCCTTTTTCATTAAGGTTTACAGAGAGAACAACAAGGAGAATGCAAGCTGAGGGACATTTATACCATTTCACACAATGCATTAATGCTTCAACATCATCGAAATCCATGGCACCCTATCAGATTATGCTTCATACCTTCCCCATCATAACTATAAGATGACGATTCATGCTCTCTAGAATGAGATTCTCTTTCCATGACTGCATGTCAAATGGTCTTAGTCCCGATGATATAGAGCTGGGAAGGTCACACGTGTCCTAGCTAGTACTCCACTTGAGAAATTGAATTCCCACCCCATGGGTTGATTTCATGGGTCTACATATCATTTCTAACTTGCCCTTCCAGACTTCTATATAGGACATATCATGGTATGGGTTCCCACCATACTTGTTCTTGGTCAATTTGAATGTTTCCTTCATTGAGAATATAAGCCATACTTATTGCTTGGTCCTCTTCAAGATTTAATTTTTGTAAGATATGAAAGAACACTTTCCTTTGCATGTTTTGGGTGTATTATTTGATTCATTCTTTGATCCTCCTAATTTGGAAATCAAAGGGAGGGGAAGAGGAATTCAATGACTCGATAAGGATGGAAGAGTCTCCTATTATAAGTAGTCACGAGATCTGCTTTTGATTTCCTACTTTACATCCTTGAAATAATTCCATTCCTTTCGCTTGATTATTTGATTTTTTACCCAGTCCCTATGAGAAGACCAATTCCATTTTTTCTTTGAGGATGAACAAAACCTCCCCCTTGCACCTACGGCCTGGAGGTTTCCTTTGTAATCCCTACGAAAATGAAGACTCTACATGTTTTGGCTTGTCCTCCATTTTACAAAGTCCTCTTCGGTCATTCAAATTTTATACCCAGGCTCTTTCCTGGGCCTGAGGAAGCGGTCTGGAGGAGCTTGTGGATCTATTTCATTTAACCAAGATTCTTCGTCCCTAGAGAGATTTTGGTCTCGATGGATGGTCCACATTGATAGACTTTCCCTTAGCAAGATTTTGATTTGAACTGTAATTCTTAATGGGCTAACTGCAACTCCTTGGAAAATTGTCTTATTTCAAGCTAGCCAAATTTTCCAGAAGATAAATTTTGGAAGAGTCAACCATGCTTGTTGCCAAAAGGGTTTTGAACAAAACTAGCACCTTGCTGGAGAATACCAAGGAAAAAAAATCCCTATATATAGATGAGGGGATAGAAATCTTGGACCCTAGACAGCCCAAAATAGATGTCCAGAATTCCATAGCAAATTGACAGTCTAGCAGAAGATGTTTCATTGTTTCTTGTTTAGCTAAGAAGACGGGACATTTATATGGTCCTTGAAAGCCCCTCTTTTTGAGGTTCTCTACAGTGAGGATTTTCCTATGTGCTACTAACTAATTGAAGAAATTAACCTTTGGCGGGCCTATTGATCCCTAGAGTTTCTTCCACATACCAGATCGAGGAGGATACCTAGCTCGAGAGGATAAAGTTGAGTATCCTAATGCCATCAAGTAATATCCTTTTCTCCCCCCGTCCTCTTTGATCTCTTTTTGAGCTTATCATTGGTGCTTCCCATGCTAGTAATGTTGGCATTATCTTGTATTGTCTTTCCAGGTCCTTCGGTAAATTTAATTTTTTTCCAATTTTCCCATACCCCGTTGTTTTTGTTCCATTCACAAATATCTCGTAGCTTCGTATACTCGTTGTTCATCATCGAAAATTTCAAATAATCTAGTGCATGATGAGAGCTTAGGAAAACTCCATTTAACATTTTATCTTTCCAAATCTTGATTGTTTTCCCATTCCCTGTGATCCAATGCAACTTGTTATGGAAGAATTCCCATGTTGATTTGTATACTTTCCATATCTAGGTTCATTTCTGATTTGGAGGATTCCATCTAGATCTATGAACACATTTCCTTGAAGGTATTTAAATTGGAGGGCCTTTTGCATCCATCCATTTTTATTAGAGAGGATACTCCAAAGGAAGTTTTCCCCTAAGGCAAGGTTTGTCCACTGAGGGTCCCAAACTTGTATCCCACCATCTCTTAATGGTATCCTTATTATTTCCCAACTTACAAGGTGGAATATATGATCATTGTTATTACCTCCCCCTGTAATATCCTAATCTGATGTATGGATCAGAATATTGATCAATTCTGCAAATTTATATCAAGATTTCTTATTTACAAAACTCTACCATTCAATGCACTAACAGAGTAGGGAAATCAAGGTTTCGGGTAGGGGAATTTTGCAGAGGCAGAGTGGGCAGAGGAGATCAATCAAGAGTGAGTGATTGTTTGGAAATCCATTCCCCTAACACATTTAGATCTGGTACCACTAAGATTTCAGAGTCCACGCCACGGAAAATTACTTTCATGCTGCTGAGTCACCAAACCCTGAAACTAGGGAATATCAATCCATCTTCTGACCAGTGGATTAGGAAAGTTTCAAAGATGATATTCAATCATAAAATAAGGTTCTGAAATATTTATAACACTTTGGAACAGCTCGTAATGGTTTGGGATCAATTTGGGAAAAATAGGCAGTTTTGGCTTAGAGAGACCCTATGCAGTGGAAGGTTCCAAAAGGTAGTACGGTCACAATGAAAAGGGATTATGGAGTTATGTATGGGAATTTGGGCCTATCAGTGACCCACTAAAACTTACATATCTAATTTTGGGTTTACAGAACTCTGTTTATGCAAGAAATGGAAAAACTAGTTATTTTCCAATGCAAATCTAGACTAGGTTGACTTAAAATGAGTAAATATCAGCCATTTCGAATCAGATTGGAATTAAAATTGCATAGAATGTTTATGATAACATATTATAGAGAACAGTAATGGCATATTTTGAGGAGGGCTCGCGAATTTGAGGAATCGTGGTGTTTTGCTGTCGTCGCTGCCTGCGTTTGCCCAGCTGAGCTGCTCAGGCCTCGCGCCATGGCCTCTCCAGGGGGAGGGGATCCCCCTCCCTCCTCCCCGATCTCTGTGGTAGAAGAATTCCATAGGATTCTAGGGCCTCCTGGGAAGAAACTGGTGGCCCAAGAGGTCCCGAAATTTATCAAGAAATTAGATGCAGTTCCCGAAATCGCTTTGGCAGAGGAACCTTCGATCAAGATAGCTCTGGCTCTTGCTTAAAGAGGCTTGTTTGGACAATTAATGGGGCTATGGCCCTCACCCAAAACCATGAATGATTGGATTCAGCGTAACTGGAGACCCCATCTAAAGCATAGTGTCACCTGCTACCCGGTAGGCAGAGGTTTCTTCGTCTTCGAATTCATCTCCAAAGAGGACCGCGATCTCATCTTCTGGAGTGGCCCCTATTTCATGGGATCCCAAGGTCTGTACCTCAACAGATGGTCACCGAACTTCGATCCCACTGTAGATGTTCCCAAAGAGGTTCCGGTCTAGGTTAGGCTCCCCAATCTTCCGATCCACTGTTGGAACATTCAAGCTCTGGAGAAAATAGGAAATGCCCTAGGACGCTTCATTGACAAAGCCGAGCCCAAAGGCCAGTATTCCTGTGCTCAAATATGTGTTGAAGTGGATCTGGAGGCCGGGCTACCAGAGGCCGTCAAGATCTCGGTAGGCTCATGGAACCATTTCCAGAAACTAGACTATGAACAACTTCCTTTTAAATGCCGGCACTGCCATGAACACGGACACTTTCAACGCAACTGCCCTAAAGCCCAGCCGACAGAAGAATGGGAGGGATGGAAGAGGGTCAAAAAAGGTAAGGCTCCCCCCAAGATGAATGACAAGAGAGCAACAAGCACTGCTCAGAAATCTGATCCAAAAGTCCCAACGAAAGACCCAGTCCAGCCTCAACCAGTGAAGCCGCCTCCAGTCAACTTGGCCCAAGGGGCAAGCACTACTGTTTTGAATGTCCCAGAAAATCCTCCGCTTATAATCAGTTCGAAAGACACTCCCCCAAAAACTGCAAGTCCAATGGAGATACCCGTCATCCAAGCTGCGAATTCGTTGGAGCCAGGGGAAATCCCTTCCCAACCTGATTCTGCGCTCCCTAGGGATGAAAGGCCCCCTATCTATGAAGAAATTCAAGAAGTGGATGAGGAACCTTTAGCAGTTGAATCTAATCCAGGAGGATTCTCAGACGAAGGAGCCACCGAATCGAGTAGCTCGCATGCAACCCCAGCCAAGAATCCAAGGGGCCGAAAATCCAAGAAAAAGCAAAGGGAAGAAAAGTCTTATGCAGATGTCTTGCAGGGATCCCAAAAAAAACCTCAAAAATATGATGAATACAAGATCAAAGATAGGCCAGGCCTCTAAAGGGGCCGCCCCCTCTCAAAGTAAATAATGAGGTACATCTCCTGGAACTGCAGAGGACTAGGCAATCCCCAGAAAGCTGAAGCAATGGAAGATCTGGTTAGAAACAATAAGCCTGAGATCCTCCTCATCCAGGAGACAAAACTGGAGGGTGACCTTGCCCTCCAAGCTGGAAATTTATTTTGGAAAAAAGGCCTTGGGAAAGCTGTGAGTTCCAGGGGAGCCTCGGGAGGCCTAGCCACATTCTGGGACTCCTCCAAGTTTGATTTGCTTTCTGTTCACAGTACTACGCACTGGATCTTCACCATCTTCAATCATAAAGAATCGGGCCATCATGTAAGTTTGTTCAACCTCTACGTTCCTATCTCAACAACAGAAAAAAAAGAGTGCTAGGAGTCCATTGACTCGTTCCTAAGTGTCCACAGGCCCATAAATATTATCATCTCAGGAGACCTAAACATCACCTTAGCAACCTCTGAGAAAAAAGGGGTTTCCATTGTGAGAGACCCTTCCCGGGAATGGGATGAAGATATCATTCTGGGATGGGACCTCGTTGACATCAAACCCTCTAAAGGTAAATTTACTTGGACCAATAAAAGAATAGGGCCTGGGCACATTGCAGCCCATCTTGACAGGTTTCTGGTGCACTCATCCTTTCTTTCTTTGGGGCTTCATGCGTCCTCCAAAATACTCCCCAATTGTGTCTCCGATCATAATCCAATCCTCCTTGATCTTACCTCTGAAGAAAACCTAGGGCCCATTCCCTTTAGATTCAGCCCCGTCTGGATCCATCAAGAAGGCTTTTACCAGCTGGTCTCTAACTCCCGAAGCCAAAAAATCAATGGGAATCCTTCCTTCATCTTGGAAGAAAAGCTCAGACGGCTTAAGCACGAACTGAAATCCTGGGCCAAGCTCCTCCCCAACCCTGTTTCTTACCGTAAAGATGCCCAAGCTGCACTGGAAAGCCACCAAATCCACATGGAATCTGCCCCTATCACTGATAGTATCTCCCGTACAGAATGCATCCTTCAGAAAGATTACTTCAAAGCTTGTAGGGTCGAAGAAGAGTATTGGCGTCAAAAATCCAGAAGCCTTTGGTTAGTAAGTGGTGACAAAAACACCGCTTACTTTCACAAGCAAGCTGAATCTAGAAAAAATTTCAAAACCGTGAAAGAAATTACTCATCAAGGCAATCTGATAAAAGACTTTGAAGGCATTAAACAAGCAGTCTTCTCCCACTTCCATGACCTCTTCTCCGCTCCTCTTGCTAAGCCTTTAGACCCCTCTGTTCATCCTCTTTCTCTCATTCCCACTTTGGTTCAAGGCCATGATAATGATCTTCTCGTTGCCCCTGTCTCCATGAAAGAACTCCAATCTGCTCTATCTCATATGAAACCGGACAACGCCCCTGGCCCAGATGGATTCACAGCTAGGTTTTTTTCTTCCTGCTGGGACATAATTAAATATGACCTTTTGAGGATGGTTAGGAACTCCCAAATTCATCACAAGCTGGGTGGGAGCAGAAACTCCTCTTTCCTAGCTCTGATCCTGAAGGAGAGAGGGGCTTCCGGCTTCACCAGGTTCTGTCCTATCTCCCTCTGCAATACAGGCTACAAGCTCGTTACTAAGATCATTACAAACAGGCTGAAAAAAATTCTACCAAGTATCATACCTGAGAACCAAGGAGGATTCATAAAAGGCAGGAAAATTCTTGATAATGTTATTCTTGTTCAAGAGGCTATTCACTCCAACGTGAATCGAAAAGAGAAAGGCATGGTAGTAAAGCTAGACCTTGCCAATGCTTTTGACAGGGTAAGATATGACTATCTCTTCATGGTGATGGAGAAATTTGGGTTTTCCCTAGATTTCATTGACTGGATTAAAGGCTGCATCTGTGCACCCTGGATAGCCCCTCTAGTAAATGGGAGATCTACAAATTTTTTCCCGGCTTCAAGAGGGCTGCGACAGGGCTGCCCTCTGTCTCCGCTCTTCTTTGCAATTCAGGCCTCCGTCCTCAGCTTTCAACTAAATAACTGTCAGCAAGTCCAGTCCCTTCCTGGTCTTCGAATGGCTCATAATGTCAAAGACATTAATCATGCCCAGTTTGCAGATGATACGCTGCTCTTGGGAGGTGTTGGTATCCACTCTGCAAGGAGCTTCAAGAACGAGCTTGAAACCTATATCTAGATCTCGGGAAGCAAAATCAACCTGCAAAAAGCAAAATCTATTGCTGGAACTGCTGTGTTGCAGAAATGGGAAGCGCCTCTAGATTGCTGGAAATGGAAGGCTCGCAAAGCTAGGACTCGTTCACTTATCTTGGGGTCCCGATCTTCAAATCTTCCATCAAACCAGCGAATTGGAATCCCATCATTGACAAGTTAAAAGCAAAGATTCAGAATTGGGGGGCTGGTTGGCTTACTCTGGCAGGAAAATTGGTGCTGCTGAAATCGGTTCTTTCCAGCATCCCAATCTATCAAACTTCCATTCTTCTGGCACCCGCCTTTGTCATCAATAAGATTGAAAGCATTCTCAAAAAACAATTGTGGGAAGGGGGAAAAGGAAATATGAAAAAACTTCATCTTGTCAGTTGGGAAAAAATTAAAAAACCCTACAGTGAAGGAGGCCTCCAAATCAGAAATATTCAAGCCCAGAACTTAGCTATGGGAACAAAGCTTCTCTGGAAACTAATCTCCGGGAGATCAAGCTGGAGCAAAAAGGTCCTGTGGAAAAAATACTTCCCCGGCCAGAGGCTTCGCTGTTTAGATAATAATCCCCCTCACATCAAAGGCTCCCCAATTTATAAACTTTGTATCAAAGCCTTGGATCACTTCAGATCTAAGTTGTATTGGGTTCCTGGAAACGGGAAAAAAATTAATGTATGGAAAGACTCAATCCTGGGAGACGAGCCTTTGGGGAAAAATCTAGAAGTGCAGAATATAAAACAATGGCTCAAAGATCAGCATGTTTCCACCCTGTGGGATCTCTCTGTCTGGGACTCTGACAATTGCTGGATTGATTGGAAGTTAAGTGGCCATCCTCCCTGGCTTGAAGAAGAAGCAAAGACTCTTGCCCATCTACTGCAAGGCAAAGCTCCTCTCAATCAAACTGTGTGTGACAAAAGAGGTTGGGGGACAAAATCTGGTGCTTACACCACGGCTGAAGGTTACCGCTCTTTACTAGCTGTTCCTTATGTAGCTCCAAATCCTACCCAGTGGAAGTTTGTTTGGTATATTCAGTCCATTCCGAAAGTGGATCTCTTTTGTTGGAATGTTGCGCATAGAAGTATTCTCACTGCTGAAAACCTCAGGAAGAGAGGTCTGGAAGGACCCTCAATCTGCCCTCTGTGTAAAAAAATGAAGAAAACCTTGATCATCTCCTGATTTCCTGCCCTTTCTCAAGAGAAGTATGGAGAGGAGCCCTCTCCCTGAATCACTCCAATTTTTCTGTGCTTGAATTAACACTAGATCTCTTCTCCAATTGGGTTGAGTCCTCTCCCTTTCTCCTCTCCAAAAAGGATCTTCTCAAAGCGGCCTGGATGTTAATTCCGAAGTTCATCATATGGAAACTGTGGCTCGAAAGGAACAACCGCCTCTTCAGAAATGTGGAGAACCCCCCATCAAAGGTCGCCCTAAAAGCAAGAATTTTCCTTGGAGAGGCCTTGGATCATAAACTAGTCCTCAGCAATGCTCAACCTTTGGAGGATTTGGAATCTATTTGGCTTTCAGCCATCACTTCTATTTCACAAAGTTCTCCCCTGGCCAGGCAACCAAAGTTTGCTGATTGGGAAATCCGCCTGGAAGAATCTGATTTTATTAAATGGAGGTGCTCGCTGGAAGCTCATTGTTTGTTTTTTGATGGTGCCTCAAAAGGCAATCCAGGCCCTTCGGGTGGGGGAGGAGTGATCCTCTCCCCCTCTGGCTCCATCCGATCCTCCTATGCCTGGGGATTGGGAGTGGAGTCGAACAACATTGCTGAATATTATGCCCTGTGGGAGGGTCTCAGGCAAGCTATTAGGCTCAGCATTCGAAAGATCTATGTTTTTGGTGATTCCAGAATAGCTGTGCAGGCCATTTGCACAAAATCTCGGCCTACTAGCCTCCCCATGAAGCGCATATTCCAGAAAATTCTGATCCTTGCTGGTAAGTTCCATTCTATAAGCTTTTTTCACTTTTTACGGCATCTTAACAGCACTGCCGACCTCGAGGCTAATCATGCCACGCTTCTGAGCAGAGGCTCTATTATAGAAAATGGAACTAAGACCTTCTGCACCATCCCGTGACCTTGACAGGTCTGTCCTCGTCCTCTGCGTTTGAATCTCTTTAAAATTGGCTTGTCTCTTGCATCTCTCGGCCTTTAGATTCCCATGTTCTCTCCTTCCCTCCTCGGTTTTGTGACTCCCCCTTTAGATCTGCTTTTTATTATTCTTAAAGAATTGCTGACCGATCTGGAAGAAAAGATTCTCGATCCTCTCAAAGCGCAGGTCTGTCTCCCCTCTTGCTCTGAAGGGGATAGTCTCCATCATCATCGAGCTAGTCAATAGAAAGAATTTGTCTCTTCCTCAGAGGGACTCGTGGAGTTCAAAGAAGATGCCTGATGCCCCAGTCACCTTTGGAGATTTCAGTCAAAGAGTTCCTGCTATGGAGATCGTTGTCAAGGAAATTCTCCCCAAGCTGGACTTCAAGTTGCTCATGGACTGCCTATCAAACTCTTCATTGTGGTTGCAGGCCCTTTCCTGCCTTTCTTTGTAATTTTGTGGATCCTCTCTATGTTTTCCATGTTTTCCAATGGCATTATTGTCCTCTATGTTCCATTTTGAATCTGCAAGCAGGCCGTTGCTCCCCTCAGGCTGGCTGGAAATTTGTTTGCTATGTCTCTGTTTTCTGGTCTCTGCCACTCATATCAGAGCAGTTGGCTACGATCACGATTTCTACCAGTGTAATTCAGCCCCCGGAAGCTGTTTTCCTGGCTCTTTAATCTAACCATCAGTTATTGTAAAAAAAAACATATTACAGACAATAAAATCAAAATTACTCTCATCAATTAACTATAACACTCTCTTCAACATTATGCATCATTGCAATGTATTTTATTGACATAATACAAGGAAGGGAATGGAGGTTTGAACCCTTAGATATTGAAAATTATTGGACCTGTTAATGAAATATGATATACAATAATGGATGTCTGTATGCTTCTAACAATTCCTGAATCAACTCAGAGATGTTGCTCCATAGCTCCAATGTAACCTGCAATGAGAAGGGGAGAAGAGGGGAAGAGGAGAGAGGGAATGAGAACCTTGGGGCACATCTCCCAAGATTTTGATGCACAACACTCAGCAAGGAAGCCTTAGTTTCATAAACATCAACTTAATAAACATCCAAAACTGAGAAATGGAGCTCCAATTGTCTTTAAATAAACCTGGGTGACTTGTTGAGCAAGTCAATCACTTGTTAAGCAAGTTACCACTTGCTAAACCCTAAACCTAGCCACAAATTCGCCCTCCTTGAGGAAATTTGCATGTGTAAGACAATAAATATGTTTTCCTTTCACCCACCTTCATCCAATTTGGAAACTTTGCTTTCCTTGACCCATAGTTGCTATTTTTCCTTATGACAACTTTTCTTGGCTTTCCTATTTCTATGACTGAACTCCAAAAAGGAAACTACACCCTCCTTTGTCAATTGTTGCCTCTTTTGTATTTGATTGCTTTTGTCATATATTTTGGCACTTTCCCTTTTCCTTTCTGATTGATTTTGTCATACAATTTCTAATTTTCCTCCTTGGCAAGTTGGCTTGCCCAACCCTCCTATTAATGGAAACTTATTTTCCACCTAATTAATTGCATAATAATATTTAATGACAATTAATATACCAAGTACATGCCTCCTAAGTGACTTTTAAATAAAATATCCTAGGTTAATTTATTTAATGCATCTTTTGACCCCCTTGGTGCTAGGCAAGGTCAACACTTCTGGCGATCAAAATGTGGGGATATGACAGCCATAACCATTTTTTAGGGAGCTGGTTGATCTGATTTAGGATCCCTTTTAGTGCAAGAAGAATAGTGCTTTGAAATATTGGCAGTGAAGAAATATTTACGTTTAAGAGAATAATCTTACCAGCAGGGTTTTACCATACCGCTCCCAACCCTCCATTCTACAATTTATTTTCCCCACAACATTTTCCCAAATTCAACTGTATGGGGTAGGATTTGTGATGGGGAGACCAAGATATTTGAATTCTTCCCATGTTCCTGAGGTTAGAATTCCCAATTTCTGGGATATTCCAGATATTACAATATGAGGAGTTTTCCAAATATATATGACTTTTGAGTTTATTTATTCTTCCTCTAAAGACTTCACATAAGTCACTTAAGACCTTTTCCAGCCTTGCAGCCATTACAATTGAGGCTCCATTCATTAGGATATTATCATCTGCAAAATGAGCATGATTTATAGCTTTTACTCTATTTTCAATGGCTATGCCTAGATTGTTGCCTTGGCATATTTAATCTTCTAGTTTTCTGCTTAACATATCTTCCATAATGATGTACAAGAAGGGGAAAGATGGAATCCTTGCCTCAACCCTCTAACTGAGCTTAAATTTTTTTGTGGGCCTACCATTAACCAAAAGGGATACCTAAGGGTTCCCAATACAAGCCTCAATCCATGAAATAAATTTCAAATCAAAACCAATTTTTTTCATTACTTTAAAGAGAAAGGCATGATCTACTCTATTAACAACATTGGACATATCATTATTTTTTTTATAATACCTCTTTTATTTCTGCATCTGTTCGAATGTATTTCTTCTTGAATTAGAATAACATTTTCCATCAACTATGTTTTATTAACAAAGCACCCTTGGTGCTCTGAGATGATTTGAGGAATGGCATTCTTTGTCCTATTGGAAAGCACCTTTGAAATGATCTTATACAAGGCATTGCAGAGGGAGACTGGATAGAGCATGTATTGTGAAGATGGGTTCATTTATTTTGAAATAAGGGCCAAAAAGGAGGAATTGGTTCCTCCCCCCTATTTTCCCTTTCCTTTGCATATGGACAATCATACGATAGAGGTTTGTCTTCATAATCAACTAGTAGGCTCGATATAATTTCCACAAGAACCCATCGAGTCCTCGGGATTTATCAAGATCTAGATCCCAGATAGATTGAATGATTTCCTTTTATGAAATTTTATTTGTCAATCACTGGAAATGAGGCTCAGAACAAAAGGGAGAGAATCAGATTAGCTAATTGAAGGCTCATTTTTCTCTTTGGAACATAGTGATTTGAAATGATGATAAGCTTCCTGCTGGATTTGTTTGAAATCATTCAGCCTTTTCCCATTTGATGTAGTGATTTTTGTGATGTTATTTTGGGATTTGTGTGCATTGGCTTGCTTATTAAAGAAATAGGTAATTTTTTCCCCTCTCTTTAGCCATAGGCTTTGATATTTTAATCTTCAGTACTCTTGTTCTTCCTTGTAGGCCTTAGTTAAATCATATTGGATTTTTGCTTATCCAATTTCTTTTGAGTAACAAGAACCTTTCCCATACGGGATTGTTGTGTGGAGAGCTTGATTTGTTTGTCCAAATGATTCTCATTAGGGTGTTTTTGTTAGTATCAACTATAATCCTCCCTTTACCACCATAGTTAAATGCCATTTCCTAGATTAGGAGTATGTTGACACTTCACCAGTGCCATGGGGAACTCATTTGGGTCCCACCTATCACTTGATGCGCTAGTTTTCATGAGTTTAGGAGCTCCATAGGCCAATCCCTATAATTTAGGAGCCCACATTGAGTCTTGGGAGTCTGGCCATCAATTCACCCTAGTTTGTGTTGAGTTATCCTCCAATGGGCATTATTTAGTTCATCTCTAGTTAGCCTAGCACCACATTTGCATGATTTAAGTAGGTTAGGCGCCTTTTCCTTCCTACCTTAATCAATTAACTAATTGTGAACTGATTTAGTTGTCCCGAGTTAAACTAGTGAGCTTCTACTTGTGATTTTCCCATAGTTAGTTAGCTTTGAAGTCAGTCCAAGTCATGGAATTCGAATCACACCTAGTGGATTCGAATCCTCCTTATTGTATCATCATTGTATTACACACATATTAATGATTATGAGATTATTGTTATACTGACCAAATTTTGTCTCTTGACTGTTCAACTTCACCATGATTGTTTGATAATTGTACACTAAATTTATTCATCCTTCTTCAACCTTCATTCATAGTGAGGTTCATTCTAGCCTGAAGATCCTAAATATTTTCTAAATTAAACATGGTATCAAAGCAGGTAATCAAGCCAACTTCAATCCTCAGAAACTTCCATTGATGAAACATCAGCAACTTGGTTCCACATAATTCCTGGTATCTGTGCCTTGCTCCCTCTGGATTTATCCAAAGAAGTGTATCCAGGTGTGAAGCACCTTAATAATGTGGACATGTCGAAGTAGAGAGTGATTGAATTGGTTTGTCTTCGAATTGAGGTGTTTTTTGCAGGTAAATTGAAGAATTCAGAAGAATTTTGTTTCCCCTAAAGCTACAAGATGGAGAATTCAACAACCTTGACACCCAAGATTCTCACACCCTTCAACTATCTTGATTGGAGGGATGACATGCATATTGTGTTGCACAACAAAGGTTTGTATAGGTTCACGATGGGAAAGGAGGTCGAACCCCAACAACCTCTTGAAAAATTGAAGTATCCGAACAAACTGGATGAAGCATTTGGTTTCATGTGCATTCATATATACAAGGAGTTACTCTTCCACCTAGATGGATTAAAATCTCTAAGAGAAGTATATAAAAAGCTTGAATCATTATTTGGAAATCATGATGAGCTAAGAGGTTATATTCTGGAGAATGAGTTGATTGCTCTTCATCCTAACAACTTCGAAATCATACAACAATTCTTCACCAAGTACAAATCCTTGGTCATGAAGTGAAAGCAATGTGGGATCAACAAGAAGGATGAGCAATTGGTGCTCTATAGTCTAAGCAAACTTGGCCTATAATCTTTCAGAAGGAGCCTCAGGTTCCAAGAAGGAAAACCATAAAAGGTTTGACCAGGCCATGTACTCATATTATAAGAGAGGGGATCATCTAGAGAACCTATGTATGAAGAAAACCATAGACTAAATGTATAGACTCCTTGAACATAACAATACTGTCCTTCCTAAATGTGTAAGGAAACCTGATCCTCAAAATAAGACTGAAGATCATGAGAGATGCCATGCACTAAAGGTAGGCTTCTCTTAATCATAATATTTTCTCATCGATTCTAGAGCCTCCAACCACTAGGTTTCATCCAAAGAATCATTCTCTTCTCTATATCTCTTTAGTGGACTAAGCATTCACATGGGAGATGACTCTCAAATCCCAACTATTGGGAAAGGTTTAATCAAATTTGAGGATGGAGTGTTCAAGAATGTCCTCCATGTGCCCCCCTGGCATCAAATTTGTTGTCTGTATACCATATGACCCATACTAGATCACCCAAGTGAGTCATATTTGATCTTGACTTAGTGGAGATATCAAAAATCGATACTAGGAATCTGACAGCGAAAGTTGCTGCAAATCATGCCTTCAAGGCATATGAATTTTCTCATTTTCTTCCTAACTCATATCCAAGTGCCTTATTGACTCATGCTAATGATACAAGTAGGATTTGACATGAAACATTTGGCCATCGGAATTTCAAATATATGCATGAACTGCACAATGAAGAGATGGTTGAGAGATTGCCTCTCATCAAATCCTCTGAAGGTGTCTGCAATGGTTGCTTGGTAGGTAAGCATCCAAAGTGAAGGTATGAGGTTGGGAAGGAAAGAAGAGATGCATCTACACTTGATTTGGTTCACAATGATGTCTCCGAACCAATTCCTACAACATCTACGAATGGATCCAGATACTTTTTGACCTTCATTGATGACTACTCAAGGTATTGTTGGATATACTTCTTGAAGCAGAAGTCTGGGGTGTTTGAAACATTTAAAATTTTCAAAGCCTTAGATGAGAACACTCTTGGGAAGGAGATCAAATCACTTAGATTAGATAATGGAGGAGAGTACATCAAAAGAAAATTCCAGAAGTTGTGTGCTTCAACATGTATTCAAATGCAACACTCTGTCCCATACACACCACAACAAAATTGTGTAGCTGATAGGAAGAACATATCTTTGAAAGAGATGGCTACATGCCTTCTTTAAGCAAGAAATCTTCAATCATATCTATGGGCTGAATCAGTGAAATATGCTTTGTACATCCAGAACAGAGTGCCTCACAAGTCAGTGGTTGGGGTCACTCCATTTGAAGAATTGATGGGGCATAATCCTAATATCTCACATCTGAGGGTTTTTGGCTCCAAAGCATGGGCCATAATTCCATCTCACAAGAGGAAAGCCTTCCAACCTCAAAATAGAGAATGCATACCGTCGGGATATGCAGATGATGAAAAAGATTACAAATTGATGGATATTGCAACCATAAGATGCTTCATAGAGAGGAGTGTCAAATTCAATGAAGATTCATTGCATGATTTACAAACAGATGAAGAGGAAGGTATAATTACTCAATCAATTCCATTTGCATATGATGGTGTCTCAACTAATATTTCAGAATTAGAGTCTGGATATTCGGATCAAGATGATCGATATCTTGATATTGAGAATGAAGCTTAAGCAGATCCAGATCCAGATCCAACACCTGCTCCCAATCCAAGGCCTAAATGGGCCCAAAAACTCATTGAAGTTGTCGGTAAAAGTGTTGGGGATTCATCTGATAGAAGAAGAACAAGATCTCATTTCAAGATGAAAATCTTGCGCGCTTCCATACAGATCTACTTCTTCCAGAGAGGTGCATGATGATGGGGTTAGATCCACGGTCCTACAGAGAGGTTTTTTGTGATACAAGATGGTGGGCAACCATGGATGATGAATATGATTCGCTACAAGACAAGAAGATTTGGGAGCTTGTCTCGTTACCTCTTAGGAGAAAGCTATTTCAGTGCAAAGGGATCTACAAGATTAAACTAGTAGCAAATGGATCCACTACCAAGTATAAGGCTCGATTAGTTGCAAAAGGGTATTCACAACTTCATGGGCTGGACTACAATGAGGCATTTGCTCATGTTGCAATAATGGATTCCATAAGGCTAGTTTTGGCCATTGTAGCTTTGAAGAAGTGGGAGGTACATTACATGGATGTGAAGAGGTGACCTGGAAGAAGAGATCTACATGAGACACCCTGAGGGGTAAACTAAAGAATCCTCGTTGGTTTGCAAACTAAGGAAATATCTGTATGGACTCAAGCAAACCCCAAGGGCATGGTATTCCAAGATGGATGCCTTCCTACTATCACAGAAATTTGAGAGGTGCAAGTATGACTGCAATGTCTACATGCAATAAAAATGAGGTTTCTTACTGTTGATTGTTATATATGTGGATGACTTGTTCATTACTATTGGCCCAGTTACTGGATTGAGGGATATCATGTCATCTTGGAGTAAGGAATTCTCCACGACATATCTAGGGATGCTAAGGTAGTTTGTTGGCCTTGAAGTGAATAAAAAATCTTTGGGGATCATGATTACTCAATACAAATACATAAGATATTTGCTCAAAAGATTCTACATAACTGATTGCAAAGCAACATCCTTCCCCTTCTTATCTCACATCATATTGGAAGAAGGTGGTTCTACACCCTTGGTTGATAGAACTCTCTACAGACTGTTGATTGGTAGCCTATTGTACCTCACCCATTCGAGGCCAAACTTGTCTTATGTTGTGAGTGTTGTTGCTAGGTTCATGCAAGAGCCACATGAGATGCATTGGAAGGAAACAAAGCACATATTGCATTATGTGCAAGGTACTAAAGAGTTTGGGATTCACTATTTTCCTGGTGCTCAACTAGATCTGGTTGGTTTTACTAGTTTAGATTGGGCTAGTGACAGTACTAACATAAAATCTACAATGTGTTCATGTTGGGATTCAGACCAATCTTATGGTAAAGTAAGAAGCAAGCAGTTATTGCTCTCTCTTCAGCTAAAGGAGAGTATCGGGGGGTTGGGGGGGGGGGGGCAGTGTGTGTGTTCGAATGCAACTATTCAGGTAGTTTGGATACATGGATTTTGACATAGTTTTCCATTCAGACTTATCCTTCAGTATACCTCTTATGTGATTATCAAAGTGCAATTAAAATTTCTAGTGATCCAGTACAAAAGCAACGTACCAGACACATTGAAGTCCACATGCATTACATTCGAGAACTAGTTCATAGTAAGGCTATCATTCTACATTAGTGCCCTATAGAGGAGAATATTGCAGACATATTCACCAAATCTCCCATTGAAAATATATTTTCCTATCTCATATCTCTTCTTTGTGTGAAGGTTTGATTCAATTATTGTTCATGGTTCCACTGTTCATTTTGAGGAGGGGATTTTCCAATGAGGTTTTCCCCACTTCCTTGATTTATTGAGTAGTTAATTTTATGCATTAGATTATATTGGTGACCTTTGGTATTAGTTTTTAGGGCCTAGTTTGTCCAAGTTTGGATTAAGAGGGGAGGGGGGGGGGGTGTTAGGCTTAATTATAATCCTCCCTTGACCACCATAGTATAAATGTCATTTCCTAACTTATGAGTATGTTGCCACTTCACTAGTGCCATGGGGAACTCATATGGGGCCCACGTACCACTTGATGCACCAGTTTGCATGAGTTTAGGAGATTTAGAGGCCACTCCCTATAATTTAGGAACCCATAATGAGCCTTGGGAATCCCACCATCAGTTCACTCTAGTTTGTGTTGAGTTATCCTCCAATGGGCATCATTTAGTTAATCTCCAGTTAGCATAGTGCCACATTTTCTAATTTAAGGATATTAGGCACCTTTTCCTACCTACCTTAATCAACTAATTGATTATGAATTGATTTAGTTGTCCCGAGTTAAACTAGTGAGATTCTAGTGGTGATTTTCCCACAATTAGTTAGCTATGGATTCAATCCAAGTCATGGAATTTGAATAACACAATTGGATTCAAATCCTCCTTAATGTATCATCATTGTATTACACATAATTAATGATTATAAGAGTAATTATATGCTAACCATTTTTTGTCTCTTGACTATTCAATTTCACCACGATTATTTGATCATTGTACACTGAATTTATTCATCCTTCTTCAACGTTCTTTTACAGTGAGGTTCATTCCAAACTAAAGATCTTGAAGCTTTGCTAAATTAAACATTTCATTCCCTTCTTATCCCACTCCTACAGAGATTTTTAGACGTGCCTTAAATTTTATTCCCAAACAAAGGAAGGGAATCCATAAACAAGTTGATTCCATGAGTCTTGGTCCAAGTAAAAAAGGCTCGACTGAGAGATTAAGAGGGGGGTAAACCTAAGAGTAATTGGCCCAAGGTTTTCTACCTTTTCCAGTGACAAGGATAAGTTTTTGTGGTTTGAGATCTCAAAGCTTCCAATATCAAAGGAGATTATGCAATCTTGATCTAGGAGAGAAATATGGACCATAAATCTATCCATCCTTACTACTATGTGTCATGGCCCTTTCCTTTTATTTTTCCAGCTGAATCATCCACTCTTTGGTTTTATGTCTATCAACTCCCAGTCATGGATCATGTCATCAACTTGTTCTATGAAGGGGTCTCTGACGTGAGATCCTTCTCTTTTTTCATCTTTGTGTAGAGTAATATTTAGATCTCTCACAAGGATTAAGTTTGAAGCATGTATCCAGGCTAGCAGATCCTAGATTGAACACCAACATTCTAATTTGTTTGAATATATATTGGGAACATAAATGTTTACGAGGCTTACCCAGATCTCCAGGTCTACATCTTGTAGTTCTCAAAGGATCCAATGACTATGCTTTTGATGGGATTTTAGAATGAATATGTCCTTTTTCCGTAGCGTCATAATGCCACTTGACGCCCCTCTTGAGCTTGATGTAGTACCTTCACTTTGATTCCATATCTTTTTTCCTAGCTCGAGGGCATTTGATTCCTCAAGTTTTGTCTCCGATATTAGGAGGGTGTTTGGGATTTCCAATATAATAAGGTTTTCAAATGCTTCTCTTTTCCTTTGACTACCCACCCCCTCTAAAATTCCAGTAGACTATATCCATTATTTACTGGTGATTTTTTATGGGACCCCCTGCCTCTTCCCCCCTCCCAAGGAATTCCTCAAGGTTTTCCTTTTAGTGCTCTCCTTCCTTTCCCTGCTCCTTGCATTGGCTTCTCTATTGTAAGTTGTTTTCCCAACAATATGTATTTAGTTGTTGTGCTTTCCCTTATTTCTTAGTTGGATATCCTTCCTTTTCTACTAGATTTATGTTCTTCCCCTGCTAATGTTTCCATATATTCTTCCTCTAGCTCAACTAGATCATTTGGGGGGGGTCCTCAACCTCCTTTCCAAAAGGGAATTGGGGAGGATCCAATCTGGGGTTTTTCATAGGAGTTTCTTCTTCACCAAAAAATTCATGTTTTTATTCACCTTGTTCTTCCTCATTTTGTGACAATATTTAATTGGAGTTCCTATTCTTGTTTACTTTTTGAGGTCTGATTTGTTGAGTCCCTGTTTGTTTTGAAGTTCCTGACCCTGTGTTTACCTTTCCTTTGTATTGATTCTTAATGTTCCCTCTTTTATTTACCAGTTGACACTGATCCTCAGAAGTGTCTTTCATATTGGACTTAGGATATTGCTTGTAGTCCTTTGCAAAGTGCCCATACTTGTGACAATTCCGATACTTAAAGGGGAAATGTTCATAGTCTAGTTATTGGATATGTGTCCATGCACATATCTTTAGATTCTTTGCTTTTGGAGACTTACCTCAACATAGATCTGAGTATAAGAGAATTGATCCTTCATATATTCTCCATCTATATATTTTCCTAGGGTATTACCAACCATCTTCATTGATTCATCATTCCAACAGTGAATGGGAATACGAGGGAGCTTGACCCACACAAGAACTGCTAAGGGGATATCTTGGGAGGATTCAAAATTTAGATTCCATTTATTAATATACATACCTCTTAGGCCCATAAGATATGGCCCATTCCTTTTCAAACCAAAAGATGAAAAATCCCTTACCAATTAAATACATTGTTATTTGAGATGAGAGCAGAGGATCCTAGTTATTCTACTTCAATATTCCCATTGAGCGCATAGAATGCCATAGATCGCTAAAATAACCAACTAGGGCATGTTTCACAAAGGCTAGCGCTACCCTCCTTGGTGCAAAAGGAGGCAACTTGATTTCAAGGATTACGTCTAATTTCTTATGAAATTGTGACTAAGAAGCTTAATTTGGGTGATTTGCACAACTCTTAATCAAGTTTTCAAATTCCTCAACCTCTAGGGGGAGGGACTTGATCCCCTCTCGATTCCATCCTAACTGAGAACATGTAGCCAATGGTAGTGAACTTGTGGATCTAGGGATTTAGGACAAAAACCCAAGAAACTCCAAACCCTATCGGTGATACTCATATCTCTTTGTACAAAAAATATTATGGTCATAAAGGAACAAACTTTAGTGAAGAAAAAATCAATTTTATATGATTGTCAACCCATATGTATTTTGCATTGGATGGTATTAAGTGAACTGTTAGCTTACACATGCTCAAATTGTGGTGTTCAAAATGAATTGGATTTTGGTATGACTCCTTCGCCAATTGAATAAATGTCAATTGAACCATGTGTGAATTTGGTATGTCAATCTTGAGAATAGTCACAGGTTGGTCATTAAGTAACTTGGTCTATTTCTTGCTGCATAGACACTTTTATAGTTGAAACACAGTCTTCCTCACTATCGAAACAATACATTGTGCCTATTGTTGGTTTAATGTTCTTGCTAGTCACGGAGTGAAGCATTTCAACCATTCTTCATTTCAAGTCTCATTTAACTCTGTTCTTCTTAGTTGATACCTTGAATATGTTGTGATGAATGATCATTTTATTGAGAGAAATATGAGGAAAAGGGATGGTCTAGCTGAGAGTTTGATTTTAAATATTGTATAGGAAGTCGATTCAATTTCAATCATATGTTATTAAGAGTTTATCCAAGCATGATATCTTAGAATAGTCAGAGTTTTACAAGTTTCCATATCCATTCATGATTATGGGGTTGGTTACACTTAGTTAAACTTGGAGAGAGAGTTGCCTAGTGCTTGTTTGATATTAAAGACAACAATTACCAAGAATAAGCCTTGAATCCAAGAATCAAGGTTGACCCTTGTGTGCCTACTTAGTGATATACTTGTTTATATACATAAAATATTGATTGTCATTTGTATTGTAGTTGGTTGTTGTCTTTGACTACCCCAAGAAAATGGGCATTTATGTCCATCCTAAAGATATAGATCTTTGTAAATCATTGATAACATAGACAAAAGTTGAATTATGCATAGAATCCATGTTGTTTAAGCGAGTGGGATATAAGCCCCTCATTTATGGATCATATGGTATCAGAGCGGTTATTTCATTGACCATGATGTAGCAACCAATGCTTGGAAAATAAATCATAATTTACCATGGGAAAATACTTGAAGAGAGAGAACTTGGAAGAGATGATAAATTTCAACATGCATATTTAAGAGGAAAGTATGTATTGGAGTCATAAATTGGAGGTGTCGGGAAAAGAACTTGACACACACTAGGACTTCTTCACTACCATGAGGGAAGAATTGGAAAAGAGCAAACTATAACTCTTACAATTGGGAGAGAAACTGACACACATGGATAGTTGTCAACAAGACAAGCCAACTCATATGCAAAATCAATTACGACGATGTTGAGATACCAACAAATTCCCCTTTAGAATCAAATTGTTGTCCTTCCTCACATATATCACAAGTCCTCCTTAACTTTGAATTATTGATGAAAATATCCCCCCCTCATCTTGTGAGCATAAACAAAAGAATCACACTTCATCCTCACTTCAGACAGACCCTTCACTGTTTGATTTTGGACACTATGGTTAGATTTTGCCCCATTCTTTTTTAGGTTGAAAATATGTGAAAATTTTCCATCATTTTGAATAGCTTAAACAAACAAAAATCTATGTCTGACTTAGAAAAACTGGTTTTGTAATGTGGGTCACTGACAAAGTGAAATTATGAGCATCATAAATAGCGCTTGTAAAATGAAATTTTAAGCATTGACAAAATAATTGATCAACACCACAAAAGTTCTAACAAAATGATATTTAGAGCACCACTTGAAGCATTGACAAAATAAAATTGGGAGCACCAACACAAAGCGATCATAAAATGATATTTAGTGTGTCACTTGAAGCGTTGAAAAAATACCAATATAGAACGTTATCCAAACTAAATTTCAAATGCTAAAAAAAGAAGATTTAGGGTGTTATTCAAGCGCTTACAAAAATAAAATTCCGAGCGACTTGGAAGCACCAACAAAATACAAATTTAGTGAATTATTCAAAGTGATCACAAGAGAATATTTGTAGCACTCACAAAAGATGATTTGGACCACCTTTCATAGCTTACAAAATGTGATATGTAGTGCAATTCAAGCACTCACAAAAGGTAGACTTAGGGCACGAATAAAAGCACAATATACAAAACAAAATTGTCAGCATGACACAAAGTGGGATTTGGAGTGCCTTTTGTTTAAGTATGTAAACCATCAACCACTCATGATCTTCCAACTAAATTGAAAAGCACTAAAAAAACATGATTTTAGAGCATTTAAAGCAGAGGTAAAAAAACATTTTAAGTGTGTTGGGGTTCTCAACAAACAATTAATGCCTCCCTGTAAATCTGTAAAACCTTGTTTTGCATTCGAGGGTTAGACAATCTATTCCAAGCTTGAAGGATCTGATCAACGAGGCTTAGATAAGAGCGAAAGAGGCGATACCACATTTTAGCAGTCCACTCAACTAAGAGCACTAAATGAACCCGTCATCTTCTGCAAGGTAACGATTCTTACAAGCATTAACCTCTAAGGATAACTTATTTCTTCATATTAGTTAATTTATGGTTTGTTTCATACACATGTAATAATTCATAAGGAAGAGTAGTGACTTTCTAGGGGAGTTACCACAGGAAAAGCAAACTTTTATTATTTTGATAAAAAATACCCATCCAAGTTTACGATCCCAAACCCTCACAGTGTTTCTCTCAACATGTTACATTATTGGACATGTTAGAACTTACCTTCGGTTGTGGATGGGTTAAGTGTCATACCGACATTTTCCACCTTTGAGTCTCATATCCTCCTCCTCAACATGCCATGTCTGAGACACTTCGACATCACCTTGATTTCCTGCTTGATCATACTGAGTCTGACCATTTTTATCCCTGGATCGCGACTTGATGTCTAGTAAGCTACGATAATAGCCATAAATGCGACTTGCTCTTCTACAACCTGCGATCCTAATGTAGGATGCCTTGTTACGAGGTCACGATAGTGACTCATGATTAGTTTTTTGAGGAGTTTCAAGGAAATCATGATGGTTTGAGTTGGATTCTTCACAACACAATCTTGGGAACTCATAGAAATTCGAGTTTCTTGAGTTCTATAAGTCTACATCCTTCCTCTACTCCTCATACATCTAACTATAAGTACAAGGCATATCAAGGGTAAATAAGAAAAGAGAAATAACATCTAAATGCTACTCAAATCTAGAGAGAACCTCTTCCTTCCTGCATAAATTTCCATTGAGAAATCCCAACCTTTGGTGATAGGTCAAGGAGAAGTTTGGATTAAGGATCCAAGGAAGGTCCTCTATCATGGGTGAAGGTGAAATTGTAAATTGATCTATGATAAATATACATGTTGATGGTTTCTCCCATTCATATTGTGTTTATGTTTATGTTTCATGATTGATCTAGTTATTCCTTTACATGATTGCATCTAACCTATGCATTGATGGAATTTTGGAAGAAGTATATTGCCTTTGAATATTTGTATGTAGGGAGTAGGTTTTAGGGGCTAGAGTATATGATCTCTATGGACTACATCAGCCAATATGTATAAAGTACAACCATCTGGTAGCAAGGTATGCTTCATGCTTAGCCATATTTTGCATAGTTGGGAAAGAAACTAGTGGCATAATATCCTACTATTTTCCTTGGGTATTGGGCACACCCAAGGGAGGTGTTACCTATCCGTAGGGAATATTTATCCATAGCAGAATTGTAGAATCCATTGGGGAACAATTCATAGTTGTATGGTTTTCTTGGTATTTGCTTGAGATTGGGACTTGATATGCCTCTGTCTACATTCTCTTTGGACATCTGAGCAGTGGTATCTACTAGATATATCAAATTCTAGGTCATATCTACAAGTTTGGATCTCATTCTATGTTGGATCATGTGTTTCTATCTAATGCAGAGCATTCCAACCCCTTGGATCACACCTTCCTTATGTAAAAGTCGCAATCTTACTCTTAGAACGTGGACGACAAAGCTTGTAAGTCGTGATCTTTATGAAAACTATGCATGTATGCCATGATCTAGCTCTTTAAATTGTTGGTTTCCTTTATGCAAGTGGTTATCTTACCCTTTTATCGCTCTGTTCGCCACTCTGTAGGTGCGATCCGTGCTTATAGGTTTAAATTTTCAAGCTTTGCTAGTTATTCTCTGTCAAATTGAGCCTATAGGTGATATCTTGGGGCTGTTCAAGTTCTGTGCAAGGTCTTGTCTCAAGTTGTTGTGGTTTGTTTTTTCATTTCCATACTTAATGAATATTTTGGTGATCATTGGGGTATTCTTGCTTTTGAATTGGAAAGCTGGTCGGGTCTACTAGTTATAACACCTTCAGAATGTATACACATTTGTGGAATGTACTTGAAATATTGGGCGTATGTTTGTGATATCGTCATCCCATTGACATTAATCCCAAAGCTTGTGTGAAGTTGTAAATCTTTCCTATAACATTCATTTTTTGGCATGCACGCATGATATCCAAAGTATTAAGGTGTTTTTATGTGTAATTATTCATACTCATTTTGATTTTGGGTGTTTGTGTCATTAATAATAATAGAATATAAAAAGAAAACATATTTTCATAGTGAAGGTGTAAAGGTAGAAGCATTTTTGCATTTGGATTGCATTGTGAGTGGCAAAATATTTTCTTTCCCTTCCTCTAGGTAGTGTTCATCGAATGAAAAGAGACAAGCTTCATTCTTTTGCATGATTTGGAGTAAAGTCAAAGCACATAATTGAGTCCCTTTAACTGCTCTAAGATAAAATAAATCACACCTCAATTTAAAATATTTAGCAACATTGTGTGATAGGCTAGAGACATGTTATGTCATCATTAAATGTAGCAACTATCATTACTTGTTAGTGCTGCATCTAAGGGACTGTGCGGCCCTTCCACGTACGTAGAGTATATCAAAAGACCCCTTTCGAACGGTTGTGAATTAGACAACATTACCACATATTTAAGCTCCCACGCACCTTGATTTATATCAGGAGACCCCATAGAATCCTGAAACCGATCGAGTTAACCTTTTGACCATATTTTTGTTGCAATACAATGAGAGCAACACTCAAGGAAATTAGAACGCGCATACTTTCAGGTAGTCAGGTAGTATAATCAAGGGTACAACCCTAATCCTCCTTGATTAGTACTCTGAAATATTGGGCCAAGTATTATTGTTGGACCATGCAATATATCACAAGTTGTGACAACTTGACACACCTGTGAGGAGTAAATTATTTATCCCACCTATCCACATGTTTGCTTGTTTCCTTAACTAAGTAGGCATTCAATGTGTTCTTCGTTTAGCAGGCTATAGGGTGAGTCATTTTTCTACTATCATTGTGGATAACCAACTTGTATGCCATTCAAGGAGGTTGCGTGGGGATTCTTCTGATTTTGAGGCCGACCCACCAATTCGATGACGAAGGTTTAGTCATTCATTTGAATTACCCACCACTATATAGTTTGAAGCTTATTTAGATTCTAGTCCACATACACACGTCCCACACTTGGAACGACTTACTCCACCCGAGGTTGAGGTAGTCAAAGAAGGTCACAACTTTCATTACAACCCACCATTTACTAAACTTCATGGTCCTGTTATAGTCCAAATTAGGAGTTTTCCTTCATTCAAACTAGAGGAGAAGATTAAGGATTCCTGTATAATGTCCACTTTAGGAATGCCATCTATCCCTAGGGGGTCCACCCCATCGGTGACAAACTCGCAGGGGGCACCTATGGGTAAATCTCTATCTACTCCCATGACTATCTCACTGGGGGAAATACCCTTGCCTCTCGTGATTAGTAACCCATTCGTGAGCTTGTCGTTAGGGCCGTATAGCCCTACCTCCTAGGTCCCTTTGTAATTTGTATCCTCCTCCCTACCAGACACTATGAAAGTGATTTATACCTCATGAATGCCTAATTCAACCTTTATGTTTAGTTAGACTATCCCCACAGATGTTGGGACTAGCATGCCATCCAATTTTTCCCCTAGTTCTGTTCAACCTACGATGAGTATCCTGTCTAATTGGAACTCGCCTTTGAGCACAAGTATTCCTACTAGTACTAACATCTAGGGAGTACATGCTACATACCATGCACCTATTAGGCCCCGAGCTTCCCCCAATGTAGATTTTTTTGCTGGGTGGAACTTTGTTGCAACTGTGGGCCCCTGTGCCATCCTAGGTCCTTTACCGGGGGGCAACCCAACACTTAGGATTTACCCTCCATCTTAAAGTATGAATGTAATTTCATCCATTCACCAAGGAGGATTTCAATACTATCCTTCGCCTATGCAAAATACCTTCGCTAACACATGCTTGCCATTTCTAGCCACCCTATACCTATCTAATCTCTCCAGGATGATACACGATCTCATTTGTCATTAGCCCCATTAGCCTGCCATCCCATCTAACCTGCCATCAAACATTCCCAGGTTTGATGGTAAACTTGGAGAAGACATGAAAAACCATGTGATGACCTTCCATTTGTGGTGTTCATCCAACTCACTTGTTGATGACAATGTCCATATGAGTTATTTCAATGCACCTTGACTGGCATAGTAGCCAAGTGGTATATTGAGCTACCCAGTGCATCCTATCATGAATTTATCTCTTTGACCATGGATTTACTCACCCACTTCCAGTTGCCTATACGCTATGAAACCGGGACAAAACTATTGACCTCCCTTCGTTAGAGTACCTCTACACATATATCTGATCATATCCATGAATGGAGAAGGAGGAAACAATTGATTCACGCTGAGATCATAGATTATTTTTTAGTTGATTGGTTCGTGAAGTCTTTGCTACTACACATAAAAAAATACGTAGCCATGTCAGGTACATTCATTGAGGAGCAAGTAATTTTGAAAGCTAAAAAACCAGACTTGATTTATTCCCAACCTAGCACATTATATGACATCATACCATATTCTCCTCACCCTACCAAAAATCCTCACCAACTTCTTCCCGGTCCCCATGTTGATGGAGTGATCAACGTTGTCGCTTCTGTATTGGTGAGACTTCTATCAATCCAAGTAAGTAAAATGTTAATCACTCTTTCTTCAACTATAGTATAGCCAACAACATCCACACCACCTTCCCCTACCCAACCCTCCCAATTCAACACTGTACAAATATCTCAATTGAGTAACACAAACTAGCAAGGGTGTATAAAGAAAAATAATCACAAAAAAATAACAATGGGAAAAGGATAGAAGCTCAACCCACCAATGATCCTATGAAAGGGGAAAGGGAGACAAAGAAAAATTGTTACCCATGTTCTGTTTGCAAGGGTGACCATCCTACCCATCTATGTGCTCTCATGGAAGATGTACACAAGTACTTGGTGCATTGTGGAAATCCTTCCCCACCTGTTGTCCTTACCCACTCCTCCCTCAAAATGAGCAACAATTGGTAACTACATCTCCCACACACTCGTAAGGGGGCACACATGACCAACATCATTCTGGGGGGTCCTCATCCAATGCATCTGTGTTCTTACAAGATTGTAGTTTACAAACATGCTCTAAGAACTATGATGCCTTGGGAAAACATCCAGCCAATGATGAGACCATCGCTTCACAACTTGATGATTTTGTTCATATTGAAAATCCTACTCATGATCCATTCCCTCACCTTCGTAATGGATTGGTTAAGAAGTATAATATTCTATCCAGAGTTTCCCATAGTTACAACATTGTTGAGGATTTGGCGCAATCATTTTTTCCATGTTATCCCTAGAAGTGCTCCAAAGTTGTCTTGGGAAGAGAAAGGAGTTATTGAACGTCATTAATGGCACTAACCTATCAAATACCAAAGTGGTCATTTTCAACTTGGATTAGGCTACACCTAGGCTTCCCCCTCGAGTGGCATTCCAAATCCAAGTCAAATCACGAGGGGTCACCATCTATCACACTGTTGTGGATGAGGGAACCTCCATGTGTGTTATATTTATGCCCTATTGGCAGGATTTGGGTTCTTCCACAATAGTCCCTTCTCCTACCGAGCTGCAAGCCTTTGATGGCCATTCCTTCCAACAAAAAGGGTTTATTGTGGGATTTCCTGTTGAGTTGGGTGGAAAATCAATTAGTGTGGATGTTGAGGTTGTTGATTCTCCTTTGGATTACAATATCCTATTGGGATGGAGTTGGTCGTATGCTATGATTGTCATAGTCTTGAATTTCTTCCATGTGATTTAATTTCCTCATCAAGGGAAGATAGTCACCGTCGATCAACTAGAATTTTGCACCATTGACCCAAGGGTCTCTAATGGTCAAAATACACCCCTTGTAAGTGCTTCCACCTCAAGCGTGACAAGTGCGGGTCCTGGGATGTTTAAAGATTCCACGTTGCTAGAAACATTCAACTTACCCCCACCACTTTGCTATGTTTCCTCCTCCTCGATCTCTATAGGCTCATTGATACCTATGGGATCATCATCCATGGAGCATACAAATGCTTCTACTCCTCCTTCATCATTCACTCCTAATGAGTTTCCATGTCTTGATTCTATGCCATCTCATATTGACCATGTTCCCATTACGATGGATGATGTGCTTTCAATAGGGATCTTGGGAAACATCTCCATGACTAAGAAGATGCATAGGTAGAATAAATCAAAATGAGGGAGAAAGGCACTATCCTCTGCTAATCCTGGTGGGGGAAGAACTAGTCGCTACTAATCCTAGTGGGGGGAAACAATTAGCCTCTTATAATACTGGTGGGGTAAACCTATCATCCTCTGGTAACCCTATTGGGGGAAATCCACTAGCCTCTATGAGTCATGTTGGGGGCATCTTACCAACCTATGGACATCATGTTGGAAATAAAAAGCTGACTACTGCCAATCATGCTTGAAATGACGTTATTTATGTGAAGCCTAGGCAAGTGGGGCATGGGTTTTCACACAAAGAATGTTACATATAGGCCACATCACCATGTGGTGCTTTGTACACTATATACTATATATTGGTTTGGTGTGCATTTTCCTTTTGCATGTGTGTGGCATGTCTCGATCAGTCCCAAAATAAATATATGTAAAAAATTCAAAAACATTATAAAAGACTAAAAACCCCAAAACATTAAAAAATTGTTAAAAATCTAAAAACATCGCATAGGTGCATTTGTTTCTATCTATAAAGTTTTAGGGATTTTTGACGTGTGTTTTGGACCTTGTTTTAGATAAATTTTCAGGTTTTAATGATCGAGACATGGGTTTTTGTCAACATCTACCTTCCTTGAGGTATGGTTTCTACCTAGCATAGGGTTAGGGTCCTTGGACTCATCCAATGCATTCCATGACCATTTCCCATCTTATTTCCATGCCTTAGGGTCCCACCCATCAAGTTGCGATATTATCCCTCCTTTGCATTGGACGTTGTAACTTGTGTAGTAGATCCTCCCTCCCATGGGTGTCTTAGAGTAGCACCTCCTCACCATTTGGAACCCATGCCGTTGTTTTCCATAGGTGCGGGAACCTTCCTTAGTCTGTTTCATGACTTGATTGAGCTTCATGTTATCCCTCTTTTTCTATTGTTTGCCTTACCCAGTGGGGGTTCCCATGCATATACTTTTATCCTTTTTTTGGGCTTGTTAAAGTTGAACAAAAAAGACACTATGTGGATTGTTTTTCTCTCTCTTATTTGAGCTCCTTAAAAAGTAAATATGGACATGAGATGACTTGTCCAGACTCGTTAAAAATTTATGGATAAAATAATTATCATAGAATCATCTTTAAGCTCTTTTCTAACTCCCTCCTCAAGAAAAGATTGTCGAGCAAGCTTGATTCCTTTCATGCTCATTAAAGGATTTTAAAGGTATTCCATTATCGTATAGGTTTATCCCTTTTTCGAGTGGAGTGGAATAATTATAAAAAGGCTTACTCTAGTCCCTTTTGGATAGAAGAGTTCTCCCTTGTATTGTTTTATGCTTTTTGGGACTTGGGGGACTAACTTCACCAAAAAGACTCACCTTTCGAGCATTTTATCTCTTTTCTTCGAGCTCATTAAAAAAATGAATATGGACTCAAGTTTACTTCTTCAAACTCGTTAAACCTCCATGAAGAAGGTTCCATTGAGCACACTTTTATCCCTTCTTTTAGCTCGTTAAAAAATGAAGAAGATCCTTGTTAAAAGAGAAAAATGGGGGACTATCATCTATACATAGCAGTAATAGTAAGTTGTGTCACCCTTGAACATGCCACTTGTTTGAGTCAGTATCTCACAGTTGGTTTTTATATTTCCTAGGATCCTCATGAGTCGTTATACTCCTTCTCTTGGTTACTCTTCCAAGCCTTATGGAGTGGATATCAATGCTTCATCCGTTGCAAATCTATCCCAATGCTCTTGCATCAAAGATACCAAGTCATGTTCCACGTCGTTCCATATGTTCAAGGGAAGTTCAACCTGTGTCATACATCTGCAATTCAGTTGACCTTATTTCCCATCTGTGTCGTCCATCCCAGAGTTAGTTGTCTTTAGTGACTTGATCCATTCACAACATCTATTGGAGTATGTTTCATGTCTTTTAATGGGGGATACATTAAGGCTCTCCTCTGATGGATTGCTTCCTATCAATGCTAACTCCTCATCTAAGAAGTGAGTTTAGAAACCGATAATACCTTGGAGCTTGGAGTCCTTCAGTGGAAGGTTTCCTTGGGTTCAACAATGGGTTTACATCATTGAATCCTTTTTGAGCGATTCTACAAGTGTTTGTAATCAATTCATCCATTCACACTTGTTAGATTGTACAATGTACCTTTGGCGCCATTATAATCATTGATGGTTTCCCTCGCATCTGTTAACAGTAGACATTAGTGATCAGTAATCAGACAATTTCACCCATGCTCGACATCAGCACATCTATTGACATGTTGTGTGAATCATACCTTCGAGGGTTGAGATTAAGACCTCAGGTTAGGGGTTGCATATTTTAGCCTTGTTTCCCCTCCCAAGTTGCAATGGATTATATCACTTGAGTACCCAGAGGACTACTAGAGCACTACTAGTGTGCTATTTGTCTTCCTGCTTTACGTTGCATCATAGATCCACACTGTAATGGTCGGTGGATATGATCTCATTGGTTCACATAAATCCACAATGTATTAGTCGGTGACTATGTTTTCATTGGTTCACATAGATAGACACTGTATTGGTTGGTTTTTATGTTGTTTGTCATGACATGGATCTACATTGCACTCTTTTGTGGCCATGATCTCGTAGATTTTCTCTTGGATCCGTAGTGTTTTTTTTAGCAGCCATGCTTTATTCCTATTCCAATAATGGGTATGCTTACCTCAAGGATGATATATATTGTTGACCGGATTATTGATTGCAGGGATGTGGTGACTTGTTTCCTAGATCCTACCTTGACCACATCCTCTCTTGTCATGCAACATTACCTTATAGTAAAGTGTTTTGGCCATCAGTTCCTCTTATAACCTCACACTTTATGGGGCATATATTATATAGATATTTTATGTCTCTGAGTCTCATATTATCCTCCTTAGCATGCCATGATTGAGACACTTCTACACCACCTTGATTTCCTGCTTGATCATACCGAGTCTGACCATATTTAGCCCGGGATTGCGACTTGTTGTCCAACAAGATGGATCATAGCCATGAACACGACTTGCTCTTCTATAACATGCAATATGAAAATAGGATGGCTTGTTCTGAGGTTATGATACTGACTCATGATTAGTTTTCTTGAGTTTTGAGGACATCATGGTGGTATGAGTTGAATCCTTCACGACATGAGCTTGGGAACTCACAAGAGTTTGAGTTTCGTAAGTTATAGAAGTCTAGACTATTCCTTTCCTCATCCTCCATCTAACTATAAATACTAGGCATATTAAGGGTAAATAAGAGAATACAAATAACATCCAAATACTGCTCAAATCCAGAGAGAGCCTCTTCCTTCTTGCATAAATTCCCATTTAGAAATCCTAACCTTTGGTAATAGGTCAAGGAGGAGATTGGATTAAGGATCCAAGGAAGGTCCTCTATCACGGGTCAAGGTGAAATTGTAAATTGATATATGATAAATATAATTGCTAATGGTTTCCCCCATTCATATTGTCTTTATGTTTATGTTTCGTGATTGGTCTAGTTCTTCCATTACATGATTGGATCTAACCTATGCATTTATGAAATGTTGGAAGAAGTATATTCTTTGTATGCAGGGAGATGGTGTTAGAGGATGGATTCTATGATATATAGGGACTATATCAGTAAAGACGTATAAAGGATAGCCATTTTGTAGCAAGGTATGCTTCATCCGTAGCCATCTTTTGAATAATTGGAAAGAAACTAGTGACATAGCATCCTGTTGTCTGCCTTGGATATTGGGCACACCCAAGTGAGGTCTTACCTATCAATAGGGAATATTTCTCCATAACATTAAGGGCCTATTGATATTGAGGTTCTTTGTTATGAGTCATAGTACAGTCTCGTGCATGGTATTGGCACTATCCTTCTCTTATATAGCGTGAACGGATTGTTCCCACTACTATCCTAAGCTTCACCTCTTCAAAGATTATTTTTTTAAGAAGAGCTCCTACTACCATCCTCTTTCCCTAATAAGAGAAATCCCCAAGTTTTTACTAAGTCCAAATTCCATCATATTATTGTTAATTCTCAAAACAGAAAACCCTTGACGAGGACAATAAAATTTCAATGGCATGCTTCTTGCTAAGGCTCCAGTCTTGTTCATTCCATTTATTCAAAGAAACTCATTTTTTTCTTCTATTTGATAAGAATTTAGCATCATCCATGGGTTATCATGAGAATATCTGTTCACCCTAATTGAAGATGTAGTTCACAAACTAGCGAATTCAAGCCGAGGGGTGATGCTTTGATTTAATAAAATCACCTTCTATTTGACATCTATACTCCACTGTTTGATTGCACGTGACCTTTAAAATAAACTTGTTATTTAGTTCACTGAGATCTTTGAATAGTGAATGGATGATCCATTGAGAGTTTGAAGAGACCTCACAACCATTTGCTTCAACGGAATTACATAGTATTATTCCCTCATGGTATAAGTTGTTGTTATTATGTTCACTAACAAGATCCGATGATGATTTGATTGAAACATGGGACACAATCATGGCTTACAGGCAAGCTCATTGTAAGTGAAAGCTCATACTCAAGTCATATTCAGATGAAGAAGAGGATAAAAAGGTCACCATGCAATATGGATACACACACCCCAATACCAAAGCAATGGAAACCTATAAGTAGGTAGATATCTATACACCCTTCAATAACTAGGCTTACCTCGAAGTTGTAGAAAAATATGAAGAACACTGGAGGGTGTATCAAAATATAAGGAAATTAAATATTCACACTATTGTTACAAGAAAAATAGTCTTCCCTAGTGCATGAGTAATTATATCTTGGATAATTCTCGGATTCAACACAAAAGATGGAATTGCCATGAATGTAGATGAGTCCAAGGAAATTGCATCATTCCATCCATCTTGTTTAGATATATATTGCAAGTTCCCAATTGTAAATATTAGATTGGATGATGAAGGGATAATAGGAGTAAAATTAAATATATATGAATGTATGAATAAATGGTGGGTGACTCATAAGAGATTTAAGGCTAGGGGAGAAGGTGGTATCTATCCAACTGAAATGTCGATAACCCCTTACCGATTGGATGCATTGCTTCTCTCTAGAATATATGGTGAGAAATATACTACTATGTTTCATGAAGCTTGGATACCAGCCCTACATACATTGGTCATAGATGGGTCCACTTTCAATTGGGGTGCCATTATGTTAGCTAACATGGCTCATAGTATTACCACTGCATATAATCAATCGTTGGGCTAGTTGCTCGAATTATACATTTCTTCCTATTTTCTATATGTTTTGTGTGCATCTAATTCATTCCCTAGCATCAACTAGAAATTGTAGTTGTCAAAACCAGCGATCCACATCTATTGCAAGATGTTGTGGGAATATAAGTACATAAGTAACTACCAGAGGATGAGAAGAACTTATCAGACCATTATATGCTCTCATATTTAGATGACCAACTAAGTGCATGCCTGATGATGTCTTTGAAACACTAAAAGGTGTTGGTGATCAATACCTTACTGAAATTCCACTCCTTCTTGAGAATCTATGATGGATCACAACTACCCCTACATTATTTCATTGTACATCATAGACAAAGCGATCCTGCTAGAGATTTCCTACCAACTGTATATCAACAAGATCAAAGCAGCTTTTCCGGGAAGGAAGAAATTATTATGGCCTCCTCTACTTGTAGTTATTGGGAAATACATCTTATAATCCTCAAAAAATGTGAAATAATAACATAGGGCTTAAGAACTTTTCACTTCAACACTTTTCCCTTTTAGGAGGCATTATATTGAATCCGTAGAGACCCAACATTGCAAATCACTGAAATTTTACCTTTCCTTACACTCATGAGGATGACAAAGGAGAGGAGGTATACATAAGTATGGAGTCCCTGAAAGAAGTGATACGCAAGTTGAAGGAAATAAAACATTGTACAACTATACCATCCACATCTAAAAGGGAGGAATAAACAACAAGAAAAGCATAACAAGATGATGTTGTAAAGGGTGCCACAGAGCAAGATCTAAATGAGCATGCAAATAAAGAAAAAGTGAGGAAGAGGTTGAGAAAAGGAAAAAAAAGGAAGAGAACAAGGATACTGGGGACTCAACCAATGATATAGGGACTCCAAAATTGACATCAACCAAGGCCACTTCCTTGTCTGAACTAACTCACGAGGTGACTCAAATCATAGAAGGACATTTTCCAATCCTAGAGCTTGGGTTTAGTAGATTTGTTCTTAGAGAGGAATATGCAATAACATCATTGAGTTCCTTTGTTTTTTACAAAAGATAGAAGCAAATAGTGAAGAGGACCAGGAAGAGGCTAAAAATATGTGAAGATTTTGGTATACCTGAGATGGTAATCACTATTGAAGTAATTCTACTCACAAAAGTTGATAAATGTTAAGATATTTAGACACTTAGGAGTTAGTTAAGATTTACTTGGTATAGTGTGTCTTTAGGTAAAGTGTGTTTCTTTAGTATGCATTTGTAGTTATGTAATTCGACGGTCATATATAGTTTAGACATAGAGTGATCTGATGGTGCATCTTCACCTCTATCTTAACGACTATTAATCTGTGGCTTAGCACCCAAATGGTCCACGTTCTCTTTTTTAAGAGCATGGAGGGCCATTTGTTTAATGATTGATTGTGAGAAACTCATATGCAATTTTTTTTCCTTTGCATAATATATTGCCTAAAGTAGTTATTTGGTTGGGACCATGGACTATTTCCCTCTTTGATGGTTTTAACCATGTAAAACGTCGGTGTGTTGATATGTAATATGTTTTTGTGAGTGGTTTCTCAAGGCGTTCAATCTTTTGGAAATATCTCGTGTTAGTCGAACATGGTATCATATCTCTTATGAAAATCTGCTTCCATTGTTGATCGTGATCTTTAATCGATGTAGTTGTATGTATACAAGGATTTATGGATTCTCCTATTTCTGTGCGTTTCTGGGCTAATATAGGTGTTCCATTGCATCAAGAGTGCTTCTTTTAGTTGACAACGCTTTTCATTTCATTGAAAAGGTTTATGTTTACTCAAGATACAACCAGTTTACCAGATCTAGAAGTATATTGTTTATAGTTATGAATTTCTTTTAAAATATTTCCGATATTCTTTCATACTTTAGCCTAGTTTTCTATTTTATTATCTGTTTGGTACCTTTTTTACTACATATTCTCTTTGTCGTGTGCCTTGTGGGTAAACCATAAATAATTAGGAAACTTACACTTTCCAGGTAAGCTAACCAATAAATATCCCCAAATCTAAGAAATTTCAATTTCAAAGTTTCGTTTTTTCGTTTTTGTGTGGTTGTGTAAAGTGTCTTGCAAGCCAAAACCAAGGTTTTTGGGTAGAAACTCTCCCAAGAACAACAACAACAAGGATCACATTCTCCTCCACGGTATTACTAAATATTTTGCATAACTCACTTGGTTGAAAGTTGCTTTAATAAGTAAGAAATATTGAGTTCAAGTACTTCTTTTGTTCATTTTTGCAAAAGTTCATATAACTTTAATTTATAAAGTAACTACATTGTAAAAATGTTTTCCACTAGTTTTTATAAAAGTGGGTCACTTATTTTAAAATAGCTTATTTGTTCTTTTGTTACTTTTGCAAAAGTTCATATAAACTAAATTTATAAAGCACCTACACTGTAAAAATGTTTCCCACTTGTTTTATAAAAGTGGGTCACTTATTTTAATCCAACTTATGTGTAAAAGTGAGCTTATAGGAAAAGTTAGCAAGGGAGGAATTCTTTATTGCAACTTTTGATCTCATCACCACATGGATCAACATTTTCCTGCCACATGGATAATTGATTTTTTTTAATGTCTGTCTTCAAATGGGCATAACTTTGGCATCCAAAGTCCATTTTCTAGGGCCTTTTTTTTTCTAAAACTACATATTTTTTTCTTCGAAATCTTTGCATCTAAACCATCGGTTTATGCTTTTGAAACCATATTATCTTCATATTACAATATGGACGCTCCATGTGATATTATGCTTAGCAATACCAACTACTTATGGAAATCCTGTATGATGGACGTCTTACCAAATATGGGGCTTTACTGGATTACCTTGGGAAAATAAATTGAACCCACTAATGCCAATAAGAAAATAAATGTGGTAAAGCCCATGTATTAATTGGGATGCTGATTTATAATGGGTTACAATTCCACCTTCACTAAATTGATGAACTCGATAAGGCATGGGAAAATTTGGAAACTATGTTTGGTAAACACAATGATATTCGAGGTCACCAACTTGAAAATGAGTTGGTTGCTTTAAATCCACCTGTTTTTTCTTGCATTCGAGACTATATTTTTTTAAATTGAAAACCCTTAGAACCTTAGTTGAAGAATGAAAAATAGATAAGCCAGAAAAGAAATGTATTTATGCTATTCTTTACAAGCTTGGTCCTACCTATTCTACTTTTTAATCTAGATTTTACTCCATGAAAAAATCTATGGGGTATAACTATATAGAATCCACTCTTGAATAGTTTTGTGATTCATTGATTAAAGGGAAAGATAAGCTCATACATCTTAGAGTAATGAACATCGTTGATAAATCTAACAAAGTCTTAGTGGTGCAATAGAAGAATACAACCAAGAATCCCAAGAACCAACATCAAACAATAAGGAAAGCAAGGGTCCCAAACCATCTGAACCAACTCATCCTTCCAAAGGCGACAAGAGAACCAAATTGAAATATAAGAATATAGAGTTCCATTGTAATTTTTATGGGAAAGATGGTCATATGGAATCTAAGTGTTTCAAGAAGATGACAACCTTGGAAGTAGTAATGAATAAGCACAAAATCAACCTTGATTTGTGTTGGCCCTAGGAAAAGTTAAACATAATTTAGCCAGAATTATGTCTGGAAAGATAAAGATACTAGTCGCAAGAAGGGTCTACAACAGAAGAAGAGTCTATTACAGAAGAGAAGCCGCAACAAAAGCAGTTGCGATGGAAAGACCAGCATCGAGAGCAACCGCAACGAAAGGAACCATGGCAGAAGAAGAGCATAATAGATGAAAAGGAAAGTTTGGTTGAACGTACATAAGGAGTTAGTTAGAATAAAGTATGCTTTTGGTAATAAAGCATAATTGTACTTTTTGGGCCAATAGTTCCTATTGTCAGCTGTAATTGAATGTACAAGAATAAAAATGATATCTTGTCGGCTAAAAGAAAAGAGTCAGTTGATTAAGACATGTAGAAGCTTATAAAGGAAAAAACCAAGCTGTGTTTGGGGTTGGTTTGACATCATTCATTGTAGTTGATGTTAGTTGAATGTTAGTTGGTTAAGTATCAAAGTAGGTATAGAAGAGAAGAGAGAGTTATCTAGCTACAGGATCGATCCAGGCTGTGTGTGGATCAATAGAGGGGTGAAGGAGAGAAGAAATACTTAGACCTAAAACCTAAGAGCATGAGAGGAGATATGTTTGTACGAGTTGTAAAGAATACCTAGGGAGGTGTCTACAAGTTGAGTGCACAGAAAAAAGGTGCTAACATATTTCTCATTCCAGATGAAGAGCGCATTTGTGTTTTTTCCCGAATGGTTTTTCACATTAATTGTTGTCTCTATGTGTCATTAATTAATGTGTTTATGTCAATTGCATGTATGTTGTGATTAAGTAGGCCGGACTATGCCACACTATATATGTTTATGAATGAACTCATAGATGTATGTGTTGCACTGCTTATTGAATGAATATGTAATAAAGCTATTATATTGAATACTGCAATCATTGTTGACTAGTAAATAAACTGTTATCTTGATTAAATAGCTAAGGAATACAAAGTATAATCCTGGGTTTCTGTCACACAATTTGATAACGTACTTCTCAAGTAGAGATCCCCACATAACTGTAGAAACCTGGTTCTGGCAGTTCCCATTAACATATCTCGGGTGAGACTACACTTGCGTCATAGGTGCTATTGATGGAGTCCTCCTCTGTCGGGTCGATATCTTGGGCTTTTGTTTCTTGCTAAGGATTTGAACCTAGGTCGACGAGAAAGAAGGCCAATAAATGGTTCTGTTTCCGGGACCTTGAATCTTTTTTATGGGGATATGTTGTGGTACCCGGTGAAGCTATAAATTCAAGATTGGGTGGATTTTAAGGCACTAGAGTTTGCATGTGAAGAAAGTGAAGGATCTTAGTTGAGCCCAACAGAGTGGTTGAAGCGATACATTTATACCGATATTCATGAGATTTTCTTTTGCAAATTTAATGTTTTGTTGTATGAGTGGTTGTTGAGGCTAGAAACCTAGCAGAGAAACTTTCAATAGGAAGAAGTGATAGAGTGGAGCTCTCAGCTGATTCAACGACTAAAAAGTGTTAACAAACCTATATCTAGAGTTGTCGATTTTTTGGTTAACAATAATTTGGAAGGGTACATCATAGAAATTGTAGTCACTACCATAAAATCGTACAATGAGAGGGAAATATAATTTTTCCAAGGACCTAGAGGATGGTACTTGACATATTTAAAGATCTGGATCCAGATGCTTGTATGTGAGAAAGAGATAATGAGAATGGAATATGGAGAATATAGGTTTGAGCATAAAGACTTGGGATATGTCACAAAATAAGTGTGAAGAAAATGGAGCAAAGTAAGTTGAGATGTTTCCTGGTGATGGCGAGGTAGAGATAGAAAGTGGGCTCTTGGGGAGTGGAAGAATATTTTGGTCAGGAAAGATAAGAAGGAGTGCGACGAGAAGAGAAGGTTGTAGTACGACCAGAGGGGAGGACTACTCATTAGTGTTGCACTTCGACGAAGGTTACTGTGACGAGGAAGAGGGATACCAACCTATATCTGAGAAAGAAGAAGAAGAAGATCAATATCTAGAGTAAGGATATAACATACCCATGACCCCATGTACATATCCCTATGTAAGATCTAGAAACTCATCTCCCAGTGGTCTTGTGAATCAAAGTAACAAAAGTGGCAGGAATAGCAGACAAGGGATTCCCACTAGCCAAGAAATTCCAAGAACAAATATAATGGTCGGGAATGATATTAAGTTGTGAATCTTTAATGGGAATGGGGTAGAAGAACCTAAGCAACATTGGTTTCTATGCGAGGCCGTGTGGACTGTGCAATAGGTCCAAGATGAAGCCATCAAGAAGGATCATATTATCACAACCCTTAGGGGACATGCATTAGATTGGTACATTAAATTGTTTGTGGTTTTGATAGGAATCCCACAAAAAAACACTATATCAATTCTGAGCAAGACTAATAGATGAGTTCAGAAAGCCAAAATCTAAGTCGTAGTGTATTATAGATATTAAACAAACTAAGCAATTTCCTACGGAATTTGTTTGGGAATTTTACCAAAACTTAAGACGTTGATGGCCAAAGAAATTTTCCTGATGTCGGACGTTCAACACAAAGAATGGTTTATTGCGACATTGTTACTGCACATCCATATTCCATTGATGCAACAAAAGATTGTATCCTGGATCGAGGCTCTGGAATTGGTGATGAAGTTGGAATCCTCACCAGTTGGAGAAACTGGTACAAGCATGACGCAAATTATCCAATCGCAACTAGCTAACCTTACACTGCAACTCCAAGATATTAAGAAAGGGAAGGAAGTATAAGAATAAATATGGTGTACCAAATGCAAAATATAAGGACACCACAAGGACAATTTCTAGACATATTTGAATCATGTCGCATCGAGAGCACCCAACCCGATAAATACATAAGGGATGCATTGGTGTCAATATATGCCAGACTAGAGGCCACCAGTTGGAAGAGCGTTTGTACTTACAAAAGATTGTAAGTGCATAGACCAACTTATTTGTCAATTAGTAGGCCATGGTGAGAAAGACTGCAGAGCAAAACAACTGCTGTAGGAGAAAATGGTTGATACTTATTTGATGAAGAATGACAAACAAATGCAGGCTTAGCAAGATCAATCTCAATATCCATAGGCTTAGAACCCGCAACAACAATATCCTCAACCCAGAGGTGGAAATTTTAGAGGCCAAGGACAAGGAGGAGGATTTGGTCGTGAAAGAGGCCAAATTATATGTTATAATTGTGGGAACCTTGACACTTTTCCATGGACTGCACGAGTCCTACTATGCCATGTTTGTACTGCAAAGAGTATGATCATACTATTGAAGATGGTAGATGAAGATTATGGGAAACTGGAATCCACCGCAAAATCCCAACCAGAATATCCAGAAGATCTCTGCTGAATCAAGGGAGCCACACATTTTCGTTGTCACAAGAGGAGGTGCTGCTACTGGGGCAGATCAAGAAGAATCATATGGAAAACTGCAGGTGCGACCAAAAAAATAAAAGAAAGCACCATTCAACTTCCAAAAAGAAAAGGAAGTATGCTTGGGCGTGCGACAAGAATTTGTGGACAAAAATCAAGTGTCGACTTATGGAAGGCCAATATTAGAGATGCATGATAGATTTAACTAGATGTTCTAAAAGCAAGCAACGAGAAAGGTTAGTAAATTAAACAAATTATTTAAAATTTGCTTAGCACTAATGCAAGATAAAGTTGTTTTCGTAAAATTGACAAATCTAATAGAAGAACCTCCAGAAGAGGCGCGACGAGGAAGAAGTGTTAATCACTTGGGAAAAAGATTCAAGACTGGATGTGAACTAAGGATGACTGCATAAATAGGAGATTATGATATGGACTTGGGTTGCGATGTCAACATTTTGACTAGACAAGCATGGGAGAGTATGGGGAAACCAAGACTCATATGATCTCCTATCCAACTCTAATTAGTGAATCAGTCAAAAGTTATACTTGTCGATCGACTAACTCAGGTGCCTGTCAAGATAGAAGGCCTTAAAACTTATGCCGACTTTGAATTAATTGACATTGTGGACAATAAAAATCCATATCCCACACTTCTGGGGATCGACTGGGTGATTGATAATCAGACTATTATCAATTTAAAGAAAAAAATATTAACATTTGAAGATTCAGAGCTAAGAGTGGTCGCACTAATTGATCTGTTGGAAGGAAAAAGATACGTTGATCCAGTGAATAGTGAAGGATAAGGAAATTATTTGGACCAAATTTATAACATTACTTCTACCAGGGATGATTGTGTGAATCCAACGATTAATGAAAAGCTTAGTTGGTTCAACATTAGTTCATGTACATCATATTTTGGAGAAGCTTTACATGATCTGTGCGACGGGTAGGTAGCAAGGTAAGTGATATAACCACATATGAAGGTTTACCTAACTTGGCATATTTTCTAACAAATTTTGAAGAAAAAGTCACATAACATTAGCGGTTTTCTGCCCTAGACTTTGTACTGAAAGCTACGCATGCCAGATGTTGGGTCACACATAAACAATCTATCTCAGAACGACCTCAACGTCAAAGGCTGATGGAGATATGATTTGGAGAAGAGATCAACTATACTAGTCAGAAGTACACATGATTGACTGATCATGTTAAGCACATTGGATATTGTTTTGTGACATTGGAACCATGTCTGCGACAGGAATGGGTCCATCAATTTATACATACTCTAGACATGATACCAAGTAACTGGTACATGTTAGTCGAGCTGTGATGTGGAACAGTTGAATGGGATGAATTGGTTGCTAGTTTCACACACACATTTGAGTTTGTTGACGATCATCCTTCGATTAATTCTGATTTGCAAGTGATCAAGACGAAGATATTTGAATATATCTCTGTGTAAATGGAAAAATTTAATCAAAACAAAGCGACAGTCCAACACTGGATGGAGTGCTATAATGTGAGGGGAGAACCTGATGACGATGAACCACTCGACATAAACATCCTAGAGTATGAAGGTACTCACGTGGTGGAAGGATTTGGTATCTCTAGACTAGTTTTTGAACCCATTGGAAGTAAAGAAAGTAAATATTGGATCTCCTGAGAATCAAAAGTTCAGCAATATCAAAGATTATTGTTACAATGAAATTGTCAGGAAAATCACGGCCTTACTGCATGAATTTCAAGATTTGTTCCCTACAAAATTTTCAGAGATGAAAGGGATTGTCGGATTCCTTGGAGAGATGAAGATACCACTAAACCACGACACAAATCCTGTGAAGAATTTACCATACCGGTTGAATCCGTGATATAAAGAAAAAGTTAAGATATCCTTGTGGCTCTACCTCTACCACTTGACCTTTCTTATTCTCTCCATCAAATGTAGGAGGCCTTACCTTCCTAAATTATCTTTGTGGAATCCTTTTGAATTTCCTTCTACTCTCAAACTTGCTGGAAGTATGTTTTGGGATACTTTGAGAACCTTTGGAATCACATGACATAATATAATAATATATGGAAAAATATAACTTGTGTTCCCTTCTGGAGGAACCATTTCTTGGACTCAATGTCCTCTTCTTAGAGCGGTCTCTAGAGTGGATGTTAACATTTTATCCTTATTGGCCCACATTTCTTGGATTGGATGCAAGGTTTATCCTCTACTGCATGTTAGTGAGGATCTTCAAATAGAAACATTTATTTGGTTATGCTCTTCATGAGCATTCATCAATCTTTCATTGAAAATTATCATGGTTTCAACCAAATTCTGAGTAATTTGGTCCCTTCTCCCATTGGATTCTGTCTCGGCATTTTGATCTTGAATATTTTCTCCTAGGACATCTTCATCAGTTCATAAGGGTCTTGATCATCATTCACAGTCACCATTTTCTTTGGATATTCTTTCTCTCTGCTCTTTGCTCTCTGCTACAACTATTCAAAGCTTAACAATTGCCAACACTGTGCATCATAGAGATATTCATTAGAAACCTTAGGAATGAATATAAGAATATAAAACATTATGATTTAATAGAATTAGACTTGGGTTCTAATTCCTTATTTTATTTCCCCCCATTTATGCAATTCTAGAAACTACCCTTAATTGACAAATTTTTTTGTCAAACAATGTCACAAGGACTTTTCAGTCCTAGTCCCTAAGACATCAAAATTCCTCATTCAGATTCTGATTGTGCACCATCGTCCCCCTCTGTATAATATTTCCAACTCCTATCCTCCTACTCCATTCCTACTTCAGATATGGAATTTACATTATTTCAAAAATGTCAATTTTACCCAATTTTGCACTTATTCCATAGGTGCAATTAGCCCAAGAGGCCAACTTTGGTTGCTTGTAGATGTAAATATAGAGAGAAATAGGAAAAAAATTCTAATAGAAAAAGTTATTCCATACAACAAGGATCACCCATAGTCTTTCATATATATGATCCGATTTTCCATTCATCCGCTATAAAATTCTAGGTTTAATTAGTTTTGACTTTTGCACTTTTTTCCCAAATTTGAAAATTTCACCAAAATTGGATATCTCCCAAACCAAGCATTTTTGGAAAAACTTTGTCGAATGAAAAATGTCTATATTAATGATTAGGTAAAATGTCAAGTTCATAAATTTTCTTGGTTCTGACATCTAGGGTCATTTTATCTCCTTTAAGCTTTTCAAAATCACCCAAAAGTTCTCTAGAATAGTGCTTTTTGGCATTCTTTCACATCCCAGTTCCACACCCTTTGGAATTTGGCTCAAACATTCTAGATTTAACTTCGTTCCTAATCCTTGGCCACTCCATAAACATTTTTGGCCCAAACCCAACTCCCACCAGGCCTTAGGACACTAATATTTGAAAGTGACTAATTCAAAATTTCAGGCAAATCGGAGTAAGACAGGCTCATGCCTCTGACTAGTGCTTTTATGACCTTTATTAATGGAATATTGACACAAAGGTCTCATCCGATTACGAGTTAAATTTTTATATCTAAGGTAGAAATAATTTTCAGGCTCTATACTTTCTTTTAAAACTCGACGTGTCGATCTCGACTTCTTCCAAGCCCTTCCAACCTTTTCGATAATGAATCGACAATTTTAACACACAGTTGATCTAAAATGAGTCATTCTTGACTTCTTGAATCCAACTTCTATCTTTCCTACATAGGGACTTGGAAATTGAAAGTTAAAAACAATTCCTCCACAATCCCTTCTCGACCTCCTGACTTCGTCCACTACCTTCTATACGTCGAGGGTCGGAAGTTGGAAGTGCAAAACAACTCCCAAATAGAAATACCATGACTTATTGACTTCAAATACTACCTTCTATACGTCGGGATTCAGAAGTTGGCACTGCCAAAAGAACTGCAAATATGACTACCCCTACTTCTCGACTTCGACAACTACCTTCTGTATGTCGGGAGTCAGAAGTTGGAGCTCCACCATTGTGCTACTACACAGTCCTGCTCCTGAATTCCATCGTTGACACCCAAATGTTGGCATGTTGGCACTATGAACCTTCTGACATTTTGATTTAGATGTTGGAAGTCAGAAGTCGACAAGATACCCATGTTAGCGGTAATTTATTCTATCGATATCTTTCATGTTCGAAGTCCATTTTTGATAAAATGGGTATCACTAGAAATCTCTCGGTGAGCTCTATTAAACATTGTGATCCTTTGCAAGATTTGAATATTTTGATTTCCATCCTTTCTTTAATCCACAACTTCGCTAAACATCTATCAATACTCCTGTGCATTTGTTATTTTCTTCTTAAGTGTTGGTCTTGTCCCAAACAACCTTGGTGATGCAACCGTTTGCTCTGATATCACTCTGTCACGCCGCCTCCCATCAATCCAAACCATGAAGGGAACATGAAAAATATGCTGGGGTGCCAAATTTCACCCCCATGACCATATTACAAAATTCAATAACAACTATGTGCATGTGGAAATTCATATTAACATACACAACAGAATCAAATCTTTTCATTGCACATGCAACATGCAATTATCAACATAGAAACCAAATAATACACATAAGTGAACTCATTCTTAGGCTATTCACATGCATTCAATTTGACAATTTAATTGGACCAATTTATTCAATTTGACAGAAACAAATAGTCATTCATAATACATAAAATTGACATAATCAGAGACAATAGTGAACACTTATCTTGTTATGGAAATCATCCAATAAATTGGATACGGAATAACAATGCTCCACCCAACCATAGGTCTTTGTCCAACCTATACTCTTTCAGCTGAGAGACCACCCTCGAGTTGGGCCATGTATCCACTAAGGAGGAAATACTCAGTCTCACTCACAACCATAATGTCAAGTACTCATGCTAATCCAACACACAACTAGGTTTTTCAAGCAATTAGGGAGGCAAGGGAGGAGATAGATAATACAATGAACTCCACAGATCTACATGCATCTCAATTTTACTTCAAACAACCTTGGAACCCACATTACCTACCAAACCCAACACAAGAAAAGTCCCCTTCTCTAATACACAGTCCCTTAGGCATCCCTTCCCTCCAATTCTCTTTGGGGAGGGAATAGAAAGATCCAAGCTACTAAATGCTCATAGATTTTTTTTTTATCAAACAAATCGAACCTCTCATCTCAGTCCGGCCTCAGTCCACTCTTGGATTTTTCCAATGGGCAGGTGTCTATCAATCATGTAATTCCAATTTTGGGCTTCCAAATCTGGGTTTTCCCATAGATTTTTGGGCTTCTTTCACTCCCAATATCGCCCTGGGGTTTATATATATGGATTCCCCACTAGATTTTGTTAGGATATTTAGACACTTAGGAGTCAGTTAAGATCAACTTGTGTAATATATCCGTTAGGTAAAGTGTGTTTCTTTAGTATGCATTAGTATGCATTTGTAAATATTCTAATCTGACGGTCACGATATGTTCTAGACATAGAGTAATTCGATGGTTCAACTTCTCTTAGTTTATACATACCGTTGATCCGTGGCTTAACACCCGATTGGTCCATGATCTCTTTTTTAAGAGCATGGAGGGTCCTTGACTAGTTGATCGATTATGAGAAACTCATTTGTAACTTTTTTTCTTTTGTATAATAAATTGTTCCAAGTAGCTATTTGGATGGGGCCATGGACTGTTTCCCTCTCGAGGGTTTTAACCACGTCAAAACATCGGTATGTTGATCTATGATCTGTTTGTGTGAGTGGTTGTTCTTGGTTTTCATTCTTTTGGGAGTACCTTGTGTACCCAAACATGGTATCAGAGTGTTTGTGAAGAGCTGCTTCTGTTTGTGATCTAGATCTTGAATCGGTGTTGTTGAAACTTTGAAAGGGTTTCTGATTCTGTAATTTCTATGCATTTTTTGCTTATGGAAGGTATTCCATTGTGTTCGGAGCACCGTTTCCATTTGGAAATAGTTTTCGTTTCATCGAAAACCATTTCTGTTTGCTCCAGAAACACCAATTTCGGCAGATTTGAAGGTATAATGTTACAATGACGGATTTGTTTTAATTTAAAAAAAATTCTCTCAAATATTTATCAATTTTATTATTTAGATATTTATTGTTTTTTAGTCTCAGATTGTTGCCTTCCCTGTCTACGTATGCTCTTTGGCGTGCACCTTGCGCCATTGCAATGAATAAGAAACAGAAAGGGAAAGGGTTTTCTCGGTTGTGTATGCTCTTTGTTGTGCACCTTGTGCGATCGCGACGAATTAGAAACAAAGAGAAAACATAAAATTTTCGGGTAAGCTAACGAGATCTAACCTCGCAAGTGTGGATTTTTGTTTTTGTTTTTTGTTTTTCGGTTTGTGGTGTGATTTGCAGGAAAAAACAGTAAGCACGGAAACCGAGAGAGAAGAGTAAAAAAAAAAAACCCCTTCCTCATTCCCTTCTTTTACATACCTTTTAAACTTAGCTCACTTGGTCCAAAGTTGCTTTCTTCCTTAATAGGTTTTGAGTTCAAGTCTTACTAAGTTAGTTTTAAGTGCATGCAATTTCTATTTTCAAGTTACTTTATTGTAAAAGTGCATCTCATTTAAATAAAATAAAATAAAAAGTGAGTCACTTAAGTTCTTTTTATTGCCGCACTATTTAAAGTACCATTATTGTAAAAGTGAACATCACTTATTTTACTAAAGTGACTCACTTAAAAGCAACTTTCTTGTAAGTGATTGTCAAAGGTTCATTTTGGGAAGAAGGGTTTTTTTTTTAGTTGGTCAAGTTAATATCTGCCACGTCACTATTGGGGACATCTTCAACATTTTCTTTGATCAAGCATAACCTCATCATCAAGAATCAATTTTCAGTGCCATTTTTTTTTAAATAGCCTAATTTTTTGAGCTCTTTGCATCCAGACATTTAGTTTCTATTCCTTCATCCATTATTTTACACTATGGCTGCCCCTTGTGATATTCTACTTACCAGTTCTAACTATTTCTCATGGAAATCTCGTATGGAGGATGTTCTACGAAGTAGGGGAGTTTTCAGAATTACCTCAGGGAAAGAAACATAACCCACTAATGATGATAAGAAAATAAAATGGGCAAATAGATGTGATGAAGCTCGTGGATTGATTAGGATGTCAATCTCTACTGATTTGCAATTCCATATATCTGGAATTGATAAACCTGATAAAGCCTGGGAAAAGTTGGAATCCATGTTTGGTAAACACAATGAAATTCGAGGTCATCAACTTGAGAATGAGTTGATTTCTTTGAATCCAAGTGATTTTTCATGTATTCAATATTATTTATCTAAGTACAAAACTCTTAGACTCTTATGTGAAGAATGCAAGATTAAGAGAGAAGACAAACAATGTATTTATCATATTCTTTCCAAATTTGGACATGCATATTCTATTTTTGTATCTACATTTTACTCCATGAAAGAATCAGTGACTACAGCTAGCTATCAAGAGCCTAGTCTTGAATCTTTTTGTGATTCCTTAATTAGATAGCAATATAAGCTCATTCATCTTGGAATAATTAACAATGCAGATACATCTAGGAAAGCCTTATTGTCCCAACAGAAAGAAAAGTCCAAGCCTCCCAACAAACAAAGTTTTCGCAATAATAAGCCAAACAAGGATCGTAAACCCTCTTAGTCAACTCCTTCTTTAAAAAATGACATAGGATCCAAGTCAAAAGGAAAGAATACTGAGCGCCATTGCAATTTTTGTGGGAAATATAATCATGATGAATCTAAGTGTTTCAAGAAGATGACAGCCTTAGAAGCAACAATGAAGAAGCACCACATCAGCCTAGATTCTTCTTCAGAATCTATATCTCATGGACATGCACTTTGTGCTTCTAGTTATTCTTATACTGCATCTTCTTCTTCTACTTCAAATGAATGGCTCATTGATTCTGGAGCATCTTATCATATGGCTAAGGATCAAGCCATATTTTCTACTGTGCATGAATGTAACACCAAACAAATATTTGTTGGTGATGATAGATCTCTAAGTGTTGTAGGATCTGGAATAGTTCCAGTAGAAAATGGTCATTTTAGTGATGTACTATGTGTTCCAAGAATTTCCTGCAATTTGTTGTCAGTCTATCAAATCACTCATTCTGGTGAAGGAAAAACTGTAATGTTTACACCTCACCAAGTTGTAATCAAGGATTTTAAAGATCCTCAAAATGTCCTTGCTATAGGAATTGTTGATGATATTATGAGGTTGTACAAATTTAACAACTTTGGGTCATCACCTTTTTCTTCAGTTTTTGTTGCTCATAGTGATAACTTGAGTAAACTTTGACATGAGTGATTTGGTCACTTGAATTATAGCTAATTGTAGAAACTATGTAAAGACAATATGGTGACAGGACTTCCGATGGTATCTTGCAGGGATGTTGTTTGTTTTGGTTGTGTACTCGAAAAACATCATCGGGACAGTTTTGACAAACGTGCCTCTTGGTACGCCTCGGTTCCCTTGGAGCTTGTGCATAGTGACTTGTGTGATCCTCTTCCATCTGTTTCCTTTTCCTGTTTCAAATATTTCTTAACTTTCATTGATGATTACTCCAGACGCACTTGGGTTTATTTCCTAAAACTTAAGAGTGAAGTATTTAACATGTTCTTGGCCTACAAGGCCCTTGTTGAAAAAAAATCTGGTCATCAAATAATTAAGTTACGATCCGACAATGGAGGAGAATATGTTAACAAAAAGTTCATTACTTTCTGCACTAAACAAGGAATCCAACAACAATACACTATTCCATATTCACCACAACAAAATGGTGTAGCTGAACGGAAGAACCACACTTTAAAAGAAATGGCTAATTGTATGATCCAATCTAAGGGACCAAGTCTTCAATTTTGGGCCGAGGCCATTAATTGTGCAAATTACATAGTTAATCGCACACCCACTAAAGTTCTACAAGGTATAACACTAGAAGAAGCATGGATTAAAATTAAACCAAATGTAAGTCATTTCCGTGTGCTTGGTAGTGAAGCATGGGCTCACATTTTGGATGAAAAACAGAAAGCATTGCAACCTAAAAGTGAAAAGTGCATATTTGTTGGATACTCTGAAGATGTAAAAGGTTATAGACTTCTTTAGCCACATTCTCATGATATAATCATTAGAAGAGATGTTAAATTTGATGAAAATCTCTTGGCCTGCGAGCCTAACTCAGCGGTTGTGCCATATTTGGCTTGCGAGCCTGATTCGATGATTGTGCCTTCTTCTCCTTCCAACTTCCTTGACAGGTTTCTAACTCCAGTTTCTGATGATGACAGTGATGATGAAAATCCACCTCTGCCTGCTCATGTTCCTCCAGTTGCACCAGTGCCATTTCTTCCTCTATGGGTCCGTTCAAAATGTGAAGCAACTAGTGATCTTGCCGATGATCCTAGAGATCAACGTCGAACACGTTCTCAGTTTCAGCGAGCCTCTTCTCTTTTGGCTCAATTTTTTGAGAATCATGATCCAAATTTTTTTACAGAAGCTTTAGGAAATCCAGATTGGGATGCAGCTATGGATGAAGAATATCGTTCCTTAATGACGAACGATACTTGGGATCTTGTACCTCTTCCAAATGGAAGAAAACTTGTCAGATGTAAATGGGTCTATAGAACTAAGTATGCATCCGATGGAAGTGTTGAAATACTTAAGGCAAGGTTAGTTGCCAAAGTTTTTTCCCAAGTTGAAGGGATTGAATACAATGAAACCTTTTCCCCTGTCGCAAAAATGAACTCCATCTGCCTTGTTATTTCCCTTGCAGCCTTACATAACTGGGAAGTCCATCAAATGGATGTCAAGTCTGCCTTCTTACATGGTGATTCATAGGAGGAAATTTAAATGGAAAAACCTCATGGATATGTTCAGAATAACTCTAGCATTGTCTGTCACCTTAAGAAATCCTTATATGGACTTAAGTAAGCTCCTGGAGCTTGGTATGCCAAAATGGATATCTTTCTTGTTGACACTTGTTTTTCTAGATGCCATTCTGACCCCAATGTCTATACCAAGAAAGTAGGAAACCATCTCATCATACTTGTTCTTTATGTTGATGATCTTATCCTTATTGGTAGTGACCATAAGCTTTTAACCCATGTGAAATCCAGTCTTAAGCAAAATTTTGAAATGTTAGACTTAGGACATTTGCATTATTTTCTTGGTCTCCATGCAAACCAAAGAAGAAATCTTTATTTCCTAGTCTAAGTATGCTTATGACCTTCTTCGTCGCTTTCACATGGAAGATTATAAACCAGGCCCTTCTCCCTTCCAGTCTAGAGTCAAACTTCTTGCCACTTGTACTTCCCCTGAAGTAGATGCCACCTTGTATCATTAGCTTGTTGGTAGCCTCTTATACTTGACTCATTCCCATCCTGACCTTTCCTTTGTTGTTGGTCGTGTTTCCTGTTATATGCAAACACCTCATGAAAGTCACTGGAAAGCAGCAAAAACAATACCGCGATATATTCGAGGTACCATTCAGTTTGGGATTCATTATAGTACAGAGGGGACACCTTTGTTGGTTGGTTTTATTAATTCAGATTGGGCCTACGATCCTGATGATCGAAAGTCTAATGAAGGTTATGTTTTCTGTATGGGATCTGGACCCATCATTTGGGCTTGTAAGAAACAACAAGCGCTTGCTCTTTCTTAAATAGAAGCAGAATATCAAGCCACAGTTAATGCCAATCAGGAAGCTTTATGGCTTCGACAAATCCTTTCAGAGTTTGGATTCGAGCAGCAGCAACCTACTCCAATTTGGTATGACAATCAAAGTGCCATCAAGCTTGCCAAAGAGCCAGTTCTACATCAATGTAGCAAACATATTGAGCTACATATGCACTTCATCAGAAATCTTGTTCATGATCATGTCCTTGAAGTGCTCTATTTCCCTATAGATGATCAAGTTGCAGATATCTTGATCAAGTCTCTTACAGAAGCAAAGTTTTCTAAACTTCGATCTATGTTAGGAGTTCAAGAATATGTCATTAAGGGGGGATAGGCTCTAATGCCTCCTTCCTTCTCCTAATAGTGTCACTTTTGTAAATCCTTTAATCCTATCCCAAGTTGTTCTTAAGGGGGGATGTTAGGATATTTATACACTTAGGAGTTAGTTAAGATCAACTTGTGTAATATATCCATTAAATAAAGTGTGTTTATTTAGTATGCATTAGTATGCATTTGTAAATATTCTACTCCAACGGTCATGATATGTTCTAGACATAGAGTGATCCGACAGTTCAACTTCTCTTAGATCATACCTACCATTGATCCGTGGCTTAACACTCGATTGGTCCATGATCTCTATTTAAAAAGCATGGAGGGTCCTTGGCTAGTTGATCGATTATGAGAAGCTCATTTGTAATTTTCTTTCTTTTGCATAATAAATTGCTCCAAGTAGCTATTTGGCTGGGGCCGTGGATTGTTTCTCTCTTGAGGGTTTTAACCACATCAAAACATTAGTGTGTTGATCTGTGATCTGTTTGTGTGAGTGGCTGTTCTTGGTGTTTGGTATTTTGGGAGTACCCTGTGTACCCAAACATATTTTACTCCTCATGTGAATTTCTGGACGATTTTGACACTTCAAAATGTGGATTATTTCCCAGTTGCAATTTCTAGAATTTTCACTACTGGGGATGCATAACATGTTGAAATTGATCTCTGGTTGTTCAACAATGGGTTGGGGAATATGGAAAATGAATTTCTATGAGGAAAATGTGTAACATCCCTGACCCTCCGACCAGCGAAGAGGACGGTACTAAACACCAATCAAACGGGCAGATAGCCCCATGAACATGAACAGACATCAATGCTGAAATAAAATCTTAAACATAATACATACCAAGACACATAATCCATCATACAAAGATGCATAGTTACTCAACATTCAGTGGAAGCAAACATAAAAATTTCAACATTCAACATGTTCATCATAATTCATGAAACAATAGATATAATTGCAGAGATGAAACAGTCAGGAGTACTTATCTTTCAATGAAGAACTCGCCCCGCAACCAGCTACGTCGCTGCAACTTTACACCCAACCATAGGCCAGTGTGCTCATCAATCTCTCAGCAACACTACCACCTCCGAGCTGGGCATGATTCCTCAAGGACTAAGGGTCAATGCAGGCTTACACATAGCCAGGGTTTGCCAATCAGCCAAACCCACGCAGTAGGGTTTATCAGGCCGTCAAGGAGCTAGGATAGGATAAATGCTAGGCTGGTGGCCTCAAACACCAGTCTTCTCATGCATACCCAGCCTCTAATACCACTCACAACAGTCCAAAGACCAACCACTGCCTACCGTAGCAAAACAACCCATTCACGGCTCTGTGAAGAAGGCATAGACAACAGGGTGACAACCCCAAACCAGGGTACATCAACAGCCACAAACTCAAAATGAATGATGGAAACAATCCACAGTCTCAAAACAAAGGAGAAGCCAAACTCCTAGCGTGGATAGAGGAAAACTCAGCTAGCGAGATGTGGCAATCAACATCCAACCAACATCCACGAGCCCACAGCACACACAGTTCCCCAATGTAATGGCTAGAGAACTTACACAGGAAGAAAAGGGAAAAGAACAAACTCTCAGCCTGTGCGCAAAGGAAAAGACATAGCCCAGGCAAAACATGGAAGAAATAAACACACACGCAGTCCAAAATGGAAGAAGAAATCGGACTCTCAACGGCAACCAAAAATCAGGGGAAGAATGACAACAACCCAAATCACGGGTTAAACCAACAGCAAGCCCGAATCGTGGATTAAAACCACGGCTATTTCACATACACAATAGAAATCATGCCCTTAAGGCCGCTCTTCCAGCTTGCTGCATGCACAAAACCAAAAAAAGAATCCCCCGATTGGTGCGTGAGGAAAATGAATCGACCTCCTCTTGCGCGTCCCTTCATGAGAGTGAACAGACCCGGGAAGAGTGGCGTCGTGGAGAGAATGGCGGTGGAGGTTGCTTCCAACGTGAGGTCAACTCGCTGGTGGAGTGTACGCGTGGGCAAGGACTGACAGTCCTGCCACACTCCACTCCCAGCCATAACTGCCTCAACTACTCAACAAGACATTAAAGTGGTTGGATGAGACAAGGGAAGATGGCAAATCAAATAAGGTGGTAACACATGGGTTCCCCCGCATAGACTAAGGTTTGACATCCCCCCACCCTTATCCTTTGGAATCATGCCCTTTTCATTTTAACGTTGCACCGTCGTAGCTGGCTGTAGGTTTATTTTAATTGATGTGCATGTTTACATGATGCCAAACTATAATGTGCCAGATAGCACGATATACCATCAGCAACTATCCCTATTGCCGAAACATACAAAACCGAATAGATGGTGGGGCTTTTGCCTTTAGCTCCTCACCACGATTAATTACATTATATACATCATGCAAACGGGGTCAAAACCAGGGTGTTACATTCCCCTCCCCTTTGGAATAACACCGTCCTCGGTGTTCCAATACATAGGAACACATATACAATACATATACAATTGCACATCAAAAATTTCAAAATTTTGCAGATCTATCCCGCGTTCAATTATTTACTTTGAACGTTCAAGACCAAGCCCCTCAGCTTCCATGAACTTCTCCTGCTGGTTCTCAGCTTTCAGCTTATCCCAAAGTCTAGGAACTTTGCAGCTATTGCCCTCATCATGTTCCCTCATTGGGCAGTCTCGGCGTAAATGATGTCCTCTGCATTCCCAGCATTTCACTGGCTGCTTCATCTTTACCTGCTCAATTTCCTTTGAGTCTTCATGCCTGGACCGTTTCTTAACGAGTCGCTTGGACGAATGTCCCATCACTGATCCACCTTCCTTTCCCTTGCTGATTGCTCCCAGAAGGCTTTTCACCTCCCTTTGCAAACCAATAGAGTCTTGCAAAATCTGGTGGTTCATTTCATTCTACCTTTTCTGTATCTTGAGCATCTCTCCAAGATTTTCTTGGGTCTCGACAATCATTTGAAGGAGACTTCCAGCCAAGTCCAACAACTTTTGATCTGCTGCCATGATCAATGTGCACCACCAGGTTTCACTTTTCTCACCTGTGAAATGCACCATTGAAATTCCGTCAGACCAAGCATAATATAGACATTAAAATCAGTCAGTTAATTACCTAATTGGCCTGACAGTCCAAGTCTCATCAAGGAGACTTTCATATTTTTCATGCCTTCCCAACAGGCACACGAGCTCATTCATGTCCATTCTTGGGCAGGGAATTAACTAT